>JAOUQZ010000033.1:5913498-5945828 GCA_028564935.1 Neosilurus hyrtlii | reverse complement strand
CTGTGTCCCTCTATCTCTGTCTCTCTCTGTGACTCTGTCTCTCTTTCTCTCTCCCTCTCTCTATCTGTCTCTCTCTCATTGTGTCCCTCTCTTTCTGTGACTCTGTCTCTCTCTTTCTCTCTCCCTCTCTCTTTCTCTCTCTCTCTCTCTCTCTCTGTGTCCCTCTATCTCTGTCTCTCTCTGTGACTCTGTCTCTCTTTCTCTCTCCCTCTCTCTATCTGTCTCTCTCTCTCTGTGTCCCTCTATCTCTGTCTCTCTCTGTGACTCTGTCTCTCTTTCTCTCTCCCTCTCTCTAGCTGTCTCTCTTTCTGTGTCCCTCTATCTCTGTCTCTCTCTATCTGTCTCTGTCTCTCTCTGTTTCCTTGTCTCTCTCTCTCTCCTTTCTGAAATACTGTAAATTGCTATGACACACACACACACACACACACACACACACACACACACACACACACACACACACACAGTGTCTTGTGTAGGGATGAGAGGGAAGACATAATGGATAGATTTGCTTGAATCCATGTGGTCTAATCTTCGTATCTGCACTCTGAGCGTGAGTCTGTCTAGCTGGGCTGTAATAGCTTTACGCAACATTTAGTTCACGACAAATAAAAATAAAACCCTTCCTGTACATGCACACATGTACACTAACATGTTACTCCCCCCTTATGTTCTTCCTGGAAGGGCTGAAATGACCTCTGACGTCCATGAGTAATAGCCAGTGCGCCGCGCAGTACCGAGTTTGACCTCCCTGCATGCTTACAGTGAGGGTGCAGGGCTGTTTACGAGACGTGTATCCGGCACTTGAAATATGTTTAGGGAGGTACTGTATGCTGAAATGTATTTTTCGAGCTGGGAACACGACAGGGAAAGATGTCCAGATCTGTATTAAAATCTGCATTCTATGTGTTTATTCACTCAAAATTCCTTCTATTGGATTTGATCGTCCTGAACCGTGCAGGGCTGGTGCTGCCTCTTGAGTACTGTACTCTTGGTACTTCTCTACATCATACAGGTTTTACCTCCATCAATTCAATTCAGTTGAATTCAGTTTTATTTGTAAAGCCCTTTTTATAATTGTCACAAAACAGCTTCACATTTTTCTTCACAAAAGCGATGGTGGAAAGAAAAACTCCTTCAGACAACTCGAGGAAGAAACCTTGAGAGGAACCAGACTCTAAAAAAAACCCATCCAGATAAAAATACAAACCATGCAGCAGAAACTTCACTACAGTTTAACATGAAGTCCAGTTGACGCTTGGCGGAGAAGGTGATGTCTTCACCTTTGTATGATATTTAACTGTTTTTTTCTTTTTTTTTTTTTTTTTTGGATATACTGTATGACCCATCCAAAGTGAGCACAAACACACATAAACAGTGAGCACACACACACACTCGGCGCAGTGGGCTGCCACACTCATCGGGGTGCCCGGAGAGCAGTTGGGGGTTCGGTGCCTTGCTCAAGGGCACTTGAGCCATGAAGGTGGAGGAAGGGAAGGTGCAGCCCCACCACCACCTGTTTTTCCTGCTGGTTCGGGAATCAAAGCAGTGACCTTTCAGTCCCAAAGCCGCTTCACTAACCATTAGACTACAGCTGCCCCCGAGCAGGGTTACTCAAAAGCTACTGAACCAATAGTCACCAAACTTGGAGGAGAGATGGGATATGGGCCTTGAGTCGAATACAGAAATGTATAAACGGCTTTTTAGGAAGCAAAAAAAAAAAATCATCAGCTTTTTTCCCTCTTTGCAGGATTACACACAAACTACTGTCCTGAATGATCCTTATAATCTTGTTACTTGATTTAGTAAATCCTAATATACTGTACCTCGTTTCTCTCTGTCTTTCTCTTGCGTGCTCTTTCTTTTTTAAAATAATTAACTGCAATAAGATTTTAGCCAAAGCAACAAATCTGAAAAATGTAACTGCATAAAATATAAGAAGTTTATTTATCCATAAAGCATGAAGTCCAGTCTTGAATAAAGGATTCTCAAGTTTCCTATGATCAACTCAGTAGTGAAACTAGATGGTGGTAATCAGCTGAATCAGGCACTTTATCGATAAAAGGAACTGATGAGGTGAGATCGTATCTCGAATTTCTTGCCTGAACTGAGAATCTCATGGAGATTAAACAGAAGAATGATTCTGACGATAGCAGGATCGCTTAGAACAGCTTCTGGGCTCTGGGAGTAAAATATACTTTACTGTAGCATTGAAAACAAATCAATCGAGCCATCAGTCTTCAGCCAATCATATTACCCCAGAGCTATGAGAAGGTGGAGCTTACTGCTGCAGCCCGCACGTCTTCTGAATCCACTTCACAGGGAATCTGTATTAGTTCGAGAGCTCAGCCAGAGTTCTTACTGACCTACGGTCACTCGCAATTGACCTCTGTTGACCTCTGCTTTCCAGGTCTGCTGCTGCGTGGTCGCTATGGGAAACGATGCTTGTCGCTAAGCAGAAGGAGGCGGTGATGGAAGTGAGGAGGCAGCTCGTAGAGGCGGCCAGCAAAGAGAACCTGCCAATCAAAATGAGTCTGGGTACATTTGTGTGCATGCTTATACACAAAAATCTCACACGCACACAAACATAAACATGTTCATCCCCGCAGTAACTCCATACGTGCCTCCTCAACCCACATCAAGTTCCAGCCACACACACACACACACACACTCACACACACACCAGCCCTACCAGTCTTCAGATCTATTGTGGCAGCATGTAAGGGTTTATTGACACTTCTGCACGAATTCAGCATGACTCCGATACAGCTTGGGTCTGTTGACGTGAGTTCAACATGCCCAAATGTGTGGCGCACTAACGGGCTTTTAATGAGTACAGTTTTGACATTGAGCCCAAACAGACAGACAAACACACACACCGACATACACAAGCATCACTTCATCTCTCGTGAAACAGATGGACGACCGTACGGAACAAACGCTCGCATTAAAGCTGATTTATTATTGGCAGGTTTATTTTAGTGATGCAGCACTATGAAAATAGATCAAGAGAAGTCGCATGTTGCGAACACACAGCACGAAAGAGGAAAAGAGAAATGGTGAGCGAGTGTCAACTAATCAAGGAAAGCCTGGAAGAAGGAAAAGAAAGTGCGGAGGAAAGATGAAGGCTTTGGGTAAAGAGCCACAGCGCCTCCATCAGGTGTCGTTCAGAGTTTATTATGAGCACAAAGCACATGTGGCTGCAAAGGAAATATGAAACACATGTTGCGCGCACACACACACACACACACACACACACACACACACACACTCTCTCTCAATCCTATTGTTTGTAAGTTCATCTACGAAGGCAAAAATAAAGATCAGAGAATCGTATATTTGTTCGGAGAAGAGTGAAAATTGCAAATTTAATCCACTGTATTTTAATCCCACACACACACACACACACACACACACGTTTTCTGAGCATGTACTTCTAGGTACTCACTGAGAACACCCCCTTTTCAATTTATGTGGAGACTTTAGTGGAAGCAGAGCTCCAGCGTTTTTCCTGCACTAAGAAAAGAAAAACTCATTTACTCTCAACACACGTCTCCAAGAAGGCTGTGGGCAGTTCATGAAGCAATCAGTAAACATTCATGTGAACTGGAACCAGTCACAGTCATAGACTTTGGTGTTGGTGGTTGGCATTAATAACTACCATAACCTAAAACAAAAAATAGCGGAGAGGATGTAATGCTTAGCGTACTTAAGGATTATGAGAGTACGAGTACATGGATGCAGTCATCGTCCTTCAGTAGGAAAAGGAGAACACGTCTTAAACTGTGCCAGTATCATGAACTGGGTTTCAGCTACATTTAGGTATTGGAAAAGAGAGATCCTCTTCTATGAGAGCCTGTTTCCATCAAGTGTTCCACAAAACAGTTTGTTAGATTCCAACTTCATTTCTCAGAATTTCAACTTTATCTCTTGGAGTTCTGAATTTATTTCTCGAAATTCCGACTTTCTTAGTTTGTCCTCTGCATGCGATTCTTCCAGTAACAGCACAATCTTAAGGTTTGTAAAACCACGCCCCAAACAATCCTCTGGATGTGCAGTATGTAAAGCTTCTGGATGAACTTACTGCACAGGAGGTGCCGCTGCTTTATTGGCAAAAAAAAGTGTCGGAACAGTCAGAGAAATAAAGTCGGAAATTTTGAGTAACGAGTCGGAATTACCAAGGAAAAAAAGCTACAATTCTGAGAAAGGGCTGCAGTTGATTACAGTTGATTTTTGCAAAAAGTTTGCCCAATCTGGCAACCCAAATATTATCTGTCCTGTCCGCTTCTCCTAAACTGAAAATGTTCAGAAGGGAATGTGTGGGGCAGCAAAAATCCCACCACTATGAATATTATTATGAATAATAGTATACATAATCTGATTGGCTCACTACTTCTGCAATATTAGGCATGATTTCTAGCGGATGATGCTTGAATCAAAACGATGGACACCCACAATCCATGTCGTAGTCACTCAGAGCAGGTGGAGTCTTCGTCACGCTTTAAAGTGGAACGTCTCGTTTTAGTTTGTTTTTCTCATGTTGTACTGTCTTGCATTCCGCGTAGTAAAACTTTAAACTAGAGCAAAAGCCCATGTTTATGGAGCGCCGGTTACTTATGTAGTATATACCAACTCTCAATTTTAGTTTGATGTTCTTTGTGTTTGTGTATAGTATATACTAAAACTAGTATGAGATCTTGGGGACTATTCAGCAACATCCACCTTTCCTTCTGCTGAGAATCTTAATTAACACTTGCAGTTGCGGTTCCTATTTTTGATCACTAGGTGTAATATTTCTATGGACGTGTTGCACTGAAATTGCTCCATGTTTATTTAATATTTACACACGCAATCAAATTAATGGAAAATTGCCTCAAATAATCTGAGAAATAATTAATTACCGTAACAGTGTGCGAATTCACAAATTAGGGTTGGATTAGTGGAACTGGAAAAGAGACGGTACATTAACACAATCAGAGGGAAATCAGACCTACGTTGCACATGCTCATGTTGTCAGTTCTTATCAGTTTTTTTAATCATTCATTCATTTTCCCCAGGAAACCCACGCAAGCACAGGGAGAACATGCAAACTCCACACAGAAACGCCCGAGCTGGGGATCGAACCCAGGACCTTCTTGCTGTGAGGCGGACGTATGGATGTAACCACTACGCCACCGTGCCGCCCCTTATCAGTTGTTGTTTTTTATTTTTTAAATGGCTGAGTAAACAGAAGTTCACGTAGGACAGCATTACAATTTTACATTTTTTGGCCACATTTCAAATCCAAATGTGTTTTGTGTTGAATTTGACTTATTTAAAGTTGGTACACTCTCCCCTACTCCTTCTAGAAAGTTCATTCATAGCATCATTACATTTACAGTGTGCAACAGGACCGAGCTCTGCCGCTCATCACTCGGGTCACATGGTCACACTGCCCGTGTGTGTGTGTGTGTGTGTGTGTGTGTGTGTGTGTGTGTGTGTGTGTGTGTGTGTGTGTGTGAGAGAGCGAGAGCGCACAGGCATGAATTTTATAAAGCCCACCCCCCAGTTTCAGCCACATGTCCTTGATATACATTCTGTGAGGGTTAGTCATATTACAGGTGTGTGTGTGTGTGTGTGTGTGTGTCCTCATCTCATGGCGAAAGTGACTGCTCTATTTCAACATGAGGGCCTGCTTTCCTTTATGACTGTAAACTCACTACATTTTGTATGGAGCTCAGTTCTGGCACACACACACACACACACACACACACAGTGTACCGAAAGCTCAGACAGCTTTGTGCACTGAATAACAACTATTTCCTGATCTTCAAGCCAAGAGAAACAGAACAATGCCAGAAAAATCATATTACATCTCGTGCACACACACACACACACACACACACTCTCACTCATACACACACACACACATTGCGGTCAGTTAATATTTTCCTTTACTATGCTCTTGGACCTCAGGCAGCTGATATTTATTCCTGTGTATTATTCTGAAGTCTGTTTGGTATGATCCCACCTTCCCACCACCTCGACTGTCTGTGTGTTTTAATTTCATCCTTCTGTGTTTCACAACTCGATACATTTTCCCCTTCATTTTTCTCTTTTAATCCGTTCTGAGCGGTTCCAGTGATTGGACAGCACATTTCAATCCATCGCTGAAGAACGATTCCTCCGTCTGCCCACACTTATCTTCATCTCGGTCTCTGTCTGCGTCTCTCCAGCTCGCTCCCTCTCGTTTGAGTTATGCTTGGCGAATAAGGCTAAGTGATTCCTGGGTGTTTTGCCAGAACGTTTGAACGCTGACTCGCTCTTTCTCCAACGGCTCGTTTCTGCGCCTGGATATTTCAGACCGTCCTTTTATCTGACCATATTTTCTCATGAAGCGAAATCCGACATGGCCTTTTTGTACGCGGCGCCACCACCTTCCCGCTTCTCTCCTGCAGCGTGCTAGCTGACACGACCTGCACTGTGGAATGCATACTCCATGTTTCATTGACTCATAATGTGGTCATTGAGAGTCATTTATGCACTGTAGTGCTTTTGGGTTCATGATGTGGATCGTTTAGGAGTAACTGCCTGTAATGACGCTACTCCAGTTAGAACAATATCTGATTGATCCTAAAGCTTGGTCTTAATCTCTCAGCATTGGACCCGCAGTACTGCAGGCATTCCTTTCCCTTGCATGATTTTAAAATGTGTTGGCTTTGAGGATTGACTACACGGTGCCGTGAAGGCCTCACACATGGCTGCTGAGCCTCGTTTTATTTGGCCGCTTTCACTCTCTAATGCCTGCGGTGAAGATATTATCACAACAATATTGACTGCATTGACTTTTCCATCAGACTTTCACGATGGTTCGGATTTTAGTGTTCACTAATTACCTCTGCCAGGAAGGTCAAAGGTTTCTTTTTGTTATTGCTTGTTTGAGTGTTTATCAACTTTATGCAAAAATCTATGAACGGATTTCAAATTATTCCGATCAAATTCTGCATCCCGGAATTATTTAAAGGATTCTTTAACATTGATAAATGCTTTGGGAGTGTCATATTTGTACCAGGTCCTGCAGGAAACATGTTTTTTTTTTTTTTTTTTTCCAAGATTAGCTCGAAATTCTGCCTCACTATCCGCTCAGAGCTCCAAATTTGACGAATCCTGCCTTTCTTCCTACTGGACAATTTCTGTTGAACACAGTAGGAAAATGGGCGTATTTATAAAGATACCGTCAAATTAAAAAAAGAACATAACCTGCTCGGACCAGGGTTGACACATGGTGTAAATTGCCATGGCAACACACCTCACGGAAACCCTACTCAGCTTTTAAAGTGCCGTATAAGCAGGCAGTTACTCCTGAACCTTCTTCAATAAGTCAGTAATTCTTCTTCAAGGGGTGCTGGGCACCCCCCCCCCCAACTTGGTGGGGGTTTGCACTCTTTAGGTGCTTGTAGTTGTTAGCAATATTACACAAAAATTTATGTTCTTGAAATTTCTACCAAAATAGGGGCTTTGGACAGGGAAGACTCCGTTTGATTTTGGATGTGATCCGGATCAAATTCTGGATTCTTTAACTTTGTGAGATTGGATGATTTTCCAACATTTGGGTATATATAATAAATTGCGAGGGTTTAGACCTGCACAAACCCTACTCTGCTTCTGTAACACTGGTTAATCTGGAAGTTATTCCCGATATCAGAGTTACTCCTGAACTTGCCCGGATAAGCCGGTAATCCCGCTTCGTAGCTCAGGCCTCTTGTTTGTTTGCACCGTCATCTTTATGGTACGTCAAGATTTTTGTTTCCGTTTTTTCAGTAGTAATAAAACGGATGTTGAAACGGTATAAAACGTTCCCACAGTGTGGATGCAGGGGTGTAGTAGTTGACCAGTGGCTGCGACTCCTATCATCCTTAAATAGGTTTTGTTTTTCACCCGCTGAGACTCTCACTCTTTCTCTCACTCGCCTGATGTAAAGCCGTGGGAGCCTACCGGAAATCCTCCTCATATCTTCTGATGGTGGAGAGCATCAGCTTGGTATAGTGGTTTATGGGATCTGAATGCAACCCCCTCATCCTTGGACTAGGCTGGGTCAACATAACCTCGCTCTCACTCTCTTTCTCCACTCTTCCTCCCGTGTCCCTTAAGACTCCCTGGAAGAGCTTTGGCTGCGGGTTGCACACTTGGCGCACATGTTCTACTTCAGTAAATAAGCTTGGGATAAGATCCACCACTGACTGTACACACACAGAGACACACACAAATTATTTAGCGATGCTGGCACGATAACTGCTCATGTTTCTTCTACAGATAGATTTGCCTTCTATCTCTTCTTTCCCACACACACACACACACACACACACACACACTGTGTTTTTTTTTAATCTGTAGAAAAAGCATTCATGCAGAACTCCTACTATTTCTGCAGCGCACTCTTACACTGTGACTGCAGATATTAATCAGCGCGCACTCTGTCTCTGTCTTGTCCTGCAGTCCAGCTTCCACTCTCTGCTTATTAGCGCAGATGAATCGCTCATTTCATTTCCCAGCCCTGCTGTATTTTAGTGCAGGATAAGTGTTTGATGATGTACAACACAAATTAAGGCTCAGATAAAAGAGTTTTCAATGGATAACCTCGATTAACCGCACTCGAGCCCTAAAGCCTGGATACCTATGCTAGTGTCATTAGTTCTGTCCCAGTCCTCTGCTCTTACCTGGTGTTAGCCGTTTACATTTTATTTTTTTAGCCTTTCATGTGAAATTCATACTGAATTACCACAATGACTAACACTATCGCCAAAGAACGTCTAAAGTATATCAATTTAAAGCTACATTCATTATGTTCTGACAGTAAAGCTTGCGTTCTAACAGGAGTAAGACCACCGGGCTGTAAATAGGACCGGAGGCGTTATGACTCGCTATGAGCGCATACAACATTGAAGTCGCGTGGTCGCCATATTGGTACTCCCTAGTAAGTGTCAAACTATGCCTAGCAAAGGTAATCTTGAACCGTAGAGTGGAACGATATTGAAGCCACTCGGCTGCCATATGTATCCACCCTACTTATTTAATTGGCCAACAAAAAACATGCTTTAAAGACACCAACATAAGGAAAGATAATATAATTAATATCATTATTTAATCGTTTTTAATTAATATAATGCATTGTCATTATTCCACCAATAAAGAAACATTAAGCATGCAGATTAAACTTTTACCGTCTCTTTTAGCCTAGTTTACAGATAATGATCGTTAATCGAGCAGATTACATTCTTCATATTACAAATAAGAAAGTACCGATTGTTTAAAGCATTTCACTCACTCACTCATTTACCAAACCGCTTAATATTATGGTCTCTGGGAGGATGGAGCCCATCTCAGTCGACACTGGGCGAAGGTGGGTCACACCCTGAACAACTCGCCAATCCATTGCACGGCCAAAGCACACAAACAACCATTCACACTCACGCCCAGGGGGGAAGTTTGGATCAGCCAATTAACCTAATGTACTTGCCTTTGGACTATTGGAGGAAAACGGAGCACCCAGATAAAACCCATGCAAGCATGGGGAGAGCATGCAAACTCCACACAAAAACACTCGAACCCAGGACCTTTTTGCTGTCAGACAGGCGTGATAAAAATTACTCCACCGTGACACCCTTCATTCATTTCAGACACACAAAAAAAACAATCAGAAAATCATCAGGCTTTCGCTTGCCATGCTTCTTATTATTTTTTATTGCACCTGACAGCTGATAGGGAGGGCCCATATGATGGCCGATGACTTCAAGTTATCGGACGAATGAGCCCTCGATATTGAGCTCCATACGTGGGACAGGTGTACTAACTCTGCATGGTTGCTTTATACTGCAGCCAAGTACAATTCCCCCCATGAGCCTTACTCTACAGTTCACATGCATCAATAAAGCCAGGCACACACCGTGTGATTGTGATTTCAAGCCGGATTCTGATTCGTGAAACTCCGGGTCGGGCCAGATTTTTTGTGCATTATGTTGAGTTCGTTGTGCGGTGTACAGGAGTAACAAGAGGTGATCAGATCATTACATGGATCTCTTAACGTGTCCGAAATTTTGCTGTACAGTTGAAGTGCCGTGAACTGATTCCAGAAAACTGCATTTTTGTTGTCACCACACCTGCTCCAAAATAATGTGAGCAACCAAGAGCATAAACTGATCTGAGCTTTAATTTGACACAGGAGATCTAACGCTAACTGTGTAAGTTCTGTAACTATCAGTGTGATTTTAGCGAACTGTCACACACCTCCAGTTCTTGTACTGTACCATACTGCTCTTGCCTTCCAGGACACCTGCGTGTCCAAATCCACCGGTGCCTCATTTTTGGGCTTTGTCAAAACAGTGAATTGCACAGATGACCAGGGCAATACCCGCCTTTTTATTTATTTTTTCATTTTATTTAAAAAAATTTTTTTTGCATTCTTGGAATTTTGGACTTGGAATAATTTCATGTTTAGAGTTCTGACTTGTTTACTTCACGAGTATCGTGTGAGGATTCAAGTCACACCCAACCGTCAAACTATGTTATGTGAGTACATATACTGTGAGCTTTGGCTTTGCATTGCATCTAATTTAAGGATACAGTTAGAGCAGAAATTCAACAAGGACCTTCCTTAAATCACACAGTGTACGCCTGGCATAAAGTTAGAATCCAAATGTCCTCAGATGAACTGAAAAATGCACTAGTGCGTCGTATTTGATTCCTGTTTTCCATATGAACCGTGTCCGAGCATGTGCTTTTCCATCCACGCAAACATGCTCGAGTGCAGAATGGGTCACTTCCTAAGAGTATCTTAGTTCTTTCATAGTGTTTTTTCATTTTATTTTATTTTATTTTTTTAAATCACAGATGCCCACAATTGGCTAGTGTTTCTGTGAGTGACAGGGAACACCCTTTCCTTCCCAAGAGCCCAAGCAATCTTACCCATTGGGTTTCACCAGGGATGGCTGTGGCATCATCAGGATTTGAGCCTGTGATCTCCAGTCGGTAGGGTGATATGCTTTCAATTAGCCATCGAGCTTCATCGCACATGTGAATAATGTAAGATTGTTGTCACATGCTGGGAGAGAGCAGTATTTCAGATATTTCTGCAACTATTTATGTTGCTGTAGGTCTCTGTTAGACCCCACCATGCTAAGACCCCTGGGCGAGGTCTTAACCACAAGTGTGCCTATGTTCACCTAGCAGTATAAATGGGTACCAGTAAAAACACTGGAAAGGTAACCCTGTGATGGACTAGCATCCCATCCAGGAGGAGTTGAACTCCTAGTCGCTTCACACTACGGAAACCGGGGATAAGCACCGGCCTGATGAGCCATTGGGCTCGGGTGTGAAAGCCCAACCGACTTGCTTTACAGGTCTCTCGGCAGCTTCTCTGATGAGTTTTTTTCTGGTTGTTTTGTATGTTGGGTGATGTCTTGTTCCTGGTGATGTCACTGTGGTGTCCTATTTTCTCCACTTGTTGCTTAAGCCGTTCATGGTGTTCCATGGTGCACGTAATGCTTAAGAGACTCTGTTGTTGATTGGTATCTTTCAACACTGAGATCACGTCCATTCTTTCATAATTGGATGAAATCATTGTCATTTCATTTGAATGCAAGTTTAACTGTGATCTGAGCATGGTCACATGCTTTTAATAAAAGCGAAATACAAGCTAAGCATCTGTCTGGGCAACCAGATAAGAATGTGGTTAGGTAAGGCAGTAGTATAATCACATGCTGTTCACTCAGGAGGCAGTTACAGTTGGTATATAGTGTAGGCCCTAATGAGTGACTCCGTGTTGTTGGGTGAAGGTTTTTTGGTTACTTTGTGCTTTGGTTGACCAAAGACCAGACACGTTATCGCATTGTGGTTTGACAGCCCGGGTCTGAAAGCCAGACAGCAGGGAGTTGAGCTGTAACGTAGTTCGTAGTATCATTTATACATCGTACATAAAGATCTCTTTACTGGGAGCTTTGCTGATTTCTTTTTATGTAGAGGTTTAGTTTATTTACAGAAGATTTCATGCTTTCATACCGCTTTAATGAAGTTTGGATGGAGAGGGTTGTGTTCAAAATGTGGAAAATACTGTCTCAGGAAGGCGTCTAACAAGAACCGAGGCATCAAGAACCTTTCAAAACGAATCAAACTCTAATTTCCTGTGTTCTAAGTTGCCTCCGGTTGAAAGCATCACCGGCGCATCCCTCAGTGCTGCGTATTATCTATAAATCTGTGTGATCTCTCAAGCAGACCTGAGCTTCACAGAAAAAAATTATACAAATACACCAATCGGCCACGACATAAAAAATTTACACTGATCATTTGGGTTGGATGTACACATAAAATAAACAGTCAACAGCAAAAAGGAGCAAATCTAAGGATTTGGGTGACTTTAATGTTATAATGGCTAAAGGACTGGTCTAGTCATTTCCATGGCAGGTCTTGTGGAGTGGTCATGGTATGCAGTGGTATGTACCTACATATGGAATGGCATCCAGTGGACTGACGCTCAGTGAGGGGAGCAAAGGCTAGCATGTCTGGCCTGATTCCACAACAGAGCTACAAACTGTTAGATCTTTTGACTGGGCCTTGCTACCCATAGTTGATTGTTTGCTTTCAGAAACACTTCCAATGTTACGAAATGTTTCAGGAATAGCTGTTTTTATGCTGAACTAATCAGAATGCTTACAATTAATCACATAAACCTGGGTTTACACTGGGGCCATGATGTCCACCATCTCCATGATTCAAAAAAGCATGGAGCCTTACGATTTATGAGCATGCTCAGCGCATGACTGGGGTGTATAAAAAGGGGGGAGAGTGTAATCAAGAGATGAAACTTGAAGGGATTGTGTTTCCAAGGTTATCAAGATCCCTTACGATGGTGCATCAGGGTCTGTTACAGTCTATTACGATTCCCCCGTTGTATAATTGCACTCTCTCTGTCTCTCTCTCTCTCTCTCTCTCTCTCTCTCTCTCTCTCTCTTTCTCTTTCTCTGTCAGGCCGTGTGACTGGTGAGCAGCTCTCCTCGTATGTGCAGTTGTTTCGTGACAGTTGGCCAGCATTAGAGAATCACTGCGGGCTGCTGCAGCTGGCATTAGGCACCTCTCAGACGCTGCGCCACCCCGCCCTCACCCAGTGGGACGCCTGCCTTGCCTTTGAGAGAGTCCTTCTTCAGGTCAGTCAGCCAATCACACTGCTTCGTTATTAGCCCTAAGTGATGCTTTATCCATCTGTTACACCCACACAAAAAAGATTTTTCTTGGCTACACCAACAGCTACCTGCCTACTGAACTTACTGTCATTTACGGGTATACAACAGTATAGTAGTACACTACATACAGGACCCTACTGTAAGTCATGTTAGCAGGGTGCTTGGGCCCACACAGCTATTCAGCACCAAGGCTTCATCCCCTGTTGTAACGAATACTGCACTAAAGTTTATGTTAAAAGGCTGCTATCTGTGGTAAACATAACCCCATCTGTACATTAGTTCTAGAAAAATAATAATAAACTCTCTTTTCCATTGAAAAATTCTATAATATATATATATATATATATATATATTACAACACCTATTGGTTTACTCTGCTGGTGAATTGATTTTACTTTGCTGAACAAGCTACACTGTTGTCTTGGAGAATAAATTAAAAATGGCCCAACTGAAGATAATAACTTTGCTATTCAGAACTGTCTCTGTACCACAAATATACACTATACAGTAATAGAAGCAGCTAAAATTAAGCCAACAAAAGACCCACTGGAGCACAAACAGGATTCAGTGCAGTGGGCAGGGCCTAAAGATAAGAGAAAAACAACACACCCCCGTCCCACCACTGACATAAACAAAAGAAAACACGCAAAAAACGGGCGCAACAAGCATGTTGTAATCAAAGATATTACTTTTTAAAGGGCAAAAAAAATTCTGTTTGAACCAAACGGCAGTGCTTTTTATTTCTTTAATTAAAAGTGGGTAAATTAGCAAAGTAGCCATTTAAGTCATAAAAATACCCATATGACAATTTTATTTTATTTTATTTTTCTTTAAAGAAATATCCAGTTGCAGAAAGTGCAACTTCAGTGCCAGTTTCTTTAAAAAAAAAACTGATCAAAATGAATAATAATAATAATGATAATAATAACAATAATAATGTTTTTTTTCTCTTTTAAAGATCAGAAAAATTCAGTGTGTTAATGGTTAATATTTATTCTTTGAATGTGGGGTGGATTTTGTTGAATAGGACTATTCAAATGGACTATTCAGTTTAGAGACAAACCCTGAGCCGGTGGCCAGTAATTGTTATAGTGTATACTACAAAAAACAAGATTTTTATGATTTATTTTTTTAATTATGACAGACCCAGGTGTGCTTCAGGTGCGCACACGAACAGGTACGGAGTTGTGTAATTTTTAACTCTGTTTAAAAATACACTGAGTAGAAACATAATGAAAATTAAACTATTTTATAGTTTATTTTTATATATTTCAACCATGACAGAGGCGGGTCAGGTGAGCTCTGCGTGCTGCAAGCAAAGCTGGTGCCATGTAGCTAATGGTGTTCATAGCCTACTTATTCATAAATTATTACATGCTACACAGAAATGTAAGTAACCCACACTCTGCGGTGTTCAGTATGTGCTACACAGGAAAACTAGCAAAACAAACTAAAATTTTTAGGGTTTATTTTACCATTTTAAAGCTTGATGATGCTCTAAGATGCACCTGCTCCACCTGACCTTGACAAACCGTGAATGTCCTTCATTTTAAAGTCAAGCATTGTCCAATTAAAATAATGTTTTCTAATGCCAAGATAATTGACCAATCAGATTGCACTGAATATACTAATATACTTCATGCTGTAATAAAGACAACTACACTTCCAAACAAGAACAGTGCTGCGGCTCAATATACTGCTACTAAAACAGTTGTGATAACTGATGTTAATTTTTTCTCTTGGATTAGTAAGAATAGTAGCTAAAGAGCTAAATAAGTTTGTTAATATTTGGTTTAGGTCGTATTTAGGTTTATTCTTGTTACACTTGATCTGGGGGAAAAATAACTGGCTGATTTAATTACTAACTAAATTATAGCGAGTAAAAAAAGAGTAAAATGTTCACTACGGCGTTCAGACGTGAGGCATGTCAGTGGGATTCACTAAAATTAGAGCCAGTTTGGTGGCTGTTTTAAGCGAGGTAAAACAAGCCCAAGTTCTTTCGGTAATGAGTTAGACAACTGGTTTAGATTACAGTATTTAAAAAGTTGAATAAATCCAAGTTCTCTGATTGGGCAGCTGTTCAAGGCTGGGTCTCATCTAACGCAAACAGTGAGTCAAAAAAACGCATGCAGACAACACTGTTCACCGAGTAAACCTCGTTCACAGAATGCGAGTGTATTTGACTTTAAGGATTGCCCAGATACTCCATCTTTATTAAAGTCAGGTCCACGTGGGCCAAGGCAACAGTTCTTTTTATTGTATGAACTGCAGGGCCTTCCCATCTTCCAGCCTCTTTTTACTGATATTCTGTGAAATAAAGGTGTTTTTTCTGTTTTTTTCCAGACTCCATAGAGGATAAAACCGTTTTTACTCCTCTCCATGATTGTGGTTATGACTAGTATAAGCGTTCATGGCATATAACCACAGAACATAGTATTGTGTTTTTATGTAAAAAACATGTTTAATGTTATGTTTAATGATAAATGGCAGTGTGGCAATGCTAGTATTAGAAGTAGTTACGGTATTTTAGCAGAAATAGTGCAAAAATGCAGGTTTAGGATTCACGAGCAGTTAGATTTTAATAGTTTTTCAAAATCCTGTACTGTATAAATGCAGGTTTAGTAATAAGAATTAAGAATTTGAACGGTGGGGCAGTGGTTAGCACGTCCGTCCTCACAGCATGAAGGTCCTTTGTTAGATTCCCGGGCTCGGGCATTTCTGTGTGGAGTTTGCATGTTCTCCCCGTGCTTGTGTCGGTCCCTCCAGGTAATCCGGTTTTCTCCCGCAGTCCAAAAACATGCACAGTGGGCTAATTGTCTGTTCAGTCAGTGTAAATGGTTTTGTGTGTGTGTGTGTGTGTGTGTGTGTGTGTGTGTGTTAGCCCTGCGATGGCCTGGCAAGCTGTTCAGAGTGTACCCCACTCTCGCCCAGAGTCTGCTGAGATTGACACCACCCTCCCCACAACCCTAATTCGGATTAAGCAGCTCATAAAATGAATGAATGAATATAGAAAATAATGAAATTCTGAAAATATTTAACAAAATGAAAAAATGTTGTGAATAATAGGAAATGTAGTCAGTAGTTTTTTTAATAATTCAGAATTGTTTCCATGAATAGAAATTAGGAATTGTTTTATTATAGTAAATTAATAATAAATACAAATAAATTAATGCAGAAATACAGTTTAATAAAGGAATGAAATTAGATTTCATCTAGAGAGTAGTTAGATTTCAGTAGTTTTCCAATATGATGTAGAAATAAATTTTAAGGAAGTTAGATTGATTTCGGTGGTGCGGGGTAATAAGGGTAGGAAGCAATTACAAAACCTAAAACAGTTATTTATTAAATTACCAGATAATAAAAACGATTACTCTTGAAGAGGTAAAGCTAAAAGAAACCAAAGTGGCAGAGAAGTAACAGGCAAGGAAACTTTAAATCAAACGAAAAAGATTTTTACCCACTGAACACATGTCCCGAAAAAAAAAAGTAAGTATCTTGCACTGAACAGATCTGTTTAGGTAACTCCATAGTCACTTTAATCAGTCACAAGTTGATGCAGCTGGGTGGGGCTTCACAGTGCATGTGCAACTTTTGCCTTGCATGCTGGGAACTGTATCAGGAATCGGCTGCCCTGATCCAGAAAGCATATGGAGGGAGTACCGGGAGATGGACATGAGTAGCTTAGATTTATTTGTTTACCAAACAATGTATAAGGAGAAGTTTAGTAATAAGGGTTGGGAAATTTAGAATTAGTTAGATTTCAGTCGTTTACCAAATGTGTGTAGAAATACAGCTGTGCCTGTTTTGGAGGAATTGTGATGTTGATTTTCTGATGTAGTATCATTCATTTCAGTTTCCCTCTGTGAAATGATTCACACTCATTCCCACACACTGCCACATCACTGACCCACAGTTAGCCATCATCATGTTTCGGGCCCTTTGGGAACTTGGCTTGTTGCACATTTGAGAGACTTCAGTCCAGAGCTAATTGCTGATTATTGGTGAATCTTCGTAGTATCACTGTGTTCAGTGCAGGGCAGAATGTGCAGGTGCAAAGAGGGAACAGGATCCAGCTGTAAACACAGTCAGAGACAGCACCACTGCTCCAACCACAAGTAAACAAAATCAGAGCACTGCATGGCCGGATTGTGTAAACGTCTGGAGAAAGATGCACGCATGGACACGCTCTTCCCCACCGCGTGTTTACGGCACTGCAGAGACTTTTTTTTTTTTTAAGAGTGTGTAGGAGTGTGTTTAGCGTTGTGCACAATCCTTCACCGAGAACCTCATGAGGCAGATAGACACGCGAGTACATGTGTATGACCGGGAGTCGGGTCAGAGGTCAAATATGCTTCCTATTAAAGGAAGGAGGGGAAGGGACACCAAGGAGAGATACATGAAAGAGACAGAAGTACAGAGACCTAAAAAGGAAATGTAGAGCTGCAGCAATGATGGAAGATGAGAAGAGAGGAAGATTTCTCAGAGAGATAGAAAGAAGCAGCGGGGTTTTTTATTCTCTCTCTTAAATTAAGTTGTATCCAGTCTCCCTTTCGCATACGACCACCACCAGCCAGGGAGAAGCTTAAGCAAGAACGTGCCTCCTCTGTGACACGTGATGCTACCATCCATATCTTTACGAACTGCTGTGCATGCTCATTCAGGGGGGCCTAACACACTCGGAGAGAAAGTGTCATCCGCCCCCCTTTGTACAAATGAGCTCACAGACGGCCATGGTGATCGCTGTAGTAACAGGGACGCAATCTCCAGCTTGATAGTCGCACACCTTGTCGATGCGCCTCTCAGGAGCCAGAAGCTTTCTGGAATGATCAGAGTAACACATGAGCTCATACGCACCACGCCTTGCTCCTTTCTCGCTCGCTAGTTTACAGAGTGCGTTTGATGGAGTCGTGCCTTTCCAGCGTTGTTAAACTATCAGCAGGGCTTCACTGGAAGACCTTATTAAAGTCAATCAGCCAAAATGTGCAACCAGTTCAAACCAAGCCATAAGAAGCCAAAAACCTCAAAACCACTTGCTGAGAACACACACACACACACACACACACACACACACACACACACAGAGGAATCTGAAGCCGAACACATGAGTGAAATAAGGCATTGTGCCATTTAAGATGCCTAGGGTTGTATTTAAATTAGTCAATTTAATTTACTCATTAATGTAATTAAATTACACTCATATATAACTCTTACAAATATATTATGCATTTTTACGGTCATACATTTTTGTCTTTAATAATGTTTTAATGAAAAATTGATAGGAAATTAGAACAAAATTTGCAAAGTAGAGAAAAGGGCTGTCTCTGAATACTCGGTACGTAGTAACATCAGTACTTCAGTACGTTCTATGAGTACCTAAGTACCACGCACACTAAATAAAAGTACTGTACCGCCATCCTGCCTGCCCTTTGAGGGGAATGTTTGAAGCATTGGTTTAGCACTAATGTAAATTTAGGTCAGCTTGTAATTCACTTTTGAAATGACCGATGTTTGTAAAATATTCCATTGTCTTCACTTCGCACCGCAATTTTTTTCTATTATTTTTCTTGGAGGAATTCTTCTTTGGTTATTCATATTTGATCTTGAGAGAGATATATATATATATATATAATTTTTTTTGTTTTATTTTTTTTGCTGTACTGTATTAATCCTCAAGAGAAATTATTACCTCTGCATTTAACCCATGCAAAGTGAGCACACACAGATAAATAGTGAGCACACACACTGGGCTGCCACACACATTGGGGTGCCTGGAGAGCAGTCGGGGGTTAGGTGCCTTGCTCAGGGGCACTTCAGCGATGAAGTAATTGGCTGCTGATGTATGAAAGGACACTGTGCTGTAAGTGCGGTGTGATGCCTTCTCATACTGAGGATGTAGTATATTATCGTGGTAACTTTTACAAGTTCTATAAACTGTATACTGAGTATTCACGGGCACAGCATGAGCACAGACTCTGACAACACACACAAAACAAACCATAGCATGTAAAAACACATGTGAAAAGATTAACACTGAGTGCTATGCATATTATATTAAAGGAAAAATCCCCTTTCAAGAAACGTCCTGACTTTTACATTTGAGCGATTCATTTTTATTGAATAATTAAATTTTTTATGTTTATTTTTTTTTTTTATTTTTATTATAATATAATTTAACCTCTCATTATAGAAAATGTTTTTCTCTAATAATTTAAATCCATGTTTTTAAATCCATGAATTTTCCAAGTTGTATACTTTCCATGGTGATTAACAGAAATAAGGTGGAAATGTGTAAAAATGTAAGTTATTCTATAACATGGAACTTTAAGGTCGTTGGAAAAAAGCATGGGGCTAAATTTTCATGAAATTTTTTTTTTGAAATGTTTGGATGCGTGTCTGTATATGGAAAAAACTTGTTTTTGCCATTCATTCCCATGAGAATTTCCATTTCCAACATGGAATATTTCCAAAATTCCCCATCCTAAATTCCCATGGAAAGGTTTTGCAAATTTATTGGACATTTTCCCTCTCGGCAACCCGAACCATAAGCTATTAGGAGTTCAATATTAAGTCTAGGGTAGGAAGTTTGGGGGAAACCAGCATGAGTAATCTAGATTTTGAAATGATCCAACTGAAAAATTCCACTTCCTTTCATCCATCCGTGTCCACTCCTCCAGCACACATGAATGTGCATTGCCTGATTTGTGCTGAAGAAGAAATCAACGAGAGATTCGAGGGAGTCTGCGAGGGAGTGTGTTGAGGGGGTGGAGAATAGCATGTGTGCATTAGTGTGTCGATCGGGCTGCATTTTTCTGCCCGAGCCCGGCCGGCGTCCGACAGAGCAGTGACCACGGGGCAACCAGCACACGTTCACACAGGCGCGCACAAGAGACCCAATTATATAGCCAGTTAATCACTGTCAGCCTTGAGAATTATGTAGAAATACTTCCACACTGTAGGGTTTTAAAATCTCCTGATGCCAGCTTCCTTTTAACTTCTTCCTTCATTGCGCTGCCACTTGTAGCATAATATACTTGATTTAAATTTCCCTGAGGGAGTCATCCCAAAGGGATAAATAAAGTTAAGTCTCAGTCTATACGCATGTTTCCTTGTCACAGCTATATAAACAAATTTCCCCACACAGGAAGACAGATGTTAGGGTAAAGTTTTACATTTATTTTAATCACAATAACAAACCTTTGCATCAAGTGAAACAGGCCTATTGGCTACCTACATTATAAGCTGTTTTAAATTTAAAATGTTCAATGCCTTATGGTGCTGATGTGACCGAGCCCGACCCGAACCCGAGCAGCATCATTTTCTAAATATCTGTCGGAAGTTTCAAACCCGACCAGACTCCTCGGGTACCGTAAAGCTCGGGTCGGGTATCCACTTAGCAGTTTGCGTCATGGTCCTGTGTACTGTTACTCTTTTCTTCCTCTTTCACATGTAAGAAAACACCGAACATTATGATGATGAATGTAAACAGAAGCTGTTGACTAGCTTGATTTTTTTTTTTTTTTTTTTTTGTTTTTTTTTTTTTTTTTTGGAGCACCATTTCAATCACTTTTTAAACCCTGACTCTGATGTTTTCTGCTTCCTTTTCATGATTTCTACAGATAGATGTGTATTTCATGTAGCCTTCTTCTCGTTTACAAATTATATAATAAGCTGTATTTGTTATTGCATACCTTGTGAACAATCTGGCAACCTCAGTGTGTGATCGACTTTGAGTGTCACTGAGATTGTTCAGCACTCCTTTCACCACTGCTGTACAGTAGTTTTTACATTAGCGATTGTAAATAAGTGCCAACTGCTCTCGTAGCAAACAGTGCTTTTTTTATCCCGGAAAGCAATGCAGCAATGCTGAATTCTTTTTGTTTCTGTTTATAGTGCCTGAAATCTGCAGTGTCTCACTGTATCGTTTGCTGAGCTGGCTGAACTGGTCTGAGAAAGCACTCAGCATTTTTATTCCGAGAAGAATGGGACAGTAAATGAGCAGTTGTATTAGGACAGTACGTTAATAGGGGAGTAATACATCTGTTCATCTATCAGTAGCAAGAACGCTGACGGAGAAGCTTGTTTATGTACTACTGAACCCCACAATTAAAATGTACGGCGTACTGATTGTCCTGAGAGTTCTCCAGGTTTTCAAGTATACTTTTCCTTTATAGAGGGTGCACTGATTATACTGTAATCATGTAATGACGTGTTCAGAATCAGATCTTTCACTAAGGTTTTTTTTTTTTTTGCCTTGAGCGAACTGTTGCTTGTAATCTAAACACTGGCGGGAGCTCAAGTCGTCGTTTCATTAAGAATCAACTCAAATAGACATGCTGTACTTTTCCTTCATTCCCGTTTGACCTGTTTTCTTTTTTGTTGGAATGTTCCTGCTCTATGAAATCGTTCTTATTTAATTAGTTATTTTATTTTAATGCTTCGTTATGTACTACTCAGTCATACTAACATTACAAAAAGTATATAGTTCTGACCCTAAAACGTGTGCTCATGCTCACTGGAGACCACATCGACAAAGTTCCTCAAGCTATTCCCATACAAGAGAACTCGGAGACCTCTTTAAACTCGCAAACCTCCTCCAAGATCTGCAATCCTCCAAATGAACCAAAATTCCAAAAATCATACACAAAAAATCTCAGTATTAAAGAATCCTTTACAAAATAACTAGGTGCAGAATTTGACCTGGACGATCTCCAAAATCTAATGTAGTCTTCCTCCTCCAAAACCCCACTTCTTATAAAATTTTCATTAAAATCCGCACACAAATTTTTGTGAAATCCTGTTTATAGTCGAGCGCAAAAAAAACGCAGGTTAAACATAATTTCCTTGGCAGAGGTAACAGTGTGTGCAGCGTGACTGGGAGGATGAATGATCCCACTGCCATCCGGAACACTGTTGTCATTAAGGAGAGCGTCTGGTACATACCGATGTTTAGGTAGGTGCTACATGTCTTTCTCGGACCCAAAATTTCTTAGCCGAACATTGCCCAGAGCTTTACACTTCCTTCTTTTCCATCTTCAACCTCTGGTGCCATCACTTCACCGGGTTAACAGATACATCTGTCTGGCTATCCTTGACACGTAAAAGCATGATGGCACCCAGAGGAAAGGGCGTTCTTCTTCCAGATTATGTTCTGACCCTCGTGTATCTATTCTAGGTGTTTTCAAGAGTGGAATATGTTCCTCCCAATGTTCGCATCAATAAACATTCTGTGAACTTTGGCCCAGGGGTCTGATTTAGATCAGACTGGGAAGACCTTACCACCCTTGCAAACCAGTGATGCTTGGGTGCCCATCACTCTGTTGGTAGTTTCCCTGTTCATACTTCCTGCGACTATGATTAGTGGGTACTCACCACTGCTGGCCGACAGAGCTTGGCATCTTGGAGCTCTTCTGGCCATAATATGTTGTACATTGTCAAAGTCCATCAGGTCTTCACACCTGCCCATTTCTTCTGCATCTAATATGTTGACCACTGGAACTTGACCTTGACATGGTTCATTGTTATGAGATAATCAGTGATGTTTGATGGGGTGACTGGAATAGATGAGTATACAATGATTGGTTCCAAGGAGACTGATTCGACCACCGATCTCATAGTAATGTCTGGTACATGGCACAACGCATATAATTCACCAAAAAAAAAAAAAAAAAAGAAAAGAAAAACATGAGGGATTAAATAACAATAATCAAATTGACCAATAAAAACAGGTGACAGTAATCATGACACAATCAGACCTAAACTAGGAACAGCACAAGGGAGGAGACAAGACGGAAACCAAGGCAAACACATGTGGCAGTGTAAATAAATGAGGAACAGTGAGAAAGTGTGCGCCTGGTTATACACTCCGAGCACTTGGTAGTAGTATGGGACACCTCCAGACCTCCTATATTCCAAGCGGGTATATTTATTAAAATCAAAAGGATTTCAGAATGCAGACTTTTCTGATAGTTATTCAGGAATAGGATGGAACACAACCCTTCGTCAAATATATTTCTATGCATAGTTTTATTTGGGTTTCAGCTCTGTGGAGGAAAAAAGATTTGACTATGTCAATTCTTAGTCAGTCAGGGATCTCACTCTACCCAGGGAATCAGGGGACCACCCTATCCATCCGTCCCTCCTGTCTGTCATTCTGTCTGTTGATGGAAGCTTGCAAGCAGAAATCCTCCCAAAACTACAGTTCTGAAGGGGCTTTCAAGTGGTGCAACAGAAAACCGCTATCTATCCTATCATCCGGAGACTGTTAGCTCATATCACTGCATTGCCGCAGCTACACTGTGTCTGAGAGATTAAAGCCTGCATTACAATGTTCTGTTCTAGACCTCTTGAAGAGTAGAACACTGTAACGCTGGCTTTAATCTCCCAGATCTCCAGCTACTGAACCACTTCTCAGAGTGTGTGTGTGTTTGGATGGAAGAAATGGTCATGCACACAAACCACCGAGCAGTTATGGTGTGTGTGTTTGTGGATAGGTGTGGTGAATGGTCACACAAAGTTGTCAACAAGTGCTCTCTTTCACTCTTTCCTGTAACCCTGCTGGCCAGAACTGACTGACCTCTTCAGAATATATATACTTATTACCGTGTGTACTTACGGTAGCACTCACTGGCAGCCAAAGCAGCTGTTTGTTTACTAAAATTTGAGGAATAATTATGAGCATAGTTGGACAAAGAAAAACATCTTTTGGATGACGTTGAACAGTTAATAAATCTCCTATTTGCACCACATGCTAATGTTTTTATTACTATTAAAAAAGAAAGATAAATAATATACATGTTCAGGCACTGCTTTAAAACGGACGTCTGAAAATTCATTCATTCATCCTCCGCTTGTTCTGGGGTCGGGTCGCGGGGGCAGCAGCCTAAGCAGTGAGGTCCAGACGTCCCTCTCCCCACCCATTTCCTCCAGCTCTTCAGAGGGGATGCCAACGCATTCCCAGACCAGCCGAAAGGCGTAGTCCCTCCAGCACGACGGACCGGTACAAGTTCCACTTTACAGCAGAAGCTGCACCTCTGAAAATGTTTGCATGATCTCCTTGTGCTTGCATGGGTTTTCTCTTGGTACTCCAGTTGCCTCCAACAGTCCAAAGACATGCACATTAGGCTCAGTGAATGTTTTAGATTGCCCCCCAGGTGTCAGTGTGAATTGTGTGTGTGTTGAGGCTGCGATGGACTGGCGAGCAGTTCTGAGTGTACGCTACCTTTGCCTAAAGTCGGCTGAGATAGGCTCCAGACTCTAGTAGGATTAGGTTTTTCAGCAAATGTAAAAAAAATTAATAAATAAATTATGAATTCAATTTAATTGCTTAAAGCTAACAATAATTTAGCAGATTAGCTAATCTTTGATCAAATGTTTGTTCACCCCAAAATTGAAAGTTTATTTTAACCCAAATTTGTTACAAATTTAGACGCCGTTATTCCCAAGTTTTAAAAAGATTTCTTCAGTATCTTTATAATCCTCATGATGAACTGCTGTGCTAACTATTCTCCGAACTGCACCAGTTTCTTTTCTTGTACATCACCTGAAAACATGATGCTTCCACCACCATGCTTCACAGTTAGGACTAAAAGCTTCATTGTTCTCCCTCCATCCACCAAAATGTCTGATGATAAGCTGTTGACTTTACAATGCTTGTGTTAAAGTTCAGGTTTCTGAGGCTTCGTACATTAATGCCTATGGTTCCATGCCTTGTTTCTATGATGGTTATGTTGTTGTTCAGTTGAACTATTCGTACCAGGGTTCATTAATATGAGAGAGGTAATGGGTGTCTCTTCCCTCTACAAATGTCCTTATCCTAGTTTATTTATACAATTGTTTGTAGAGATGCCCATGGTGACCTTAGTTGTTTGAACAGTGCTCCTAAGAAGGAAACAGACATGTGGAGGTCCACAAGTTTTTATTTTGAATTTATATCAAGAGCTTTTTAATTCATTGGGCCTTAAATACAACCACAAATGAACTCCTAATTGTGACATTCGGCCAATCTGAAGCTTTTATAAGTCATTAAATGAGTTACTAAAATCTTCCAGACTGTTTAAGGAGCCAGTCAGTTCTGTGTTTATTGAGTTTAACTGAAATTCTCATACAGTGAATTAAAAAATGAAATAAATGTCTCTTTGTAGTTGTTTTAAATTACCTCACTGGTTCTTGATTGGGGCGGTACAGTGCCATAGTGATTAGCATGTCTGCCTCACAGCAGGAAGGTTCTGGTTTTAAGTACCAGGCTCGGACTTTCTGTGTGGAGTTTGCATGTTCTTCCCATGCTTGTGTGGGCTTCCTCTGGGTGCTCCAGTTTCCTCCCACAGTCCAAAGACATGTACATGTACATTACACTAATTACCTTTTCCACATTGCTGCTAGGTATGAGTGTGAATAGTTGTGTGTGTTGGCACAAAGATGGACCATTGAACTATACAGGGTGTTCCCCCCCCTTATCCCAGTGTTGACTGAGATAGGCTCCCGCCTTCTCATGACCATAATAGGATTAAGCTGTTTGGCGAATGAATGAATGAGCGAGTGAGCGAGTGAGTGAGTATGTACTAATCTTGCTTGTGTTGTATGCTTATGTGGGCTTCCTCTGGGTGCTCCAGTTTTCTCCCACAATCCAAAGACATGCACGTTACATCCATATACAAAACATTTTGGGGACGCCCTTTTCCAGAGTAACTTACATATATTCATACAACTGAGCAATTGGGGTAAAAGACTTTGGTGGCTAGAACCCCTGACCTTCTGTAACCCAGAGGCTTAACCACTGAGCCATCTCTGCCTCATAACATTAGGCTAATTGGCTGTTCCAAATTGCCCCTAGTAAATGTGAGCGTGAATGTTTTTGTGTGTGTTGGCTGTCATGGTCTGGCGAGCTGTTCAGGGAGTACCCCGCCTGGGTGGAGCAGAGGGGGCCATCTAAGTGGCCTCCTTGGCTGCACCCTGTGGCGATTCACCTCTCAGTTTTAATTACACTTAAGGCACCAAAACACACGAAACACAACTCACAAACAACTTTTGGGGGCGTGCCATGAAGTGCATGGCGAGCAGGGCTACTATGGTGGCCTCATTCCCAGTATAATGCGGTCACTACCCCTTAAATTTAATTGCAATCAACACACAGTCAGGAGCGGGGAGGGTGAGGGCAATGTGGACCTCTCACACCCTTGTTCCCATGGGCGCCGCTGGGGGAGGGCAGGGAGTGGTGGTTGCCCTGGGAGCTGGGACCTGGATTGACTGCGTTGAGGGGGGCTGCTGGACCTGGGGGAAGCCCAGTCTGCCTCATCTGGCGGGATGTGATAGGGGCATGGCTGGGGGTGCTAGTGGGGACCAGATTTGGGGCTCGCTATCCTCTGGTTCACCAGGGCCGTCCCCCGCGGGGACTTGTGCCCCGTGACTGCAGGGGGCTCGGGCTGGGGATCTCCTCTGCCACCCTCTGGGTGGGTTCAGGGTCATCTTCTGTGTGGGGTGGCTTGGGTTTGTGCCCCAGGATTGCTGCTGATGGCCCGGGTCTCTGGGCTGCCCTAGTCTGCCTCTAGTCTCTGTGGAGGTGTGGTTGCATTTGCACGATCTCACTCACCGCACCTCATCACTGATCACTCACAGAAAATGTATCTTTTTTTTTATTTTTTTTTCTCTGTGACTGTGTATTTGGTACTTTGGTTGTTATGATACGTTTGTTATGTGTCTTTTTGATTGGGGTTTTATTTAGCAGACTCTTGATTACTGTCTGCTCTGTTTTTCTATAAAAGCTGCAGGAAATTTGCTGGTGTATTTCTGTACAAATGTAGTTTATTGTCTTGTGATAGTTTGGTTTGAAGGGTCGTTCTTTATATCTATAGTGTTTTTGTCTCCTCTTTTTTCGTTCTGCTTTCCCTTTTCCTTCTTTTGTTGTCTTTTTCTGTCCCCTCCAGTCAGGTCCAGCAAGATTCCATAGATTCCATAACACCATTCAACAGTAAGTAAATAAATAAAGAAAGAATGAATCAAATTGTCAAGAGGAGCCTTATACCCATAAACCTCCCCTTGGAAATGTAAATTTGTTCGGCACAACAAAACAACCAGACTGCCATTCGGCTTGCTATGATGCTGGACAGGACTGGTTTAAAAAACAAAAAGGGAGTACCCCGCCTTCGCCCAGTTTTGGCTGAGATAGGCTCAGGCCTCCCTGTGACCCAAATAGAATAAAGTGGTTTGGCAAAAGAGTGCTGAGCTCTAATTGGCCGAGCTCTCGGGGCAGTAGGGATGACATGCAGTCACTTCCCGGTCAGTTAAAGTGACCTATCGCCAGTCATGGGCGCCTGTGGGCGTCTGTGACCTCATGTTTACAAGGTATATACCTCCCACTCTCTTCACTACCTGCTGGTCAGTCACAGGAGCACGTTCAGTGAGAGACTGATACCACCACTGAACGGCACAGGAGATCTTGGAAAGGTGGGACTGGCAGCATTACCTCTCTCAGAAGAAGCACATGTCTGCCCTCGCCCCTCCCTGATTGTTGGTGGTGGTGTTTTAGGGTGGGAACTGGATAAAAGAAATGTGTAAAGTTGAGAATGAATAAAAAACTCAGATTAAACGTCTTTCTCCTAAATGCAGTGTCAGTTGTGGTGTAAAATAAGCAAACTTGAGATCCACTGATGTTTAGGGCATATAATATATTCAATAGTGTCAGAAATGTGTCGTCTCTGTTTGTTTTTTCTTTACACAGCCTTTACACCACATGAGCCTTCACATGACTTTCCCACTAATTGTATGTGGAGCCTCGAGGTTAAGTGAGTGGTTTCATACCCATGCTTATCCACAGTCATGACTGATTCAAGAGTACCAGGACGTTACCCAAACATGACCTCTAGCTTCATGATGAAGCTAACTTTACGCTTGATTTCTTCAAAAAATCATTTGAAAACTGGCATGCAGTGCTTGCAGTGCATTATAGGTAATACCCAGTCCCTCAGGCAGCGTCACGACCGAATGAAACGTATAGAAATTTTTTAACTGCCCATATTACAGACTTGGGGTGCATACCTCGTCTAGAGAAAATAAGAGCAGTTCTAGTCGGTGTTTTCACATCAGCATGAGCTCGATGTCACGTGTAGTGTGTGCGGCTGATACGAGAGCTGGGAAATGCTTAATGTATCTTTTGAGTTGCACGGAAATCTGTAGAATTTCCAAACGTCCCAGGTTCTGATGAATGCCATAACAGTCTGTCTGTCTGTCTGGTTGCTTGTCAGCTTTATCAGTAATGCAAAACACTGCAGTTCTTTTGTATATTTAAAGACAGACACATGTGCAGGAACACGACTTAACTGGCTCCGTGCTGTCATTTACACCCAGACACTGTTCTAGCAGATCACCTTTGACTTCTGAACCTTTAACCCACCCTAGGGGTCAGTCTCCGCCTCCCCCCAACATGCCTGGAGTATCTTCCGCTGCCTGGACAATATCTGCCTGAAAACACACACACACACACACAGGGAACAACATCTACATGATATGCATTCAGCTTTTATTTATTTTTATAGGAGACACATCCTACTACACTAATGAGGACTTTATTCAGTATGAGTGTGTGTGCAGTGTTGACCTCGAATCTAAACATCGCTGCACCCTCAAATCTCTAACATCCTCCCCTCGAGCTACAAGATGTACAGTCATTGTCTGTCTCAGGTCAGGCTCCAACTGTCTGTCTCTCTCGTCCTCTTTGCTTTATCCAACTGCTTACAGTGTGATTTCTTTGTTGGCACGGCGGCGTAGTGGTTAGCCCTCTCGCCTCACAGCAAGAAGGTCCTTTGTTCTAGTCCCGTGGTTGGAGGTGGTGTTTCTGCGTGGAGTTTGCATGTTCTCTCTGTGTTTGCGTGGGTTTCCTCTGGCTGCTTCTTTTTCCTTGTCCAGAGACATGCACGTCAAGCTAACTAGCTGCTCCAAATTGCTTCTAGGTGTGAATATGAGTGTGCCCTAAAGGGTTGCGGTCAGGAAGGCCATCAGGCTGTGAAAATCCTGCCAAAAATAATAGATGCATCGACCCCACGTGGAGGTGTATAGGTTTAGGCACTGGCTAAAAGTCTTTCTTTTAAGGGCTGAGTCTACTTTAGGTGTGGAGGAAATAGATAAATAAATAATTAAATCTCCCCTGTGTTTACCAGCTGTGATCTGGAGTGAAAGCAGGAAACCTTGTTTTTTTTCACTCACTGATTTCTGTGTTCACTAGTATCACCTGTCTTGCTATTTTAATTATCCATTTAACATGTTCATGTTCCGTGCTCCCATTTAGGCTCATTCTTGGTGTTGTTTTGCTCAGCGATAGTTTGTCTGCCTACCTAGGTTAAACTGTGTAGTATTTTTTAATTCTGTGCAAGTCTGGGTGGTGGTGTAGGTGGGCTTCAGTTTCATTATTATTAATAAAAAAAAAATATATTTTTTTTAAAATTGGGAATGCAGCAGTCTTTCTGGGTTTCCTGTGGTGGCGTGGACACAGGACAACCATCCAATTCATATCCCAGTGACCTATTCCTATGGGGCTCCACTCAGGAGCTCCGCTATAAAGCAGTTAGGGTCCAAATACCCACTACCTCAGCATATGCATTAAAATATGATGGCTACCAATTGAAATTTCGAGATTGCTGTAAATCCTCAGCGACCAGGACAGGTTTGGTCAGTGTTAAGGGCAAGATGGTCGGATCGTAAAGATTCATGCTAATTGGTTTAATGTTATTCTTGCCGATCTTCCAGATTCTGTTATTGACTCCAAGGGTTTTGGATGGAGTAAAAAATTAAAACAGTTTATTATAACAGCTGTAGAGTTGTGTTTTTAACACTGAAACACATTCCAATCTTCTCCACTGCAAGCCTACCCCACCCAGAGTAATGAATGTCGCATGTGGGTGTGTTTTCCATTGCCACTATTTTATTTACAGAATGTAAACACCAACTAAATTACATGTGACATCACCAATTGATTAACAATAAAGTATTTGGAAGGTGCACCAGAAAAATACCTTCTCTTTCATCTAACCACAAAGTGAGTATCTGGGGTGCGGAAGACCCAAATGCAACATTGACTGGAAGGACAAAAATAGACCTTTCTACCAACAAACCAAGGTCTAGGGTGGGGAAATGGGGTGTTGGAGTGAAAAGAAGGATGGGTATACAGAAACTAATCTCCACTGTTACGGTTGGAGTGATGATGTACTGTATGCGTTGGGAATCTTGTTGCATGAATTGTATTACTGTTTATTCTGGAGGACTTATCTCTATACCATATAGCACATTGATCTTATACTTTTTCAATTTTATTCATCCTGTATCTGCACTTTAAGTCGGACTAAATATTATACCTCAAACTTACTTTTGTGTTCTGCCGCACTCTGACTACCCTGTTTACCCTGTTGCTTTATGCTCCATGTCCTTGTCCTTGTTGTGCAATGGATTTTTTTTAGCCTTATCATTATTGTGTAGTTTAGTGTTTACCGCTACTGTTAGTTACCTTTATTGTTATTGTCTACTGCACCTGGAGCTCGCATAATGACATTTCATTACACTACATTTACGGCGTTTGGCAGACACTCTTATCCAGAGCAACTTACTTTTTGGATTTGTTTTTTTTAAACCATATACCTTTTTAAATTGATTATTTTCATGAACTGATTATTTTCAGAGCCATCATGCAAGTTACTTGCACTTCAGTACGTTTCAACAATGTTTATCGGAAACCATATCTTTAATATTTAATATTAGGTAATATATTCACTTTTAAATTGTTTTTAAGTAGCAGGAGAACCGCTAAAAGTAGCAGGAACCTCTGTCCTGATGTCATCATTACCGTTAGCCAATTTAAATAAATTGTACAGAAGACGCTGAATTCAGGATCCATCATGAGAAATTGACGAACACATATGACACTGAACTGGCTGTCTGTGTGTGTGGCTGTGTTATATTTATAATATATTGTATTGAACCTGCCTTTAAAATGTAAATAAAAAAGATACAAGTTTGTTATTTCTTTTTTTTGATGACCTTTTTATGCTTTTTTTCTCTATATATTTTACGTGTACCCTCCATTTGATTGTCTCGAGTCCAGTGGGTCCGGTTGAATTGGTTGTGTATTCCAGCATGTCTGCTCTGAGCTCAGCTTTGGCTTACTGGACAATCGCTATTCCAGCCTGCATTATTGGTTTGACAGTCTTGAGCTCTCAGCCCATCAAGCACAGACCTGTTCTGTCTCACTAGGGATGTGTAGGATACAGTCTAATATCTGGAGGTGTGTTTGAGACAGTGGTGCGAGGGGCTGCTCGTAAAAACCTTAGCCTTCCTCTATGATGGGTCCATTCCATGTCAGACCAGAGCATAATTACCTGGAAGAGGTTTTTAATAATTAAACCTGGGTATTTATTATTAATTTTGGATGCACGTAACAGACTAGATCAGCTTTCCAACTCGCACCGATAAGCGAAATTATATCAGAGGAGAGATTATGTGGGAATTTCAAGTGGAATAAGTGATTCCGGGAAAATAAAATAAAAAGTACAGCAGTTCAGTGAGTAAACTGAATAGATTACTGCATAGCCTATATATATATATATATATATATATATATATATATATATATATTTTTTCCTCTCTAATACATCCCAAAGAATCGGGCAGAAAAAATATTTGCTCTTTAAAGCCAGTGAACAGACCTGAAATGCATGTTCCTCTGTCTGTTGTAAAAAGCAGCTTGAGCAGTAAGTACACTGACACCTGAACGACCGAGTGATCAAATATATTTTTATAATATAATGTGTGTGTGAGATGGTGGGAGGCACCTTGCATGGAGGAAATATGCAGGTTTTTTCTTTTGAAAACGAAATAAAAGTATGCGGTGCACAGTAGGCAGAAATCCCTCCGGCCACCGGCTTAATTTGAAAGCCCTGTATATTGAAAAAGCTATTTAACATCTTCAGTCGAGACAGGATTTTGTTCTGTTGCTGGTCTACATAACATTATTGGATCAATTGACTGCACACACATCTAAGTCATATCCAGATTAGACAACAGTTAAGTGGACATTTGTAAATTAACACCTTAATTACATTTATGGTATTATCATGTTACAGTGATAATGACTCGGACCCCCAG
>JAOUQZ010000033.1:5886686-5913398 GCA_028564935.1 Neosilurus hyrtlii | reverse complement strand
ACACACACACACACACACACACACACACACACACACACACACACACACACACACTCTGAGCAGTGGGCTGTCACACACATTTTTGCACCCTGAGAGCAGTTGGGGGTTAGGTGACTTGCTCAAGGGCACTTCAGCCATGAAGATGGAGGAAGGGAAGGTGCAGCTCACTCCCCCTGTCGCTACACATTTTTCCTGCTGGTTCGGGAATCGAACCAGCGACCTTTCGGTCCCAAAGCCGCTTCTCTAACCATTAAATAGAATCTGCTTGCTTTTCCAGTTTTTTATTTATTCCTCTGTAATATCTATCTCTTTTCTGGCCATAGTTTTATTGCAACATTTTTCTTTTCTCCCTGTATTACCGGTTTAATGCAGTAACCTTAAGCCACGCCTATCCTTGACTAACCAGCTGGTAATCCATCTGTTGAATGCAGGCTTACAGTCATCCCTTTCTCAGAGTATATTAAAATAAATATACTGAAAACCACTCAGGACAACCCCTAAATGCCCGCTCTCCTCTAAGCAACAAATCCCACCCCCCCACCTCCACCCCCTCCAATGACAGATAAACTTTTTTAAAAAGTTCCAGGAAGGACAACCGAGCTGCCCATATCTCCCCCTGTACAGGCCACCAAATAACTTTAAACGGGTTATAAGACTTTATTGAACTAGATCAGCATTTTCCTACCATGTACTGTTTTTTATGAATCATTAAAAATATCAGTGGAAATTTTCTATTTGAAATATTTCTGTTGTGGTATTAAAACCTTTACAAAATGTTACAACTTTATTTATTTATTTTTTATTCTTTATTAACCTTTAAGAGCTTTTATTAGCTTTTATTTTATAAGCAATAATTAGCTTTTTTCTACTTTTTAAAAGGTGATCTTTAAATTGTATATTAGATAAAAAATGTTTAGTTCTTTAAAGAAACATCAGTGACTAAAACTGCATGATTTGAAGATTTGGACAATAAAGGATTCTTATGTATATTTTGTTTCTCCCTGCCACAGGTTTCTAGGCTGTGAGCTCCACTAGGGAAAGCCAAGCCCAAAAAGCCCATAGACACATGTAGCCACAAACTAACTGTTAATAATTACGCATTAAAGGTAACTAGTGGCCATTCACCAGTTATGTTTGTTTCATATTAAGACCATTGTTAGTTGCATTACTCCTTTACAGTTTTTGTCCAAGAAGAAAGATGGTGAAAACGAGTCTTCCTTGTCCTTGTTTGAGCTGCTTGATGGAGATATTTTTGGGTAATGAAGGTAGCTAAAATTTTACCATGTACTGTACACCATAATATCTCTGTAATTCTGTCAGGGATGAATCAGCTTCCTTTACCTTATAATTTCCATGGATCTGGTTTTCATATTTCAGCAGTTTCTAAAGTACTGGTGCACCATTTGGTGGTAGTCATGGGGGTGGGGGGGTAAGAGTTAAAAAATCTTTGGCATCATCTGTGTATCTCATGAACCAGTCAGGCCAGAGGGCCACAGAACGGCTCTATTGTGTGGAGAATGGTGCCTGGTTTTGGTTAGTGCCAAACAACACACACACACACACACACACACACACACACACACACACACACACACACACACACACACAGCAGGGCTCAACTCCCTCTAGAGGTCCATCTGGAGTTCATTTCCTGTTTGAGATGACTTGAGATCTTGGGCGGAGTCTGGAAGTCTTATCTGATTGGCCGAGAATGCAAAATTAGGAATATATAAGATACACAGGTTAATTATAGTTGTTGCTATTCATTGTTAAACTTGACATTTGGATCATAAAGACGTACAGACTCCTGTCTCCATTGATCCAGTGGTAACAAACCGGTGCCTTCCGCAGTACCAATGTGCCGTCCAATTGTAATTGCGTTGCTTGGATAAGTGTAATATTAGCTTTAGAATAATACCGTAACAGTGTTTATCAGTAATTACACATAATCGTGGCGTCAGTGTGAAGCGACAGCCTACTTGCACAGGGTAATGTTGGGTAATTTTAGTAGCAGCTCGTAGACGATTGCGCCTTCGGAGTTAGTAATTGTTTCCGATATTAGAGCTGGAGATTAGTGGACACTAGAGAGACTTGGTGATTAGCAATTCCTGCTTTTAGAGCCACTAATACTGTGGTTGTTTTACAGCAACAGCACATTTAAATATTTTTAAGTCCAACCCTTTATTTCCTGGACGGAAGTTCAAGTTGTTTTCCTGGGTATGTTTTCTTTTTCCTTTAAACTGTTTGAGTGATTAATTTGCATGTGGAAGGTATGAATTGGATTCATTAGTATTAACCTTACACAATAGAGCAAATATGGTGTGTGTGTGTGTGTGTGAGAGAGAGAGAGAGAGAGAGAGAAAGAGAGAAAGAGAGAGAGAGAGAGAGAGGTGCGCCCTCAGGTATTCATGGACCTCTTTTTTTGTGGCTCCATTAAAAGAAATAAAGACCTTAAATACAAAGTCAACAAATATAAATTTACTGTGTGTGTGTTTGTGTGTGTGTGTATGTGTGTGTGTGTGTGTGTGTGTGTGTGTCAGTCAGTGGGTTGCTTTATTGGGCAACCAAATGAGTTGAACATGAGTCTCCTGCAGATGTCAGGTGCTCATAAGAACACAAACACACAGCAGTGCAGCCCATAATGAGCCTGACAACTGAAATAAGCCTTTAAAAAAAAATTAGCCTGAAAACCGAAGGCGGCCAACGAAAAAAGCAGGCTTAACGCTCACATAATACACAGGCTTATTCAGTTGCACTGTAACGAAGTGTCGGACTCGGGGCTAGCTTCGTGTATTAGTTTAAAAGGGAAATGTTTTACAGTGGTCTGCGTGTTTTTTGCTTTGTTCTCCTATTCAGAAGAGCAAATGTGTGTTTGGCAAGAAATAATTGGGGTGAGATTTGTGCACGGTTTATATTTCACATTGTGTAAGGAGAAAAATGGGGGTCGTGATTGGGGCTGAAGTGAGTAACGTGCCTCTAGGGGAGGAAGCAGGCCAGAAGACCGAGTTCACTTTCTTTTTTTTTTTTTCTTTTTTTTTTTTTTGAGAGGTATGAAACTAAGCAGAGAACATCACCTACCAAATAATGAGCTTCACGTGGACTGAGCAACAATTTGAATGTATAATACAGACAGTAAATGGTTCTGTTTGGTCAGTTTTCCAAAAAAATGCTCAGCTGCTGTTTGTTAGAATCAAAAATCATATTCTGTAAAATAAATTTTTGCCATCATGCAACGGATCACGGGACTCAATACTACCTTCTTCACTGCACTCCTGCGCTCAGTAAGGGAATCGTCACGTCTTGGTGGATAGCGCAGAACAGTCTTCCAACAGATAGAAACTTGGTGAAAGAAAATGATGTGCTGAAAGTCGGCTCCGTTGCTTCACTAGCTATCACGATACCCCGCAGGATGTACGTCACTGTCCGTTTCAGACGTGGTGAAGACGCGTTACGTGTACGGTAGTTATACTGTACTTATCCTGAAGTCATCAGATTGCTCCTGTGGACCCACATCCTTTATTCATCAGTTCTCATGCATTCTTTGTTAGCAATCATTTGCAACTCCTATGTGTCCTAAGTGTTGATGGGTAACTGTAATTGATCATTTCTGGACCCTCCTCCTCAAACTTGCAGTGTTGCCAGTCTCCCAACCAAGATATGATAATTTATGGCACTGTGGTAGCCTAATCTGAAAAGAGAAAGAAGTCTTGTAGTTTGATTCACACATTACTGATAACTGTTTTTACATTATAGCTGTATTGCATGCTTTCTCTCTCTCTCTCTCTCTCCCCCCCCTCTCTCTCTCTTTCTCTCTCTCTCTGAAAATGGGTTAAGATAGGCTTTCTTCAGCATTAAAGAATGCCACATTTAAATTGACTATCGCAAACCATAGATTCATTTAAATATTCTCTTCCCCCAAATTTTGCGATCCCCATGAGGAACACCTTTAAATACTCACTCACTCATTCATTTGCTGAACCACTTGATCATTGTAGGGTCACGGGGAGGCTGGAGCCTATACCAGCTGACACTGGGTGAAGGCCAGCTCATTGCAGGATCAACACACACAACCATTAACACCTGGGGACAGTTTGGAACAGCTAATTAGCCTAATGTGCATGTCTTTGGACTGTGGGAGGAAACCGGCATTCCCGGAGGAAACACACGCATGCACGGGGAGAACATGCAGGCTCCACACATAGAAACGGCTTAGCCAGGACCATCTCGTTGTACGGTGGACGTGCTAACCACTACACCACTGTGCCGTCCACTACAAATACAGTATGAAATGAGATCAGCTGCAGAAATAACAATGTCTACACCCTCCAGTCACCGAATTTTAACTGGAAATACCAATAGTTATAATAGTTTTTTCACTAGTAAATCTGGCCCAAGGTGAGAGAGCGAGAAGTGGAGAAGGTTCTACCATGTCTCTTTAAGACCCAGCTTTATTAGCATGAAGAGTTTGACGCAGCCCAGGTGTGACACAATGTGTTGCACTTCATCTCCTGAGTTTATCACTTTCTCTTCCTGTTTTATCCAGGCCTGGTCTTAAAGAGATTTCAGTATAGCCAAAAGAGAGAAAGATAGGAAGTGCCATTATTTCCTTATTTCCTGTCTGTTTGGCCTGTAGCATGTACGTAGCGTACACTCTCAACTTAAAAAAGGTCGGATGTTCTCCAGCACTTTGACACACTTCAATTCAGCTTTTCTTGCAAATATAATAACTTATTGGGAATACAACTGTCACCCAAATAAGATGGAAAACCTTCCAGATGTTAGCTACCGTACTTCCTATCTGTAAACTTCCTAACTATTATTCATCACATGTTGGGGAAGAAATGGCCACACACCAGGAAAAATATGTGTTGCCTGCTAATTCCTAAGTAAACTGTTGGTAGATTCTTCAACCAGATCGTAATCATCCGGTTACCATTCATCATCATTACAGGGAAAAAGAGAAAGAAATATAGTGGCACTTACAGAGTGCAAGGTACCTCCACCATGCAGCATGGATAATGCAGTCACTGGGGCTTTTATGGGCACTGGTTTTAATTAACCAATTATGAGATGCTTTTTAAGGATTTGAATGATATAGAAATAGCTGAAAGAACTGAAGATGGCTGAAGTTTGATCTTTGAAGGTCATTCAAGGTCAAAGGTAATTACTTATTTGAAAGTACATATATGGTCCTATTAGTGTTCCATAGTAGCGGCAGTGTCTACTGGCTCTTGATCTGAAGTCAATCTACAAACTTTTGTGACTCTGCTCTGACCTTGACCTTTGCCCTTTGCCCTCAACACTCCAAAATCAAATAATCTTTAAAGCTCAGGTAGGGTAGTTTGGTAAACAATCTGTACACCAATGTGGTCAAGATTTTGTTCACAAACAGACTCGGTCCTTTTTGGGTTGAGGTGATTAAATTTGTGTTCATAGCGGGGCTCCTGAGCACAGGTGTGTTGCTTTAGGCAGGTTGCCTGAAATTAAATGTTAAAACAAAAGATGATAAAATCTCGGAGCCATAGTCACCCAGAACATGGCTTATTGTGATAAACACAGAACCTCTCAGACTACAGAAACATGTTTCTCGGAGAGAAGGTCCCTTACATTTCTGCTATGTGATCCTGAGTTCAGCCCAGTTCCTTCTCCAGAGGAGGAGACCGAATGTTTACGTTGGGTCAAAGAACAGTGCCGGGCCCAACGGGAACGTTTCCCTTCACAACAGTATCCATTCACAGGGGTATTTAAGGGTATTTAAGGATATCTTTTCTTTTTCATACAGGAACGCACTGTTAACAGAGACTGTACTTGAGTAAACCATGCGTTCGGGTCACTTGGCACTTTTGTTGTTTTTCAGAAAATTAAAAGCAGTGACATTTGTGACAGTTGTTTGTGCTTTTTACATGAACCTTAAGCACTCCTAAGCTTGAAGGCGCACCCTTGAATTACATAATATTCTTTAACAAAACACGTTTGCAATATTTTGTTGTTTATGTAGCTTTATCTGCTTTTTGACATCACATCAGGAGAAGTATCATCTTACATAGCTCAAGCTGAAACCAAAGCAAATCTTTGTTTTGCTACAGTCTCCAGTTGCTAATACACGTCTCTCCAGACTGTAAAAACGTAAAGATTTTGCCGACATGTGGTTTCAAGATTTTCTGTATTACAGGACAACACAGTTCTCTCAATAGTAGTGTTGGGAGGTCAACCACTGATGGTGGTAGTGTTCACCCGAGGGATATACACAGACATATACAGCACTATTCAGTATTTCCAGTAAAATTGCCTTGCATTCCTTCCAAACTATTGTACAAAAAGAGTTCTTGTTGCTCCTTAGCTCAACTCTGTGGTACATGTCCACGAGATTTCTTTGGATGCTGCATACTTAAACAAGGAGACAGTGGTTTCTTTAACTACACAAAGCTCAGGCTTTTATTTTGCACCGGGATTTTTCTTTTCTGTACATACACTCTCACTTACTTATTCATTTGCCAAGCCACGTAATCCTATTAAGGTCACGGGGAGGCTGAGCCCATCTTAGCCAATACTGGGCATAGGTGGGGTGCACATTGTGCAGCTCGCAAGACCATTGCAGGGCTAACACACATACAACTGTTCACACACACTCACAGCGAGGATCAACAGTCAGTTGGCCTTATGTGCATGTCTTTAGCAAGGAAACCAGAGTACTCTGTGTAAGCCTCCGCAAGCAACTACACCATCAAGTCACTACACTCAGGGGATAGAATCCTGCTATACTTAGAAAATCGCCCAACAAATATCAATCCAATATACAGCCAGGTCCATAAGTATTTGAACTATAAGACAATTTTTGTAATGTTGCTTCTATACGCCACCAAAATGGATTTGAAATGAAATCATGAAGAGGTGATTGACGTGGTCAGTCCAACCAACTGAGCATGCTTTTTACTTACTTAAGGCAAAAGTGAAGACCGAAAGCCCTGCAGAGAAGAGAAGCTTTGATTACAGCATGGATTCACTGTGCCATTGTATATTTATCAATCTCAACTTATAGTTCCCTCCAGAGTTTTCTCAGAGTGCTTTTTTTTCCCACAGAGATCTTGTGTTGAGCCTGTGAGAGTCAAATAACACAGGAAAGTCTCCAAGACTCTTATGTGGTGCCAGTATACTGTATGGTCGCCGTCTGTCTTAACAGACAATAGCAAAGCACCAATAGAGGCTCCCGACCTACGAATGTTCCTTCGGTGTTCCCAACACATGATGCATTCTGGGCTTTTTGGCAAAAGTATTCACTCACCCATCCAAATAATTGAATTCAGGTGTTTCAATGACCTTTATGGCCCCAGGTTAATAAATTCAAGCTCAATAAATTCCCATAAACACACTCCTGAACCTTGTGGAAAGTTTGAGCCCAGAAGAGTTGAAGCTGTTGTAGCTGCAAAGGGCCGACGTCACATTAAATCCTGGGAATTAAGAACAGTATGTCACTTAAATTCATATGCGTGTGAAGGCAGATGAGCAAATACTTTTGGTAATGTAATGTAAGTGAAAATGATTCTCATGCTCCCCAAACCAGTCTATTATTTGAGCGCCAAATTTATATCTGTACTGTCAGGGAAGAAAAAGTCCATTATTGTGATATTCTGCTCATTCACTAAATTCAGGTCATCAGCTGACTTCATTTTATTGCCACATAATGTTGCTGAGCCTCGACCTTTTGAACTGAAGTAACCTCAGATCATAAAACTGTCTCCAGAGGCTTGTATAATGGCCACTCTACAAGATGGGTAAATAATTTCATGAGCTTCCCTTCTTACCCCAACCAGTCCATTGCTCTAGAGCATGGTCAGTATGGACTCATCAAATCACATGACCTTTTTACATCACCCCAGTGTTGGATGTTTATGCTCTTTACAATCTGAAGCCTTTCATTCCTGCTACTCTCACTAATTAAGGCTATTAAGGCCAATTCCTCAATTCTTATCACATCGTTTGTAGAAATGTTCCTTTTACTAATAAACAGAGACGCAAATTCTACTGTCCATTTATTTATCATTCAACTTCAAGTCTTTACCTGATCTCGGATATAGTTAATCAAGTTTTTCTAACCAAATCTCTTGGGTGAAGTTGATTGTTCAGCACTATTCTTTCATATTTTAATATGCTTGACAGTTTGTTACCCAATTTTGGTAAATTTAGCAATCCCCTTAGTTGTTTATTTGCTTAACCCAGACCAGTAATTTGACCCATCTGACATATTTTCAACGAGCACAAGATATATCTACCGACATGGTTGTTTAAAAAGCAGAAGCTACTCACTGCATCAGTTGAGGTTAAAAAACAATTGCCAGTTGAAACATTAATCACTGCAGTAATTATCCTATCAAATGCTCTTGCGTATTTACTTATTTAAAACCAGATGGCACCTTTTTTTCCTGGGCAAAGCAGTGTAATTATTATAATAATTAATTGTTAGTTTCGAGACTGTGAAACTGCAAATTTACATTACATTTATGCCATTTGGCAAACACACATTTTCATACAACTGAGCAGTTGTAGGATTTTGAGGTTATGGGCCTTGTTCAAGGGCCCAACAGTGACTGCATGGTGGTACTGGGAATTGAACCCTTGCCCTTCGGATCAGTAACTCAGAGCCTTAACCACTGAGCCACCACTGCCCTAAATATGTAATATGCAGTATTAATGCAAGCTTTTTTGTTAAACCCCTCAATTTGGCCCCTTACGCTTCAATCACACTGCAATGGCTTCATTTCAAATCCATTGTGATGGTGTACAGAGGCTAAATTACAAATATTGCGTCACTGACCACTGGCTTATTGACCTTGTTGACATGATATGTCTGTGTGTTTATGGTCCATGAACGTTCTGCTCATTTGTTTTTCATTTCGAAATGAAACAAGGGGGAAAAACCCCAAGCCTTACTATATTACAATAGCAAATTCTCTGGTTTGAAGGCTATTGTGTGTGAAAGTTCCAGGAGATCAGCAGTTTCTAAAAATCTCCCTCAGACTCAAAGACTCTGAGATCCTGAAAATGTTTTCTCTCTACCGATGTTTGATCGGAACATGAACATCCATCTGTACGCCATGTAACTGAGTGAATGAGCAGGGGTTCATTTGTTCTGGAAAAAAAGTGTCCCTATTTATTTTCTCATTACGAATAAACAGGAAGGGGCATAGGCACCCTGTAGTGAATTTATATTTTCTTCTTCTTCTTAATAATAATAATAATAATAATTATTATTATTATTATTATTATTATTAATATTTAAGGATTATTTTTATTATTACACCACTTTTCCCCCCACAAAAAAACACTCCGCTTATTTTTCTCCCCTAATTCACTCGTATCCAATTTCCATCCTTCAAGTATTGTCTTTCCTAGCATATGACCACCACCAACCAGGCTGAAGCGCCCCCACGACACACAATGCTGCCACCCGCCTGTTTACGAACTGCCGCGCATGCGTATTTGGGGTGGCTTAGCACACTCAGAGTGAAAGCGCTATTTGCCCCTTGTACAAATAACCTCACAGACGCCCATGATTGGCTGGTGATCACTGTGAGAGACAGGAAAGTGAGTGTATGCCATCCCTCCCTCTGCAGTAACTCAGCCAGTTAACGCCCATGGACTTCCAGTCGCTGAACCAAAAAAAAAAATCTGTCGCAGTTTCCAACTCACCTCTGTGACTCCTATTCATCACCAATACCCCTCTTCATCATTCCTTTCCTTCATTCATCTTCATCTCTCCTCACCATCATTTATCTTCCTCTTCATCATCATCAGGGATTCCAACACCTCTCTGACATCGTCTTCTCTTCATCAACATCATTCATGTTCATTACTCCTCTTCATCGTCATACCTCTTTCTCTTCATCACACTTCTTCATAAAACCTGTATTTATCATCTCCTCTTCATCATTCATCTTCAACACTTATCTTCAACACTACTTGAACTTTTTAGTCGTTTACTCATTAGACTTTTTCACTTGGACCCCAGAAATACTTGCAGCTATATTTGATATTGTAATTATTATGATTATTATTATATATTAGTGTGTGTGTCAGCTGAGCCAGAACCTGAACCAGTCTCAGTGCCACTTCCAGACTTCAGGAGGGGAAGAATCCCTTGAAAATCAAAAGTCAGAACGTCTAAGCTCCAACCCGTGAAATTCGTTGGAATAGCTGAAAAAACTCTCCTGATGATTTTTTTAGATTTACCCCTTCCTCAACGACCTTAAAATTTCACACTGAGGATCCCCAAAAGGCGTCTTTTTGTCTAGGATAAACAGAACATATAAGGATTAAAACGCGAATGAAAATAAATATGCTATTCTATGAAAAGGGAATTTTGTCAATAGTAAAGAAAATCATAAGTGACTGCAACGATGCTAAACATCTGTTTTAACTGCAGCAGTTCAGTAATAAAGGCCACAACACATACTGATGTCTTCTTCTCTTTTATTGTCTCTTGTTTTCTGTTTCTCTCTCTTTAGTAGACACTGTGTAAACTATAAAAATAAAAAAATTAAGATAACCTATTGCTCTGGCATTTTAAAAAACACAAATGTCTATACATTAAATAAATCAGAATTGTTCATCTCGTTAACAAATAAACAGAAATATAAAACAAACAATAACAATTACCGTGTGCGCCTCGTTGAAAACGGTGACGAATATTTTTTATCACGCAGCTCCCAAACTCAGCAGCCACACCCATCATGTACCCATAAGGCCGTGGCGGTGACCCTTAACCTCAGCATGTGACTTTATACATATTATAAACATTTCTAACTAAGCAACTATAAATTTTCTATAAATCTGTAAATCACAATTTTCGCAAACACGTCTTGAAGACTTTTATTTATTATTATTTATATGAAGTTATTTCTTAATAATCTCTTTATCTTGTAGACACTGGGAGAGTCTGAACTGGCGGACGTCCTCAAGCAGATTGTTCCCCTCCTGAAGTCTGGAGGTTGCACTGGGGCTGGTTCAGGTTCTGGTTCAGCTGATTTCACCGTGGATGAGCTCCTGCTGCTGTTGGTGTACGTGTACTCTCTGGCTCAGGAGACGCAAGCAAGTGCTACGCAGGACAAAGAGAGGGTGGAGAGAGAGATCATCGGGGCGCTGACACTTTTACTCACCCAGCAGACCACACTGACTCCTCTAGTGCAAGGAATTACAGGTACCAGTGTGTTGGAAATGGGCATGATGATGATGATGATGATGATGATGAAATACAGAATAATGTCTTTTTCTTCTTGGAGTTTTCAAGTTGCTTTAAAAAAAAGAATGATTTCATCTGTGTGATCCTTTCTCACCTTCCCAGATGTTTAATCCACATGGCTGAAATGATCATTAATAAGTAAATAAGTATATAGACGTCCATGTGATCTTCACTGTTACCCTCAATGCACCACATTTGTTACTAGATGCCCATTTTGATTCCCTAGCTACGTAAACGCCTGATGTTCTGATCATGTACTGCAGGCAGACTTTTTTCTCTTTTTCTTTTTATCTGTATAGATCAACTGTAATTGTGTGATTGAAAGGGCCTTTACACCCTGACCGCAATCAATATCTGATGAGATCTGAAAAAGGTCAGAAAAAATCAGTGGCCACTGTAAACCTGTAAAGACACCAACTTATCACTGCCTCGCAGTCCGCTGGGAAATACCCAATCAGATGCTCACATTTCTCTCTGCTTGTGTGGGACCTTGCGTGTACAAACATTTAGTCAGAGAGGAGCTGCTGTGTAGATGGGGCGTGGCTTTGGAAGGACCTCTGAGCGCAGGGGAGGGATTTTTAAGAGAGATGCTACTTGTTACCAACCTCGGCCTGTGGTGGAGTAGTGTTATTACTAGCTATTTAAAATGATCACGTAAAACCAGTGTCTGTAACCAGTCAGACTTAACCAGAATTGTCGGATAAAGTTTTGCACTTTTCCGTCGGGTTTTTAAAAAATTACTGCAGTTTGTTTATATTGACAACTTGAACTAGGTCAAAGAAGTAAGATCTAGTGAGCGTACCCCCTCCTTAATCTCCAGTATTTCTAGTACAGTCTTCGACAATCCGGGTCGCAATCACGTGACCAGCTGCAGGAACCTGCCCCCCATATTAAAGTGGCGGAAGCAAACCACTGCGCTGCGAGAAAACAGCCCAGTTAACGTGTCTATTCTGTTTTGTTTTTTTTTGCTAATCTGGTGCTCTCATCGTGCCTAAAAGCTAATGTGTAGTGGGCTGTACGTCTAGTGTACACATACGCACTCACTCACCCCCACCCCCCCTCTGACTCTCACATAGACATCAGTTCTCTGTAAAAGGATGTTGAGTCCTCAAACTCTATGACTGTCTTGCACTGCAGCACTTTACTTACATTTACACTCTAGTTTATATCCTCGCTGCTGCTGCTGCTGCTATTTGTTTATTTCATATCGCCTTCAATATACATACCAGAGTACAGTTTTTATTCACAGGTGTTTAGACTTTATATTTCTATCTTATATTTCTATTTATAGTAGTCCTACTATAAATAGAAATATAGTACATATATATATATATATATAATGTAATACTATAGTATTATAGTATAGTAGAGGATAGTAGACCAGTCAGATTGTAGCCCTCCTGTGTAGAATATACCAATATAAAGTAATGCTATTTTTTAACATTACATAAGAAATGGAGGACAGGAGGCTGTTTGGTTTTGTTGGGTTTTTTTTTCATGTGATTGGGATCAGAGACTATCCACCAGCTCACATTTATATTTATTCATATCCAGGATGTTTAGCAACTCACTGACTAATATAACCCAATTATATCTCTCGACTGCATTTCCTCATTCAGTCAGATGATTATTATAAACGTGGTTCATCATCCACGAGCGAAGTGTCTGCTGTTGTTCTTCAAATCCTGTAGGCACTACATAGCAATCATCAAGCGCTGTTATTATAGCAACTAATATAACTCCACCATACACAAGCCATCTCCAAGGATTCCTTTACAGAATTTCTCACACTCATTCACTTTTCCCATTGGTCTGTTAAATATTTTTAACAACTGATCATTCACGTTGTTCTAAAAACAGACACAGAGAGAGAGAGAAATTATATATTCTTCAGCCAGAGACCAGCCTGTTTCCAACAACCCTCGTGCTAAATCTGTGGATGTCCTGACCGACATTTAATCACACTTGGCTTCTCCGAACACCACAGTCACAGCTTAAGTTCATTCAAGACGACTTCAGAAACATGTAACATGTTCGCAGTAGGACCACCTGTAATGCTACGTCGTCTCAGCTAACCAAAACTCCACCGCATACATTCGGTCCACACGCCATCCATACACTATGCACCACAACACACACAGAAAGCAGAGAAGGATCCACCCAAACACGGGAAAGATGCACTGAACTTGATCTCGGTACCACAGCTGCACTGCCACGGAACACATGACTTCATGCAGTACTGGAGACAGGGTGGAGCAGATGAAGGACAAACAAACGTGATGTTAGAGTCGAGTAGAATCGAGGCGAATAGAGCCGAAGTTGTAGTGTTTTCAGCTGACCTCACACGGGGGCGGTTCTGAAGACGGTTCAGTGCGGTTCTGAAGCGCGTTGGGCCGCAGTGACATTGTCTTGACATGTTGATGGTTTTATTTGTATAGCGCTTTTTACAATTGACATTGTCAAAAAGCAGTTGGTGTTTGCTGTCGACTGGTACTGACCGCCATAAACTGTAAGACTTTGCAACTTTTTTGAACCACGTTCAACACAACCTTATTCCAGCCTCTTCACACTGTGTTTTCACCTACTGCTTTCAAATGATTTGCCACACCGCTGTCATTTTAAACCATGCTGCAACGCCGCCAAACCCTTTACCACGGGAGGCTGTTTTTTCACACCGCCGTCATATTTTGGCGGAGTCCCCATATGAGGCCTGCTTTAAGATCAGGAGGTGGTTGTGAAAGGGTTAATCTGGAGGTATGGTGGATATTTCTGGCGTCTCTCACTGCGTCCTGCTTTCTGAGTGACAGAAACATTTCCTGAGCACACTTCATCACTGTCAGTGACACACACACACACACACAGTGCATTTTCTTATTCTTTATTCCCTGCCTCCTTTTTCAACAGTTGAGGGTTGATTCGAACCACCTGATGCTGTTTTTTTTTTGTGTGTGTGACCGCGAGATTGAAATCTAAATTCTTCCCACAATGCAGCCATTCAGAGAAAATCAAACCAGCTAAAGGTTTGGGTTACCTGCAGTCTTTCTGCATAGTTTATTAATTCATAGCAGAATTTCAGACTGGTAGGTGTGTGTGTGTGTGTGTGTGTGTGTGTGTGTGTGTGTGTGTGTGTGTGTGTGAGTGTGTGTGAGTGTGTGTGAGTGTGTGTGTGTGTGTGTGTGTGTGTGCATGTGTGTGTTTCACCTCAAGGACATCTGAATCTGAAGAGTGCTAGATTCCTAACCCTAGTTACCGCAACATACCACGCCTGGGTGCACTGTGTGTGTGAGTGTGTGTGTTTAACTCATCTGTTTTGATGTTTTAGCCAGAATTATGTTAAACATACCTATTAGCTTGGTGGAGCCTCCTGAAGGCTGGCAGTTGGCCTGGTGCTTTCAGACATCCCAGGCTTTGCTTGGTGTGGGTTGGGAACTGTGGACCCAGATTGGGGTGAAAGGATCTTCTCAGTCTGGCCACCATGTCCTCCACTGAAGAGGCAGGGACTGAAAACTCTGGAGAACAGGAGGCCATTACCTTCGTAGAGGTCACAGAGGTAATTAAAACGCTTCTCAGTGGCGGGGCGTCAGGGGTGGAGGAGATTCGCCCTGGATGTTGTTGGTCTGTCTCGGTTGACACGCCTCTTCAATGTCGCACAGACATGGGACGACATCTGTGGAGTGCCAGACCAGGGTAGGGGACCCCCTATTTTGTATTTTTTTTAAAAGGTGACCAAAGAGTATGTTTCAACTATCAGGGCAGCACACTGTAGAGCCTCCTCGGGAAAGTTACTCCAGGGTGTTAGAGAGGAGGCTCGACCAATTGTCCAACCTTTGATTCAGGGGGAGCACTGCAGCTTTTGCCTGGGTCATGGAACAGTAACAAGCTCTTTATCCCTGTACAGTCACAGAGGGGATCGTGGGAGTTTGACTATCCAGTCTACATGTGTTTTGTGGCTTTGGAGAAGGACTACGATCGTGTCCCCTGGGGAGTATGGGGTCCTGGGGCCGCAGTTGCGAGCTGTCCGGTCCCTGTATAACTAAAGCAAGAGGTGTGTCCACATCCTCGGCACAAAGTCGATGCGCTTTGGATTCCGCCAGGGCCACCCCTGGTCACCGATCCTGTTTGTAGTATTCATGGGCTGTGTGTGTGTGTGTGTGTGTGTGTGTGTGTGTGTGTGTGTGTGTGTGTGTGTGTGTGTGTGTACTTGTGTGATACAGTGTGTGTTGTATGCGTATGTTTTAGGTGTTTTTGTGGTATTCAGCCACATTAAACTGTGAAATGGAATGCAGACTCTGTCAAAGTGCAGGTTACCATGAGAACCATGTGTGTACACACACACACACACTCACACACACACAGTTTTGAACTCTTCACTTAATGGGCCACTGGATCAGTGCCATACAGTACATGTGTAACACGAACACCACACACTCAGTAACAGCAATACAGATCCACCCTCAGACTAAGTTTATGAGAACATTTATTGGAGAGAAAGGGGTGATCACTCACTTGAACGAACACACACACACACACACACACACACACACACACATGTTTACCTTAGAAATTGAATTACAGAACATCTCTCAGCACTCATTATGCAGAGACCTTAGGTCGCTCTCGCTCTATCTCTCTCTCTCTCTCTGTCTCTCTCTGTCTCTCTCTCTCTCTCTCTCTCTCTCTCACACACACACACACACTTACTTACACACTGTAGATTGTGAATGAAAGAACATCACACTAGAGGTTTGGCTTATATTGGCAGTTGTGTGTGTGTGTGTGTGTGTGTGTGGTTTTAATTAAAGAGCAAGACAGAGTTTATCTATGAAAATGGTTCCATTTAAACCTCTCACTGTAGGAAATGAGTTCTTAACTGAACGAGTTTGTAGCCAGATCCTTGTGTATGACCTCAGGCTCCCTCATGACTATAAAACACAGAATGTTTTGTACCCGGAGTTATGGCTGCGTGTCTGAAAACGACATTTTTACTGATGTCAGAAGAACTCGGTACCGTAAATTTATTTTAAGTTACTGGACAAGTTCCTTGAACCTGATTGGCTCTTACCACAGCAATAATAGTTCATGTTACCCGGTGGGTTTAACGCTGTACCAACAGCGGCACGTGAGCACAGATTCAACCAAAACATTTATCCACAACCATTCACACTTTCACTTACACCTAGGGGCAATTTGAAATTGCCAATCAGCCTACTGTGCATGTTTTTGGACTGGTGGAGGAAACCAGAGTACCCTGAGGAAACCCAGGCATGCACGGGTCAAACCCTTCTTGCCCTGAGGCGAACATTCTAACCACTGCGCCACCATGCCGCTTGAGTGTTATTATATTATAAATACAATATTATTGCGAAGTAAACCCCACACAGAGTGATCAGGACCCCAACGTGCAGTGGAGGTTTTTAATCGCCCTAAAAGGATTTATTTCATAATAAAGACCTTGTGGTACATTATCCTGAATATTAAATGGCTACATGCGAAATTATTTGAAAATTATTTTAGCATTTCCTCTAATGACATGCTCAATAGCAACAGTTTCTTATACTTAACAATAATTGACCAATCAGAATCGAGTATACAGGTAAGCCGGGTAATAAAATTTTTTTAACATTATTGGAGACTGAAAAAGGTCATTAGTATTTTATTGGAATTTATTATGCATATGAATATGGACAGCTTCATGAAAATTCATATTTTGTTGAATGTCATACGTGGGAGGGGCTCTGCACCACCTGGCCTTGTTAATGAACCACGAACGTTCTGTAGGATTTACGGTTTGCTTGTAACTGTAAGCTTGTTATATAGTAATATAGATGGCACTTCTGGGCACTGCCTAAAGGCGGAGCTCCTGATCGATATCACTGTTAAGTGTCTAGTGTTATAAAAGTAACGCAGCTCCTTTTAAGGACAAAATCAACTTTTTCCCTGGAGAAAATAAATAAATAAATAAATTCGTCGCCCCTGCGTATCCTGACACTGTTCTGGAATGAAAGCAGTAAAGTTTAACAAGGTTGTTCTTCTGCCTTCCACTTGCTGATTTCCACTTTCGTTTGTATCACCTGTCGTCTTAATTTAATTATCCGTTTAACAAGTTCGTGTTCTGTGTTGATGTTCATGCTTGGAGTCATTTTGCTCGGTGAAAGTTTGTTTGCCAACCTGAGTTAGATACCGGTGTGTTTATTTTTTTATTCTGTGCGAGTCTGAGTGGTGGTATAATAGCCTTTATTTTTCGGGTTTCAGTTTCGTTGTTAATAATAAATGTTTAGTTTAATTGGTGATCCAACATCCAACTTTCTATGCCTATGGGGCTCCGCGCGGGAGCTCCACTATAAACAGTATGTGCTGTTGAATCAGTCTGTGTGAATAAATGTCAGATCTTTGCATCCAGTGTTCTTGATTTGGATGTTTGTTTGGTTTGTTTTGGGAAGAAACCAACTAATTCCGACTCTCCGTATGTGTTTGTGGGGTTGGTGGGTGGGTATGTGGGTGTATTATTTATTTGGAGTGCATTGCAACAGAGTCACAGAGTAATGTGCTGATAGGAGTGTTTCACCATATTCCACTAGGGGTCTGGAAAAACACACACATTCAGAGTCATTGTACAAACACAACTAGTGCACAAGTCTACAGTGTAGTGGTGGAACGTGTACAAAACAGAGAATGATGGAAATGTTGTGCTGCTACTAGAGTAATTCATTACTTAAATAAAGTTTAAAAAAAAAAAAAAAAACCCAGACAGGATCAAATGAAGTTTCTTTATCCGAGGAGGGTGTTTTTGCCTGGCAGCATGGGTGTGTGTTGCCCCGTGATGGTCACCTCAGGGTCATTTCACCCAGTGTCGGCTGAGAGAGGCTCAGCCTCCCCACCACCCTAATAAAAGCTCAGCAAATAAGAGTGAGGGATTTTGCCATTAACAACAGCTGAACACAACCTCACCAGGATATAAATACAGATTACAGTCGCTGGATAATAAACTTATCCAAACGCGTTTAGCGTTTCAGCAAAGCGGCACGATCACTTACTCAGGTTTTCAGTGGTAAAGCTAGCATATCTATCAAAGTCAGCCTTTAGACATGATTCTAAGATTTACCCAAAAGCTGTTACTTTGAAACATTTGTCACAGCAGGCTGAATACTACACTGACAGTTTAGGTTTAATACAAGTAGAGGTTTTATACGGATAAAACAGAGGGAGTAGCTAGCTAGTCAGGCTCACTGAACTAATGCTAATGGCTTACGTGAACATGTTTCATGCAGGTTAGGAGTTAAACTGTGAAACGTTGACGGGGTTTTCACTCGTAGAATACAGCGTGGAGTTGTTAGGCTGGATCAGGGATGCTTGTCTGTCTCCTGTCTCAGATGTTGCTACCACTGGCTAAACATTTGCTATACATCAACTTCTGAAAGCACACACACACACACACACACACACACACACACACACACACACACACACACACACAGAGTCTGGTTGTCATAACTTCAGTGGAAAATACATCGACTTAGATTCTTATCCTGAAGACTAACCCGAACCTTAACCACTGCTTGCCTAATCCTAACCCTTCACCTGACCCTCACCATGAAACATGTCCACCTTAAAATTTAATGTCTTCCGTTATGGGGATTGACATTTTGTCCCATAAGGAAAAATGAGACCAGAATGCCCTGCAACCGGCCTCTGATTGGTGGAAACTCAATGGATGAATTTCAACATTTTGTTTTGTTCATGTGGAACTTAACTGCTCGGTTTTTTTCGAGATCAGGCGGCTCAGTAGCTTAGAGCTTAGCACGTCCACCTAACAGCAAGACGGTCCTGGGTTCGAGTCCTGGCCTTGAGTGTTTCAGTGTGAAGTTTGCATGTTTTCCCCATGCCTGTGTGGGTTTCCTCCTGGTACTCTGGTTTCCACCCACAGGAGAAAAACATGCACAGTAGGCGAATTGCTTGTTCCAAATTGCCCTTAGGTGTGAATAGTGTGTGTGTGCGTGTGTGTGCGTGTGTGTGCGTGTGTGTGCGTGTGTGTGCGTGTGTGTGCGTGTGTGTGCGTGTGTGTGTGTGTTGGCCCTGTGAAGATCTGTTTAGGGTGTACCCCCACCTTCACGCAGTCTTGTTGTCTTTCTCTCACACACACACACACACACACACACACACACACACATACACCCACAGAGCTGAGCTTACCCCTAGGGAATGAATGGTCATCCTATAATCAGTGAGAAATTAATCATCAGTCTGTTTGATGAAAGGAAATTAAACTAATTCCAGCTTCAGGACAGGAAGTGCACGGAGAAGAGCTCTGTGATGCGTCTCCTCTCCACTATCATCCAATCAGAGCACATCTACAGAAATAGGAAACCCCACAGTGTGTGTGGAAATTCATTGTCTGGTCTGTCTTATTATTACAGACGGTTATAATGAAGTGAGTCTTTATTATGTTAGTATTTTGTAAGGATGTTTTTAAGAAGGTGCCACCACGAAAAGTGTTAGAGTTTCTGTCACATGTCTTTTTTTTTTATAATTTTTTTATTTATTTTTTTTTTAACTTTTCCCCATTTTCTCCCTAATTTAGTCATATCCAATTCCCACCCATCAAGTGCTGCCTTCCCTATCACACGACTACCACCAACCAGGGAGGGGCGTAAACATGCACATGCCCCCTCCGTGACACGCCTGTCTTCGAACCGCATTTATTTGGGGGCGGTCTAACACACTCGGAGGGAAAGCGCTATCAGCCCCCCTCGTACGAATGAGCTCACAGACGCCCATGATTGGCTGGTGATCGCTGTGAGTGACAGGGAAGTGAGCATATGCCATCCCTCCCTCCCGTGAGAGCTTAGCCAATTAGCTCCCATGGACTCCCAGTCACGCATGGCTGTGGCATCAAGTCAGACTTGATCTCCAGGTTGATAGTTAGTTTTAAAGCAGCTTATTTATTTTAGTTATTTGTTTTATTTATTTTAGCCAATCCGCTTTGGAGATGAGTGTATCCGGTAATATTATGTATGGTTTTGGCGCACAGTCATTCATTTGCCCAACCGCTTAATCCTCCTAGGGTCGTGGGAAGGCTGGTGCCTACCTCAGCTGACACTGGGCAGAGGCGGGGTACATCATGAACAGCTTTCCACACCATCTCGGAACCAACACACACACACACACAACCATTCACACTCACACCTAGGGTGAATTCGAAGCAGCCAGTTAGCCTAATGTGCATGTCTTTGGACTGTGGGAGGTAAAGAGTACCTGGAGGAAACCCATACACGCTTGGATGTGTGCAAACTCCACACGGATACGCTCTCACCGAGCCTGGGATTCAAACCCAGGACCTTCTTGCTGTGAGGCGTACCAGTACACTACAGCGTAACCACTACACCATCGTGCTGCCTGCGTTTGTATAACTAATTATTTGAACTTGTTTCTGCTGCTGGATGGTCTTTTGTCTCATACTCCCTCATTTTCTCATGTCTCCTGTGCAGAGTCTTATCTTGTCTCTTAACATTTCAAAGATTGCTGTTTTATTTAGGCTTCATCCTTCTTGCTCTGAGCAGATTCCCAGTCCATGCTGATGCAAAGCATTTCCACCACCATGCTTCACTCTGATGATGGTGTCCTTGGGAGGATGAGTTATGTTTTGGCTCTTCTCATCACTGTTGATGAGATTGATGTTGACCTCTGAACAGCTTTTCCTGTTCGAGCTGTGGCTCTCTCCAGCTTCTACACAGTAACTCGTGGCTTCTTAATTGTGTCTCTGGCTAAAACCTTCATTACCAGGTCATTGAGTATTAGTGGACCTCCTCCGTTAGAAAGGGGTCATGCTTGTGCCGTATTCCTTAAATAATGGATTGTATGGTGCTTCATGGGATCCCAAATTCTGCTTCTGTTTAAACTTTTATGGAAAATGGATCCCTTTTGGTTTTCTCTGTATCACGGCCAACCCTGGGGGCAGCTTGCCATTCCATCACTGGGCCAATATATACGCATCCATTCACACTTACACCTAGGGGCAATTTGGAGCAGCCAGTTAGTACTCCAGTGTGGGCGTGTGTGTGTGTGTGTGTGTGTGTGTGTGTACTGTCTTCAGTGCATTCTTGGGGTGTTAACAGATTCAAGCATTCTTTTATTTGCCGAACCGCTTAATCCCACTAGGGTCACGCGGAGGCTGAAGCTTATCTTGGCCAACTTTAGGTGAAGGCGAGATACACCCTGAACAGGTTGCCAGTCTATTTCAGAGTCAATACACACACAATCATTCACACTCACACCCAGGGGCAGTTTGGAACAGACAATTAATGTGCCTAATGTGCATGTCTTTGGACTGTGGGAGAAAACCGGAGTGCCCAGAGGAAACCCATGCAAGCATAGGGAGAACATGCAAACTCTACCTGGAAATGCTCTTGTTGATTCCGGGACTCGAATCCTAAAACCTTTTTTTTTTTTGCCATGGGGAAGACGTGCTAACCGCTGCGCCACTGTGCCGCCCAATACCAAAATCAACTGTATTATTTATTTGAATTTTATTGAATAGTTCTTTATGCTCTTTAGTGGTGAAAACTGGCTGAGAGATGGAGAAGCGTAAAAAAGCACTCGAGCGCTTTAAAACAAATACACAGGGACGATGTTTATATAGCGAGTCTGTAGTGCATGCCATTAGCAATTATTTGTGACAGGAAATACTTCAGCTTTTAAAGAAGCAATAAACAGGACACTTGGTCCCACTGAGTCACTTGGGGACCGTCACCCCATCACACACACTTCCCCACACACGACTCGGTTCAACCACAAGTCCACTGAGGATTTAACTTATTCACTCACACACACACTCACACACTCATGAAAAGTTAGCGTTCTCTCTGGGGGTCTGGCCTCCAGGCCTCAAACACACGACTGTCTGGAACATCACTGGGATGAAACTTTTTTTCTTTGATCCTTTCTTTTTCTTGCAGTCTGTCAGTGTGATTTTGGGGCAGGGGGTTGGACGGACCTGGATAGGCCTGGGTTTTATCTGATGACTGATAGCTGCAGTACTTTACAGTCAGACCTGCAGGTTGTGGTTATATACGGCATCTGTGAGTGCTTGCTTTTTACTACTTTGCTCTTCTGCCCTTCTGAAATGTACTTCTTTGTTTAATTCCCTCAGCGACTATTACGACACCGATGTGAACCCTTTCTACCCCGTAACCCCCTCACCTATTTTATTAGCAAGTTTTATGTCCACTACATCTCTCTGATTTGTGCAGCGTGTTGTTCTCCACAGCTTGTTATACTCCTCACTCTTCTTTTTCATCCTTCAAATTTCTTTTAACGCATGCTGTAAATGTAACCTTTTCATAACATGTACGTCAGTGCTCTCTTTTCAGATCCAAGTCTTTAGTTATAACAAGTCGTACATGTAAAACAATTCTAAGTGTGTGTGTGTGTGTTTGTTCGTCAGTGCTGGACTCCAGATGGAAGGCCTCCCGATGTTCAGCACTGGCCAGGCCATTTCCTGTTTGGAGGTCTGGTGTTAATCAAGGCCTGAGCCGGGGGAACGGCCCCGCTGCTCTCTCTCCCTACTCTGCTCCACGCCTCCCATCTTCACTTCTTACGTTGTAGTCTTTTTTTATTTTTATTTTTTTGGTCCTTGTTCACCAACTTTTGTTTCTTTTCTTCCTGCACTGCTCCTACACATCCTCCTAAAGTCTAATTTCAACATAAATGTTTCGGAGGCATTTTTTTTTTCTTGTCTTCCATCTGACAGCCATCTTTTACTCCAGACAGAATTGCATTGTGATCATTGCAGCATTTTGTCACCAGGAACATTTTATGCAACGTGTGCAAAGACTGTAAAAGGGAGACAGGAGTTTATTTTTTATGCTTTGTGTTTATTTTTTTAGCAAGTTTCTCACATGTGTACACACACACACACACACACACACACACACACACACACACACACACACACACACACACACTGAGCGGCATGTTGGCGGAGTATTTAGCACATTCGCCTCACTGTAAAAAGGGCCTGCTGGGTTCGACTCCCAGGCTTGGCTATTTCTGTGTGAACTTTACATGTTCTCCCTGTGCTTCTGTGGGTTTTCTCCGGGTACTCTGGTTTCCTCCCACAGTCCAAAGGCATACACATTCTCCTGACTGGATGCTCCAAATTGCCCCTGAGTGTGTGTGTGTTCACACAGTGTTAGCTGAGATAGGCTCCAGCCTCTACATGACCAAAGTGGGATTACTCGGATCGGCAAATGAGTAAGATGAGAATGAGACACACACACACACACACACACACACACACACACACACACAGAGGAACCAATGTAACCGGATGTTTATTAGCACTCCATTTACACCAAAACTGCACATAACCCTCATATATTATATATGTTTATGGTTCATCAGTTCACGGTTCAAAGGGGTGAAAAAAGTTAATAGAGGTGGTAATAATGCAGCACATCTTTAAAGGTGATTATATAATTGTTATGAGAGGTGAGCATGTATGCAAACCTGGAAATAGATATAATCACTTTAAACAGGCATGAAATCTGAACCCCTATCATCACTCAGCATGGGTTTGTGATATTCATAGGAAAGATGTATAAATGAACAGTTCTATTGCTATCAGGTAGCACTTACAGTACCATCTATTTCTTATTTATAGATCTATTTATTATCGCTCAACATTGACGCCAGATATGAATCTATACAGTCATTCGGAAACGTGGCAGCCGACATTGCATAGGGACGCGGTTACTGAGAGGAGTACTTACATGTCAGATAAGGAAGCATGATATTATTATAGTCTATTAATAGTACAAAGGGAATTTATCTACCGTTTCAGTTTATTTTGGCGCTCACAACAATGTGAGCGGACGGTGTGGCACGCATTAAAAACTCTGCACGCTCTGTTACAGCACGAACAGTGCCGAAAAATCCTTACCGCTGTGCCAACAGTGCAGTCAGATTGTCAGAGCAGGCAATTTAAAAAATGAAAATATATGAAAAAAACAAACATAAGTGATAAACTACATGTATCATGTGAGGTCATGATTGTAAACTTTTCATCCACACTCCGCACTAATGTCCAGATATTTTATATTTTTATAGCCACTTCTGTGTAGTATTTATTTATTTAGATCCATCCTGTTCTTTTTTTTTTTTATTTCTACTCATATTTATCCACACTGCTCACCATGTGTGCACTACGATTATTACAAATAAGGTGTATTTAGCCATGTTTCGTTGTTTGTTTGTTTATTATATTTGATTCAAAATTTTTTCCATCGTTTCTATTGATGTTTGATTGACACTTTGATTTTTCCTCCTCTTCCTCACACTTGTGTTGCTGTGATTTGTGGAAAAAAAATTTTTTTTCCGGTGTGGAAGTATTAAAATTGACCTCAATTGATCTTATTTTACTGTATTTTATAATAGACATGCTAAACATTACTAAACAATATTACTCAGTATCATTAACGTAAAGACAAACAGGTGTAAAGAAACTACTTAAAATTAAAGTTGTCTGACTAAACTCGCTGCACAGGTTATATTAGATCTAAAAGACCTGCTGCTTTGTAGCTGAACTCTCACTTCGGTTACCGTCGCAGTGTTTATGGGGTACGGACCTGCTGTTATATTCAGGAATTATGCTTCGGTAAGGGAAGCAGCGTCAGTTGCAAGTTTTTACACCCTGCTGTCCTCCTGCTCACTCCTTGCACTTGCTTGCGTCTGAGGATGCAGCCACACAGCAAGAGACGAGCAACAAGCGGCCATGCAAAGAACATGCACGGAACGTGCGATGAGAGACGGAATTTTGTCAAGAATTTGTCGTTCGACTGAGCTGAGCTTTCACGCGACGGGATTCGAACTTAATGATACCGTTGATTGACAGATGACGCCAAACACAGAGTTCGCCAAAACCTTTCCGTCAAGAAACATCAAATACAAGTTTAATAGTTCCGATCACAACAACTTCACACTCAACATTTTTAAAAGATAATAACCAGATACGCCACGCTTGGGTCCTTTACTGAACAGTCAACATTTCCTGTGAGTTAATATTCATATACGTTTATATATTTATTTATGTTTACGTGTGTGTGTGTGTGTGTGTGTATATATATATATATATTTATCTATCTATCTATCTATCTATCTATCTATCTATCCCCGTTCAGGATGCACAAGATTCTCTTTTCTATACCTGCCACCGGATAATGATGATGATGATGATTAGAAGCTGTTTATGATGATAAAATAAAGTCATATAAGCTGACGATAATAAAAGCTCTTGCTCCCTACCTGCTGTAGGGAACTAGTGCGATTCTGCTCACAGTTTTGCATGGAAAGATTAATAATCAGGAAACATGTCAGGGAGTTACCTAGGCAACAAGACCTGAGTGGTGAAGTGATTCGCTTCTCTCGCCAGGCGACGTCGTGTGTCGCTTAGCGGCGAAGCCATTCGCGCGTCGCTTGTCTCTTCCTGTGTGAATGTGCCGGAGTTTGTGAGCTCTTTCTCCAGCATTTCTCTTCCTGTCTAATCCTTTCCTCTTCTGCTTATCTCTTATTCTTTTGATTTAATTGCTTTGTGTTGGCACTTCTCAGAGAGCAGGTTATTAAACGCAGTACATTACTGCTACTCTTCTTTAATGGATTTACTAGGAGCTCAAATCTGGTCAGGATTACTGTCCTCCCTTTTTATTCTCTCTCTCTCCCACCTGTACACTCTAACGTCTTTCTACTCGCAAAGATATTACAGTGTTTCATTTCCGTCTAACACACAGGTCTTATACCAATCACTTTTTATCTCTCTCTCTCTCTCTCTCTCTCTCTCTCTCTCTCTTTCCATCTTCTCTTTTATCATTTTCTCTCTGTCTGTTTCTCTTCTCCCTTCATTCTTATCTTATATGCAGCACATATATCCCTGGGAGAGACAGTACGTCTTGCCTTTTGATGCTGAGAGCTGCTTTCCATCACATGGACATGGTGTGTGAACTCACTCACTTTATACCTGTCTAAACTCTGTGTGTGTGTGTGTGTGTGTGTGTGTGTGTGTGTGTGTGTGTGTGTGTTTGTCTGTATAATACATGGCTCTTCGAGCAATCCCATGTGCCAGTATAAGACCGCTTTTATTCACCCGAACCTAAAACCATGGATCTCTATTTGTCGACTCAAAATGATACCCTGGACTCAGGAGTTCGGCAGATGTTTGGTTTTGGTTTGTTATAACCTTCCTCATTTTAATTGTTATAATGGGATACAGTGGTCCCTAATTTGACCATTATTGCATTAAAACAGTTGTGTATTGAATATATATATATGCCTTTTTCCACCCATGTGCCCCACACCATTGTACCTTAGCTTATTTTCAGCACTTACACAAAACCCAAGAATCACACACACCAACAACAAAAATAAATATAAAAATAAAAGAGAAAAGGAGGAAGAAAAGAACACAATCATCTAAAAAAAAAAAAAAA
>JAOUQZ010000033.1:5846570-5859996 GCA_028564935.1 Neosilurus hyrtlii | reverse complement strand
TCCCTCAAGACCGTCACGATCCCGCCAAGTTCCCTCAAGACCGTCACGATCCCGCCAAGTTCCCTCAAGACCGTCACGATCCCGCCAAGTTCCCTCAAGACCGTCACTATTCTCTCAAATCGTGGCCCCAGTGCGAACCCTGGGAAAACGACTAGGTCTGTTCATCACCAAAACAGCCGGTCTTGTGAGGGGGTCCAAGGTAGGGCAGCCAGTGAACTAGTGAGAGTGTCATGGGTGCCCGAGGCTTATTGATGCGTGTGTGAAGCAAAAGCAAGTACGTCAGGTTTTATCCCACAGAAGAGCCACTGTAATACAAACTCCTGAGACTGTTAATGCTGGATGTGGTAGAAATGTTTCCGAACACTTAATGCATTTCATTTTGCTGTGTATGGGGCTGCCTAGCTGCAGACCAGTCGAGTGGTGTTAATGTTATGGTTGATTCAATCGGTGTATACACGTTACTCATTATATACACATGGTATACACTTGAGCAGTGAAAATTCTGGGTAACTGATCAGATGGTCAAGGGTTCAAGCTCCACCACCTCCGAGGTGTCAAATTCGGGGCCCTTGAGCAAGGCCCTTAAGCCTCTCTCTGCTCCATGTATCATGGCGCTCCTTCTTCCTAACAAGCTGGGGCATTCGAAGAATATATATGTGACAAGGGTCAGTGGTGGGCCCGGTCGGCCATGTCTTTCACTTTCACCACTGTCTGTGGTGAGAGGCATGTAAAAGAACCATTGCTGATTTTCCTCAGCGTGTTTCTGCCCTGCGATGGCCTGGCGAGCTGTCCAGGGTGCACTCTGCCCTCGCCCAGAGTCAGCTGAGATGTTGTAGCTGAGTTTTCTTAAACCGTAGTCCTATGATTGCACTACATTAAACCCACGGGACTTCCTTTGTACAGTATTATTACGACAGTGTTCAGTTGAGCGGTACAACTGTCATATCACAGGAACATACGAGCACCCCCAACCTGGGAGGGGCATAAGCAAGCAAGTGCCCCTCGGTGATACGTGACCTGCAGCTTTATGAACTGCTAACGGGGCAGGGTAGAAAGCGCTATCCACCCCTTTTATATGAATGAGCTCACAGACGCCCATAATGAACTGGTGATTACTAACAGGAAGGCAAGCGTGTTTCATCCCTCCCATAAGGATTCGGCCAGTGAGTCTTCATGGACTCAAGGCCACGGATGACTGCAACATCAAACTTGTGATCTCCATGTTGATACACACGCGCCTTTTCGACGCGCCATTTAGGAGCACCAGGGATACCGTGCAAACATTTTTATTGTCTTGCAACAGTCGGATCACTTTTGTATGAACATCGTATGAGTTGACTTGCAGACCTGATTTATTTTCGCCATGACAGATGCTCATGTGTGAACGCAACTACGCAGTTTCAAATTCACCTCCACCCCCACCCAATCCTCATTCAGTCCCTTCTGTCATAGTGGCGATAAATCCGTACGCCAAAACTTCGCAGGTTGTTTGTGAAATTGTCTTCCAGAAGAAGAAGATGCTGATGATGATGATGATGATGTTTATTTGATCCTTTTGGAGATGTGCCTTCCCAGACAGTTTCAGTTTTAGAGCTGCTGATATGAAATCACATGACCTGAGATGAGCATGCTGGCCCTGTTTTTCATCATATTTTCCGAAACCAATCACATTTCCTCAAAGAGCCTGACACGTGTTTGTATCTCACAGGATGCAGAACCCATTTGGGAGGTTAATCCATAATCTAATGCAGCTGTTTGCAATAATTATATGATATACGTGTTTCTAATTTAACGACCAGAGTTAGATTAAATTGCAGGAGGAGAGATCATTAGAGGTTTCCATGTCACTGGGTAACTAGTAGAATACCCAGAATTCTGTGCTAATCCCTGCCCTTTATTTGTAAAACGAATAAATTTTAATATTTGGGTAGAAACTATAGTCAGTCAGTCAGTCAGTCAGTCAGTCAGTCAGTCAGTCAGTCAGTCATTCATTCAGTCATTCATTCATTCATTCATTCATTCATTCATTCATTCATTCATTCATTCATTCATTCATTCATTCATTCATTCCCATCCTGATGATCTGAATGCGGCTCGGGAAGCGGTACCCGGTCTGGTCATCACCATTTTAATTGTGGCTACACAAAAACATCACGGCCGAACTGATGGTGAACAGGATCTGTTTTATTATCTGGGCTGATGTGTGCCAGGTCATGCTTTTTACAACCTGGATTGTTGTGTGGTCCTGGTTATGTGACCACCGTGGAACACGTGTCTGGTTACAGTTACAGTAAAAGAGAGTGCGTTTTCACACTTTTCTTTTCTCAGTAATGGCGAGAGCGTGTGTGTGTGTATGTGTGTGCGTGAGTGCGAACGTTTTTATCCCCCTTGTCTATGTACACGTGTGTTTGTAGCTTGGTTCACAGGACACAGTGGCTCTTTTTTTCTAAAGGGTAGTGATGTCCGAATGCTGATGTGAACAATTCACGTGAAAGTCCAGCCACACTCCTTTTACAATAATTCCACTTTATTTTCGCCGTCTTTAAGATTCTGTGATATCAGTAGACTTCATGTGAGTATCATGTGCCTGCTGGTTTCAGCAAAGAAAATGTACCTTCTTTATCTGCTCTGTTACACAATGCAACGCTTATCTACTTCTGCGAAGGGCATCTTGGGCCTCTAATGACTGAAATCCAAACCATGCTGGATTCAGATTTCCTCCGGGGGAAGAGCAGTCGAATTGCATTCTCAGATTGTTATTGCCTCGTGCAGCTATTTAGCACCAGTCACCTGTCAGTCATGCCCATTGCTCTTCCTGGATCATTGACTGCGATGTCTGTTTCAGAATAAACTGGTTTACCCAGACAGACAGTGGAGGTCACAGCTGACTGAGGGGATATATCTTTCGATAGGGCTGGGCGATATATCGGTACATGATCATATTGTGATATGACTAGTCATAATGTCATTATTACAGTTTTATTACAAAATTTTAAATTGCCTCTAAAAGTAAAGTATTTTATCAATGCAGAGTCTGTATAATGTTGCATGATCTGTAGAGCGAGGGAACGACATTAGCAGTAGCACGCTAAAACAAAATGATAATCCTACCTTTCTTTGGGGACACCTTCAAAATTTTTGGTGCTGACCCAATTTTTTGTCAAAAAATGGAACTAAACCAACCGACCTCTCAGTTTTGTGATCGAGCTGATTTTTTTTTTTTTAATGCGACGAAGCGCCTGCCAGCTGGTTATTTTATTTATATGACTTGCAGAATCAGCCAATGAGAATGCGTTTTAGTGTGCAGTCAGTTGCAACACTATGTTCTATTGGTTAACTTTGTTTGGGTCAATGATGTGCAGAATAATCTAGATTGCTCACCGCCCCCTCTCTCGTGGGTAACTGGCTTTAACTTCCAGTCAGGCCAAAAAACGTGGAGGTGCTTGATTGGTGTTGTGGATTTGTGTAAGTTATGTGCTAAAATGGTTGGTTTTTGTTGCGTTGTTGGCTGTGAAAACCATGCAGAGAGTCTCAAAGAAATCTCTTTTCGTGTTTTTTTTATTCTTTGTAAATCCAAAGTCATGCTGATATTTATGGATAATTACAGAGCGTTTCAGGCACAAGCGCTTAATACTGTAGACTCCAGCCAGCTTAAGGAAGTACAGACTGATCTGTACAACACATAGTGTAGGGAGAAGCGAGCCAAGGTCTGCACTGACAAGATTCCACAAGAGCGAGCCGAGCAGAAGAAGCTGTCTGAAGATTTGGGGCATTTAAAAAGATCCTCCCATGATTGTTGTCGGGAAATTATTGCCTCTGCATTTAACCCATCAAAAGTGAGCACACACACATGTAAACAGTGAGCACACACATTCACACTTGGAGCAGTGGGCTGCCACACATCAGGGTGCCCGGAGAGCAGTTGGGGATTAGGTGCCTTGCTCAAGGGTACTTCAGCCATGAAGGTTTAGGAAGGGAAGGTGCAACTCACTCCCCCACCGACACACTTTCCCTTCCACCACGTTCATAGCTGAATTGCCCCTAGTGGTGAGAGTGAGTGTGAATGGTTGTGTGTTGGCCTGCAGTGTTCTGGCAAGAGCTGTTCATGTTGTTCCCTGCCTTCGCCCACCGTTGGCTGAGATAGGCACAAGCCTCCCAGAGACCCTAATAGGATTAGGTGGCTCAGCAAGTGAGCGTGTGAGTGAGTGAGAGTAACCTAGTTGTGTACATTTATTTTTGGATGAGAGTCTACTACCTCGGTTCAGTGCAATTCTTGAAATGCGGAAATGCTCCAGATCTGTCAGGCTGTCAGGGGATCTCTTGTGTGCAGCCCTCTCCAAGTCATTACACAGGTTTTCTAAAAGATTTATGAGGACGGGCTGAAGAGTTTTTAGGTTGACCATGATGCATTGGACGAATTTGACCAAATAGTAGTTAAATTTTTAACATGCTCCTCCCTATGGTGTTCACACTTCCTTCATCAGTATTGCAGCTGATGAATCCCCTTGGTATTGAGACTTTCAAGTTTCATTGATCTGGCGTCACTGCTTCTTAGTTAGCCTATAACCTTTTCAGTCCCAGTCCCAGTCGAAGAGACACAAGTCCCATATTGATGCTGTCATCACCATGCTTCACCGTGGGTACCGTGTTGTTTAGGTACAATCCACCTTATTTTTGCATCAAACATCTTTTAGGATTATTCCCAAATATCTCAGCCTCCTACATTTTCTACATTAGACAGGTCTGGATGGCTTCCATCTCATCACCCTACTCCATTTTCCAGACATTTGAAGAGAATTTGCCAGCATTGTCAGATTCAGGAAGTGAGTGGTAAATCTGTAGATATTCCCGCAGCTCTCTTAATATTGCCAAAGCCGTCTTGACAGCCTCTTTAAATATTCTCTTCATGTGTTTTTGTCAGTTGTGGTGCCCCAGTTTCTCCAGAATAAAATTATTTGTTGATGTGTCAGACTCGAGGGTGGCACAGTGGTGCAGTTTGCAAGAAGGAACTGGGTTCCAGTCCTGGGCATTTCCGTTTGGAGTTTGCATGCTCTCCCCATGCTGGCTTGGGTTTCCTCCAACAGTTTCCTCTCAACCCAAAGACTTGCGCATTCGGCCGATTGGCTGTTCCAAATTGCACCTAGGTGTGAGTGTGAGTGTAAACGGCTGTGTGTTACCCTGCACTGGTGTGGCCAGCTGTTCATGGTGTACCCTTCCTTCACCCAGAGTCAGCGGAGATAGGCTTCATCCTCCCCAAGACCCTATAGATCGATGTATATGTCACACTGTATTGAAATGGGAAAACAATCTGACATGATTAAGCATTCATTCATAGTTGAATTTTTTTTTAAAGGGATGTGTAGACTTTATATCTACTAGTAGTGCTTGTTTTGGTGTTTGCGATTGCGTAAGTTGCACTTGATTATTAATCGGGCACATAGAAATGAAGGCTGTATCTGGGCTAGGAACTCAGACACCTTGACGAGGAACTCAGACACCTAGACGAGGAACTCGGACACCTAGACGAGGAACTCAGACACCTAGACGAGGAACTCAGACGCCCTGACGAGGAACTCAGACGCCTTGACGAGGAACTCAGACGCCCTGACGAGGAACTCAGACACCTAGACGAGGAACTCAGACGCCCTGACGAGGAACTCAGACGCCTTGACAAGGAACTCAGACGCCTTGACGAGGAACTCAGACGCCCTGACGAGGAACTCAGACGCCCTGACGAGGAACTCAGACGCCTAGACGAGGAACTCAGACGCCTAGAAACATCTTTTTTGGTGGGAAAGTATAGAAAAGAGCACATTTTACTCAAGAAAAAGCACAGTACATCTCTTCCTACATGATATAATGGAATTTATCTTCATGTCTGTATGATATGGCAGGTATTACCTTATGTAGGTCTTGGTCATTTTTGCACAAAACTCCTAAGCAGTGACATCATGTTTTCACGGTGGAGCTTTTGCTGGAGCTAAACCATCATTCAAAATGGAGTTGATGGTGTAGCTTTACTATACTATATAGTACAGTCATCCATCAGAGAGCCACTCTTTCTTTAATTAGTTCAGTATTAAAACAGTTTTGTGACAAATCCACTTAAAAGTCCCATGCAGTAACAGAACTTTTAACATGTCATTCATTTTGACAAAATATTTTATCTAAAGGTCTGAACTATCCCACTGAATGAATTTCCACTAACTATAACCTGCACATGTTGTCGTATTTAAAAAAATCATTTAAAGAATTAGAAAAATGGTTGTGTGTTTGACGATTGCATGCGCCATACAGGGGCTCATACTGGAGATAACTTCTGATTATATGACATGATTAACACAATGTTAATGAATGCCTACATGAAACACATCCTCAATCCTTCATACCCCTTCATATGAACTGAAACCTTGCACCTTTTGCTGCATATTTATTAATCTCTGGCTCCTCAGCATGTCCTATTAGGTGATTTTATGCATTATTAATACTGTACATGGAATATTAGGTTATGGCTTCCCTCTGAGTAATATGAGGTACGTTTCACCAAGTTACTGGAATTTTCCTGGAAGAGAACTGAGCTGTCATTGGATGGTTACGTGGTCTTCAGCTCACTGCAGAGACCAGGCTTAAAGGTATGAAAGCCTGTATCCCACAAAGCGGCAAATGATGACGAATGTAGCGAATTTTGGATCCGCCAACTTTTCTGACAAATGTTGACACAAATCAGGGTTCACCCCTATCATTTTGTAACAATTAGCATCGTCTGGTGACAGTTAGCAACATTCACACAAATGTTTACGAAAGTGTCTGCGAAAGCAACTATTTGCGACTCTTTCACCACTGTTAGGGAACATTTGGGATCTTTTGCCAACTCCTGGTAAAATACCAGGTGAATATCAGGCTTGGAATTGAACCACTCAAACCTATAAAAAAAGGTTCTAACTTAATAGGTTGAGATCCATTGACCGCACTGGCCACTCCATTATTGACAGAATACCAGTTGACTTTCTTCTCTAAATAGTTCTTGAGTAGTTGGAGTGTTTTTGGAGTTGTGTTGTAAAATGAAAGTGGCTCCAATCAGGCACTCTCCGCAGGATATGGCATGTAGAAGGGAGCGATAGCATTCCTTGTTCAAGATCCCTTTTACCCTGTGGGCTGTTTCATGGTCAGGGTGGTCTTTTTAAAATTATACAAGGGGCCCTTTTAAGTAGGCACTTACATACTTTATGACTGTCTCTTGTTTAGTGTTATATAGAGGAAGAGTAGTCCCAGCTACACTAGTGAAATGTTTTCTCAATTCTGATAAATAGCGTTATCAGAGAAAAATATTGCTCAAAGTTTAACCAAGTATAGAATTCAATTCACTCTAATGTAATAAAAATAATAGCTTTAACCTGATAAAATTCTGAATTGCACTAAAAATTACTAACTTTTACTTTTTCTACAATCTAGAAAGATGTTCTGCTGCTTCTAAGCACTATTTATAATCTAAGTGGTTTTGTCGAGATCCTTTGTCCATCGAAAATGTCTTCTCCAGAAATTAGGCATTACATGTGGAGGACGGAAGTTCTTTTTTCAGATATTAATTGCTTTTTCTAAAGCAGCACAGTACTGTATGGCTTGCTGAAAAATATAATTGGTATTGAATGTGAAATACTTTCTGTACAGAGTTCTACATCAGCATGATAAGCATGTACGTCAAAAAGTGTCCACAGCGATTGTGATTATCGCCCAGTTGCCCTAATCCCCATTATCACCAGATGTTTCAAGAGACTTGTCTTGCCTCACATTAAGGCTGCCATTCCTGCTGATCTTGATCCACATCAGTTTGCATACAGAGCAAACAGGTCAACAGTGGATGTTATCAATACAGGCCTCCACACAGCCCTCACACAGTTGAACAGCAGTAGCTCCTATTTGAGGATGCTGTTCGTAGACTTCAGCTCCTCTTTCAATACAGTACTACCACATAAACTGGTTCAGAAGTTGGGCAACCAGTGCCCCTAATCACCTGGATACTGGACTTTCTTTTCAACAGACCTCAGATCGTCAAGATAGGAGACCACATCTCCTCCGCTCTCATCCTGAACACTGGAACACCACAGGGGTGTGCTCTAAGCCCCCTCCTCTTCTCCCTCTTTACACACGACGGTTCTCCATTTCACACTAGCAACATCATCGTCAAATTCGCCGATGACACCACCGTCATAGGTCTGATTACAGATAACGACAAGTCAGCCTATAGGAGGGAGGTCCGGCATCTGCGGCGACAACAGTAACCTGGACCTTAACTCATCCAATACAAAGGAGATGATAATGGACTTCAGGAGATCTAAACAAACTGAGCACTCTGCCCTCTATATTGATGGAGAGGAGGTAGAGAGGGTGGAGTGCTTCAAGTTTCTTAAAGTCTACAACTTCAGACTTCACCTGGACCACAAACATCTCTCACCAGGTGGGGAAGGCACAACAAAGGATGCACTTCCTCAGAAAGCTCCGACAAGCCCGCCTACCCCAACTCCTACTGACAAACTTTTATTGCTCCACCATCGAGAGCCTCTTAACCTACTGCTGTACAGTGTGGTTCAACAGCCGCACTGCAGAGGACAGGAAGGCCCTGCAGCGGGTGGTGAGGACGGCAGAGCGGGTAATTGGAACTACACTAGCTCAGTGACATTTACACTGGCAGACTTCGGAGGAGAGCAAGTGGAATTATCAGGGACCCCACACCATCTTGACAACCCCTCTTCATCCCTCTCCCCTCCGGAAAAAGGTACAGGGCACTAAAAACAGAAAGAGAGGAAATTTCACGACTGGACTTATTGCACAGGTGTCATCCTATCACAGTACCACGCTGGAATTCACTAAGCTCCTGAGAGCGACCCATTCTTTCACAAATGTTTGTAGAAGCAATCACCTCCATAGCATAATGCTACCACCACCATGTTTCACTGTGGGTTTGGTGGTGTTTAAAGATTAAGCATGCCAATAATTTGACACTTCTGAAACTTACTGATTTATTTTCCACAGTCACATGATATATCTTCTGGCATTTACAGTTTGTTTAAGAAATGAAAATTAACTGACTACATCAGTTAAGGTTAAATAACATGTCAGCTGAAATATTAATGCAGTGATTATCCACTCAAACGCTGTTGCTTATTTGCTCATTTAAATTCAAAAAAACTTTTTTTTTTCTCGGCAGTGCAGTGAATATTATATTGATTTATTTAACCTATTTTAAATTCAGAGTAAATTGATTTATTTAAAATTCTTTCAACTATATCATTTGAACTACTTAGAATAAATTTATTTATAAATTATTTATAATTTATAATTCATGTTACATCCTATCTTTAATTTCTATATCTCCAGATGAAGTTTTGCTACACTGGACTCATATTGTGGTGACACATCCCACAGTTATATTATAATGTATGTACAGTATTCTGGGCTCCTGTGTGGCACAACAAAAAAAATCTGAACAAAGTTTGCCCGTCTGAGACCAAATTGGCCATGTCCTCTGGGTGATATTGATGACATTACATTCTCATGTATGCAGAAGAGGGTAGATAGCACTTTCCTCTGAGTGTTCAGTTACCCTGTGACGCAGCGGGAGCATCAGTTCATGAAAGGTGAATCAAAGGGAGCATGTGTTATGTGGTACGCTCCAAAAAGTGCGCAATTAAAATATTTTAATTTTAATAACCTCCTAAACATTTCATACTTTTGAATTTAACATCTCAATTTAAGCATTCCATTTAAGCATTTTCTGTTTTTTTCCATTTAAATATTTTTTTTTCTGGTGTTTCCTGAAGAAGGAGGTAGATTTATATTGGCAGGGAGAATGTAAGCTATGAACTGCGGATATTTTTCTCCTTACAGAGCACATGGTGCCTATTAAAACTCTGATGAGCGCTGCCAACTACAAATACTTTTGTCGTAGAGTCACAAGTGTCTGAGCCAACATCCATAGAACGCTTAACCACTATTAACTGGCAGTCATTAGATACCTGACCTGGGATCAGGATGTAATATTTCTTTTAAAGGATGTTTGTATGGCATGCTTACGAATCAGATGAAGATGGTAAAAATGGAAGCAACACTTCGTAAGCTTGGAAAAATTCAAACACTTGGATATTTATATCTGTTGCTGAGGTTAATGGAGTGTTTTCTTAGGCTTTTGGGGTTTTTTTTCCCTTTTTTTGGTCTGGCACTTGTTTCTTTTTAGCACAAATGGTTGAGACGGGGAACAAAACGTACTCTCTGTCGCAGTGGTGTATGAGACACGCTTTTAGTGGCCTGGATTTAGTTCTGCTCATCGACTTCTCTAATCTCGGTTTAAGGCAAGCTGCCACTGATTTTTGTCATAAACCTTGCACTGTTGTTGTGATTGTTGCTGTTATATAAAATATTGTTATGTTAAATGTCCTACCTGTGATTGTGAAATATTATTTGACACTTTATCTATTTTTCTCCCCCCCCCTCTTTTTTGTTCCTCTGCAGGGCACCAATGCCTCTGCTCTGGAGAAAGACATTGGTCCAGAGCAGTTCCCTATTAATGAACACTACTTTGGATTGGTCAATGTGAGTATCATGAGATCTTAAAATGTCCCGATGAAGTTACACATGAAGCAATTAATGGAGACCATTTTGTAGACCATGTCCATTTAGCGCAGTAAGACAAAAACATGGAAAAAAGATCCTATTTTTTCATGTCTATCATGTTGTATTGCTGGTTTGTTCCAAGCCCATGAACACACAGGATACAGTGTTTTTACTCTCAAAACCCTTCCACTGTATTGTTTGCAAAAGTATCAGGTATTAATCACTATTTCTAATAAATAAACTGTTTCTATAATCAATTTTTCTTTTTTTTTCTTTATTTTCTCATCTTTAAAAAACAACAGTCATGGTGTTTAAGGAGCAGGTTTTACAACTGACTGGAAGAATTGAGGATGGTAACATGATGTTCGTGGTCATGATGACCTTGGAGCTTTTCACAGAATGCAGCTCTATCAAAGCCTCATTACAGCACCAATTAAGGATTTACATATTTAGCAAACACCACAGGGGGCTTTGACCCCCTCGGGGTAGGAACTAGGTCAGCGTTTCCAATAAATGGAGCCGATCTTACAACAGTTTAAAGTTACAATTCAGTTTTAAACTGAATTTTTAAAGATCTTTAATGGAACTGCCTTCTTGCTAACTGTAATTTTTTTTTTTGAATACTTGTAGGAGTTACTGATATGGAACAGATTTTTGGTTAATCTCAAAGAAGAGATGAAAAATCTCTTGACGCTGGAGGTGAACTAACAAAGTAATGAACTGAAATAAGCACATAGCAAGTCAATAATATTATATGTATAACAATACAGGGGGTGTTCAGTAGTGAGTTTACTCAAAGTTCTGGAGGTTTTTTGGACCTCACAGTATATATTCCCTTCTGTTTAAAAATATCAGGTCACAACGTTATGTGATTGCCTTGTTGGTTCCCGCCGGGTACCCTGGTTTCCTCCAAGAGTCCAAAGACATGCACATTAGTCTAATTGGCTGTTTCAAATTTCTCCTATGTGTGAGTGTGATTGTGAATGGTTTTGTGTGTGTGTGTGTGTGTGTGTGTGTGTGTGTTGGCCCTGCGATAGTCTGGCGAGCTGTTCAGGGTGTACCCCGTCTTTGCCCAGTGTCAGCTGAGATGGGACCAGCTTCCCAGACGTCTCGAGTGGCAAATGATGAGAACGAGCAAGCATTTACAGTACTGATTGTTATTGCTCTCATAAACCTCAAGCTTCCTATCTCTTACTAGTGTAATAAATAACCATATATGGATGTGAGTATTCGAATACTGGCCCAACAAACCGTTTACCAGGTCTTGAAATATTCTCATACGCAGTTTATGAACGATGTCAGCTTCTCTGCGGCTTGCTTTCTTGCACTTGTATCTGTTTGCAAGAGAAAAGTAATAACAGTAGCACATCTGCAGCTCCCAGAAAAGCCGTCCGTCGTCTAAAAACAAACCAAGAATAACTACTGTTACTTTTTGCAGCGTCCATGACAGAAGATTGGACAAATTCCTCAGACGGTTGTGTGTGTTGTATGAAACTCACCTGTAATGCACTGCAATCGAAAATGCCATCGGAGATCCTTTTCATGGAGTTTTACACATATTAAAAGGGCTTCCTGTCTCCGTGGTGTCAGAATTATTTCCTAGGTCTGTTGTACGCCATCCTACAGCTGTGTTATGATAGACACAAGAATTTCATTCACTTTTTGGGTCATGTCATGCAACCGTACAGTTTTCCTGCAAGTGCTAGCGTTGCCTCTTCATGTAGTTCTATGATTGCCCCACATAAAACCCACAGGACTTCCTCATATCCCACATACGACAGTGTTGAACGATATTTGTTAGGTTGAGTATACGTATATGTATCCTATGTATGGTGGTCATACCACAATTCCTCAATACCTCAATATTACATTATCATACAAGGATTTTTTACATTATTTTGCAACAGACCTGACCAGGTTATAAATCCACCTCACCCAAACATACATCATTCCCTTCTGGCGCAGCGCCAGTAAATTCATGTGACCAAAAAAAAAATTAAATTTAAAAAAAAATAAATAAATAAATACCAGGTTGTAAGTGGTTTCAATAAGGACAGGCTATGATTTCTTCTATAGAAAGTATCGTCTTATTTAATAATAACAGATGATTGGGATTTCATCCAAACTTGTCTCTTACAAGAATGCCAAAGTGTACTGGTTCGTCTGGAAACAGAAGATTGTGTCCAACTCATTTTCTGCCTTCTTGTTCCCTCAGTTCTGTTTCCACTACAGATTTAGTCCTTTTCACGGAGAGTACAAGAGATATAAGAATATGATATGTATCTCTCTCTCTCTCTCCCTCTCTCTCTCTCCCTCTCCCTCTCTTTCTTCTGTTTTGTAGTTTGGGAACACGTGCTACTGTAACTCGGTGCTGCAGGCCCTGTATTTCTGCAGGCCATTCAGAGAGAGCGTGCTGGCCTACAAGGCGCAACAGAAGAAGAAGGAGAACCTGCTGACCTGCCTGGCCGACCTCTTCCACAGTATCGCAACCCAGAAGAAGAAAGTGGGAGTAATCCCCCCCAAGAAGTTCATCTCTCGCCTAAGAAAAGAAAATGGTGAGGAAGCTAATATATCCATCACAGACGCTGACATGTGAGATGCACTCCCATACCACCTCCAGTCCCAGTGTATCTAAAATACAGCCAGGATAATGCGTTGTTGGTGCAGTTTTGTTTGGGTGGTATTTGATCAGCTTTCGCTTTTAAGACGTTTCAAAATAGATTAAAATCGAATGCTAGTAAGCCTACGACTGATGTAAAGGGGGATATATATATATATATATATATATATGTGTGTGTGTGTGTGTGTGTGTGTGTGT
>JAOUQZ010000033.1:5838936-5846470 GCA_028564935.1 Neosilurus hyrtlii | reverse complement strand
TGGGGCAAGACCTCATTCCCGACCCGGAGGGTGCATTCCACCCTTTTCCGACTGAGAACCATGGTCTCGGACTTGGAAGTGCTGATTCTCATCCCAGTCGCTTCACACTCAGTTGCGAATCGCTCCAGCAAGAGCTGAAGATCCGATGAAGGCTCGATGAAGCCAAAAGGACAACGTCATCCGCAAAGAACACGGGGCCGACCCAGAACACGCTGGAGGGACTACGTCTCTCGGCTGGTCTGGGAACGCCTTGGCTTCCCCCCGGAAGAGCTGGAGGAAGTGGCTGAGGAAAGGGACATCTGGGAGTCACTGCTTAGGCTGCTGCCCCCTCGACTCGACCCCGGAACAAGCGGAAGAAGATGAAGATGAAGAAGACGTACTTTAATTAACAACATGCATCTACACTGTTTGCATCGTATGTTACACAGTGCGCCAGATCAATTCTTCTCACAAAGAATACTGTAATTGGTTTCTATCGAGGTCTATCATGGACGATTTTTAAAGTAAGCTGGTTTAAAGCGGTTAAATCTAAGCTAAAGCGTTATGAAATGCTGTAATGTGTCAGACGAATGGTGTTGCTTGAAATGCAGTTACTCGAGGGTGGTGTAGCATGTTACGTTACATAAAATGCATAAAGTTTATTCGAAAGAGACATTTCTTTGCCTGTGTTTTGAGCGTATATTTATTTCTCTTATACTACTTTGGAATATATTGCTACATCGTAGCATCTTATAAAGAGTTTTTGTCTTTTTCGAAGATGGGTAACTGCATAACTTGTGACGTAGTCAAACTGGTGTTCTTACATGGAAGAGAAGTGTTTTTATAGTATACAGTTTCTAATGTCCTGCTGTTAATTTCTTTTTCCACTCCTCTTGATGAATTTAACACTGTAGCAGTTTTAGTAAAAATGTATGATCTTTTTTTTACCCAGAAATGAATCTGAGGGGTAACTGCATAACTTGTGACACATTCGTTACACCAGCAGCATTCAACATGCCATTTGTGTTTTGGGTGTTAAGATTCATATACGCTGCCCTTTTTCATTGAATGCCTCTGGTGTCTGCCGATGCACTAATTTCTAAAAGATAGCATTCAAATGCTGCAATGGCAGTATGCTTTTCCGTGTCACAGGTCACGCAGTTACATCAATGTAATTTCCCTATCTCTAGCAACCATACCTAAGATTTTTGCATCTGTAGCTTTACTATGTTATCATCGGACACAGAAAGTTTATGTTGTGAAGATTTATGGCAGAGATTTGCCCTGGGCTCATCACAAACAAAAATGTTCGGATATGGGGTGTAACTGTGTTACAGCGTCACAAAAGAGAAACATCTCCATGTCAACCTCAAATCACAGCCTGCAACTCCAACTCTGTGTTTTTACCTTCAAATGTTGGTTTGAAGGTACCAAAATGAATTGTTGTAAAAAAAAAATGTAACTACAGGGGCATGTCTTACGATATGCTCTGTAGTACCCGAGCGTGACTAAAATAGTGAATAAAAACCTCTCTTGTTTGAAGGATTTACAAGATGGCTGGGATTTAACCCTTCAAGATCACTCAAGGTCAAAGGTAATTGTCTCAAATTGAAAGTGTAGTATATGGTTTCCTTTTAGTTTTCCGTAGTAACGGCAGGAAGTTATAAGTGCTCAATCGCAAAACCTTTGTGACCTTGCTCTGACCTTCACCTTTGACCCTGACATCTTCAAACCCAAAACCAAATCATCTCTGGGACTCACTGGGGCTGTACTCAGAATCAACCAATCACGTTGTCCAAACCAATCACATCATTTTCCAGATCAGCTGTTTCTGTAGAATGTTTTTGACACTGTGGTTTCAACAGACTACTGAAGCCATGGTCCATAAAGAGTTTACAATCATGTACAAGATGTTCTGCTGAGAGCTGAACAGTAGTAAACACCATACACCAATCAACCATTCCATTCAAAACAACGTAAAAGCACTGACAAGTGAAGTGAATATTGAGTATCTTGTTATAGTGGCAGCTGCTAAAGGGTGGGACGTGTTAGGCAGAAAGTGAACAGTCAGTTTTGGAAGTTAATGTGTTGGAAGCAGGAAAAATGAGCAAGCATAAGGATTTGTTGGACTTTTAACAAGGGCCACATTGTTTAAACGATCTTATGGGGTGTTTCTTGCATACAGGGGTAAGTACCTACCAAAACAGGTCCAAGCAAAAACAACCAGGGAACAGCCAAGAGTGTCATGCGTTCCCAACAGGGTCAGTGTGGGTCCAGCTGCAAACCAGTCAGGTGGTGTTAATGTATTATAACTCGATTTCTGTATACAAGCTACAGAGTTATGATAAAGTTTCAATTGTAAAGTACATACAGTTTATTATAATTATTATTATTATTATTATTATTATTATTTTTATTATTATTATTCATAAATAAAATAAAACTTTTATAACAATATGCTGTAATAAAAGTTAGATGAATGTGGGTCTCTCTCTCTCTCTCTCTCTCTCGCTCTCGCTCTCGCTCTCTCTGTGTCTGCCTGGTTTGCTTTGTGATGTTTCAGGTTCTGTCTCGAGGACTACTCCGTGATATCCACCATGCCTGGGGCAAATATTTGCTTTACCATATACTACATTTTTTATATCCACAGTGATTGTGTGTCTATTTGTAATTAATGTTTATTTATTTTTCTAAGCAGTTTAATAACTGGGTGGCATGGTGGCACGGTGGTTAGCACGTCCACTTCACAGCCAGTAGGTCCCGGGTTCGATTCCTGGGCTCGGGGTGTTTCTGTGTGGAGTTTGCATGTTCTCCCAGTGCTTGCGTGGGTTTCCTGCAGGTACTCCGGTTTCCTCCCACAGTCCAAAAACATGCACAGTAGGATAATTGGCTGTTCCAATTTGCTCCTAGGTGTGAGTGTGAGTGGTTGTGTGTATGTTGGCCCTTCAATGTTCTCGCGAGCTGTCCTGGGTGTACCTCCTTCGCCCAGAGTTGGCTGGGATGGGCACCAGCCTCCCCGCGACCATAATTAGGATTAAGCAGCTTAGAAAATGGATGGATGGGCTTGATACCTACATCATGTGAAATTGATTAAAAGGGGACACTTTTATCAAGAAAACAATTGTCCGCCTATCAACAAAACTTGATATTAAACACACGACGCAGATAGACAGTATGTACTGGTTTATACTGGTATAAACTGGATGGATAGGTCCAGTTAAACTGGTATACTGGCACATGAATGGGTGTGTTTTCAGACAGACATGGTCCACTTCTGTGCGTGGAGCATACAAAGACCCAGCAGGACAGAAATGAAATAGAGCTGGTCTGGGTTGAAACCTTTAATAAGACGGTCAACTGAAAACACTTCTGATGTAAAGTGCTCGTTTGGAGCTAATAGAAGGGTTATCGTATATACATAGAAGGTTACCATTAAGCAGGGCCAAGTCTAGCAGACAGAAATGTATGTGGAAGCCAAGGTTGTAATTTCCCTATTGCCACATGATTCAATTATACACAGTGTAGCGTAATCACAGGCTACAACTCTTGCTCCGAGGTCTACGAAGGTGGTGTGAGCACAAATCCTAGCACTAGTACTGAACTACATGAAGTGTGTGTCCATGCATTGTTTTGTGTAGAAAAATTGGGAGTAACGATAAAAGAAAAGTAGCAGAATGGTTCTAGCGTTATGTCTGTAGACGTCCCGGTAATGAATTTGCACCTGACCTTTACATACAAACAGTACCTCTTTGTGTAGTATTGTGTATCTGCGGAATGTGGAACAGGTGGGGTGTGTCTCTGTGTGTGAGGGGTATGAAAAGAAGCTTGTTCTGCTCCGTCGTTGGATCGCTCTCAAAAAATGAATAATACTGGCCTCTGTCAGAGGAGAATCAGTCAGCTGACTACACACACACACACACACACACACACACACACACACACACACACACACACACACACCGATGGATAGGTCCAGTTATAACACTCACTCACTCATCTTCTGAGCCGCTTAATCCTACTAGCATCACGGGGACCCTGGTGCCTATTTCAGCCCGACACTGGGTGAACCCTGAACACCCTGAACAGCTCACCAGACCATCGCAGGGCAACACACTCACAACCATTTATACTCACACCTAGGGGTTATTTGGAACAGACACTTAGCCTAATGTGCATGTCTTTGGACTGTGGGAGGCAACCGGAGTACCCAGAGTAAACCTGTGTAAGCACAGGGAGAACATTCAGACTCCATACAGAAATGCCTGAGCCTGGGAATCAAATCCAGGACCTTCTTGCCATTAACACCTCTGTGCCACCCAGTTTTAACACTGACACTACAATACTGTAGTCAAAATAAAATAACATTATAACACAAGTTAGGTTATTAATTAAATTTGTTCATCTTTATTCTAATTAAATTAATCACAGTACTGTAAAGAACTGTTACCCGTAATTCTTACCATGGTTTTGAGTCACCCTGCACTCACAGAGCTTGCATGGATGTATGCGTAACATAGATACACAGTATGCACATCTAATCATTTTCAGAAAATGCACTTCTCTCTGTCTCCCCCTACAGACCTGTTTGATAACTACATGCAGCAGGATGCTCACGAGTTCCTTAACTACCTGCTGAACACTGTGGCAGACATCCTGCAGGAGGAGAAGAAACAGGAGAAACAAAATGGACGGCTGAAGAACAATGGAAGCGCCCTCAACGCCGAAACTGAGACAGAGAACAAGACGGAATCCACCTGGGTGCACGACATCTTCCAGGGTACGCTGACCAATGAGACACGCTGCCTCAACTGTGAGACGGTGAGCACTTCATCTTAATTGGATGTGTTGTTTTTGACATCTTGAGTGTTTTGGAGAGATGTAGGGATATGCAGTGTAGGGTCACGTGTAATAAATCACTGTTAAATTTCTGGAATTGTAGTGTGGCAACACCTCAACCACCTACCAACGCTTAGCATCAGCCAAGCAAGCACCTTCCAATACCCTAATAATCACTTAGCAAACACCTAGCCTCACCACCTTATTAACCACCTAGCAACACTGTAGCAACCATGTAGTAAAACCTTAGCAATACATCACCAACTACTATTAACACACTTGCAAACACCCACCAACAACTTTTAAAACCATCCTGCACTCAAGAAACCACCTAGCAATACCCCAGCGAACCACGTAGCGACACCTACCAGTATCTTACTAGCCACCTAGCAACACCCCAGCAAACAACTACCAACACCTTAGTAAACACCTAGCTGCACTGTCGTAACCCCTTAGCAACACCCCACCAACCAGCTACTAACATCCTAACATGTACCAGCACCTCTGTAACCATCTAGTGACACTCAAGCAATCACCTATCACCACCTCAGCAACCACCTAGCAACACCTTAGTAACCACCAAGCAAACACCTACCTGTACCTTAATAACCACCTAGCAACACCACTGCAAGCACCTACCACCATCTTAGCAACCACCCAACAAAACCTACCAGCACCCCACCAACCACTTAGCCACACAGGGGCAAACACTTACCAAACTGTAGTAAGGAAATAGCAATACATTTATAACACCCCAGCAAACTCTTAGCAATACATAAGTAACCAGCTAGCAACACTCTAGCAACCACCTAACAATACCTGGGTAATCACCTTGGCAGCCACCTGGTAACACCTTAGTAACCATCTAGCAACACCCGAGTGACCACCTACCACCGCCTTAGTAACACCCTAGCAACTACCTTGCAACACTTGCATGACCTTTAAACTCATTTAAAGGTAAGATGTGCTTTTGTGCTTATTGATTTGGTGTCATTTGCCTGATGATTATTAATAATGTGAGTTGATGTTTAACTGTATAAGAGGGGATTGTCGGTCTGGAATAAATTTACTTGAATGAAAAAGGCACCCCCTGAACTCAAGCTCACCAGAATAAAGTGTTTGGGTTTTTTACTAATTCCGTTCACAGGTAAGCAGTAAAGACGAGGACTTCCTGGATTTGTCCGTGGATGTTGAGCAAAACACTTCAATAACACATTGTCTCAGGTATTAACATTCACCAGAAATCAGATACCAAGCCATGACACCGTCGCTGAGATTTCAGGGAGGAGGAATTTCTTGTTGTGATTGTTGTGTCTGTGTGTACAGGGACTTCAGTAATACAGAGACGCTGTGCAGCGAGTATAAGTACTACTGTGAAACCTGCTGCAGCAAACAAGAGGCCCAGAAACGGTCAGTGGGATTCTCGTGCGTTTTACTCACTCACTCACTCATTTGCCGAACGACTTAATCCTTTTAGGGTCACGGGGAGGCTGAAGCCTATCTCAGCCGACACTGGACAAAGGCAGGGTACAACTTGAACAGCTCTCCAGCCATTGCAGGGCCAACACACACACAACCATTCACACTCATTGTCACACCTAGGGGCAAGTTGAAACAGCCAGTTAGCCTAATGTCCATGTCTTTAGACTGTGGAAGGAAATCGGAGTACCTGGAGGAAACCCACACAAGCACAGGGAGAACATGCAAACTACACACAGAAACACCCAGAATCGTCTTGCTGTGAGGCGGATGTGCTAACAACCACGCCACCATGCCGACCCTCCTGAATTTTATACGCCTCACTGATTTCATCTGCATTCACAATATGAATGAATCTGTGATCACGCGCTTCAACAGCTGATGGTGCTGCTGCTACGTAGGCCTGAGTGTGAGAGCGTGTTTATTCTGTATACAGAGTTAAGAAGCAAGGGATTGTGGGAGAGCTTTTATGTTTGTTTGGGGTTTTTTTTGTGCAGAATAGGAAGTAAGGGAACAAGGTTTTGCGTTAATTTTTATTTATTATATAAATATAAAATATGTCAAAATTATATTTAAATTATTAATTAAATTATATAAAAATAAAAATGTTTCATTATGAGTGTGTTTTGTGTCCAGCATGCGAGTGAAGAAGTTGCCGATGATTTTGGCCCTGCACCTGAAACGCTTTAAGTACATGGAGCAGTTGCAGCGCTACACTAAGCTAAGCTACCGCGTAGTCTTTCCGCTCGAGCTGCGCCTCTTCAACACGTCTGCTGACGCCGTCAACCTCGACCGCATGTATGACCTAGTGGCTGTGGTGGTGCACTGTGGCAGGTGCGCAAATCAAATAACACAAACCCTTAATAAATGTCTGTTGCTGATGACATTCTTAAAGCCACAGAACACAGGATGTGTAACTGATGAATGAGTTCAGGCCACCTGATTGGTCAGGAGATGTACGTTATCTTTGTATTACAGCAATAGTTTCCGAATGTAACATGAACCTGGATAGTTACCCAGTCGAGAGAGAGAGAGAAAGAAAGAAAGAGAGGGAGATAGAGAGAGTCCGATAAAGAGAGAGATCAAGAGAGATGGAGAAACATGGACAGCAAGATAGAGAGAGAGAGACATAGAGATGAAGGTAGAGAGATGGAGATGATGAGGGACAGAGAGAGAGATGGAGAGAGACAGAAAGAAAGACAGAGAGAGAGATACGGGTAGGGAGACAGATTGAGAGAGA
>JAOUQZ010000033.1:5826436-5836436 GCA_028564935.1 Neosilurus hyrtlii | reverse complement strand
TAATCTGAGAGGCTGTGATCCCTAATCTCTGTATAGGTCTCGAGGTTTGACTGTCAAAGGCCGGTGTGTACTTCTGCATTAAGTCCACTCCATAGATACAGCAGAAACAGAGCACAGAGTAAAGCTAAGGTCACACATAGCTGGTTGATACCATACTATAGCCGGGACTACCCTGGCCATTCCGACGGATTTTGGAGGCCGTCTTTCACAAAAATGGGTGGAGCAAGAAGACACGGTTCAACGCAGTGATTCACTCACAACAAATTTCACCATGACTAAACTTTCTGGGCATAGAAGCTACACCCTCTCGGTTCTCAAGGTAGATCCCTGGTTCTAGCGATAAATATTCCAACAGAATTGCCTGGAACATTTTCTGTATAATGCCAGGTGAACCCCGTAAGACAAAAATCCACCTACTGTTGTTAACCATGAAGTAATTCCGGCTGTGAGACCAATTCGCATGTAAATCTCTACAGAGAGCATGTAGAGCTCTACAAGCTCTCTCGTCGTCTCAAGGAGGCGCTGTCACATAGAGCATGCATACACAGAAGCATAGAAAAAGCTTTGAATTAAAATTACTGGGGTGAAAGGAAACCTTGCGTTACGAGTGAATCCCCACTGAAAGCATCTCTGAACGGTTTGAACGCGTTTGTATCCAGCAGTTACAGAACACGAAATACTCCACAGGGTATACATGCGGGATTAAACTGACCGTTATAATGAACTACAGCCTCTGTAGAGCTTCACACCCCCAATGTAATAATGGGAAGACAGATTTCTTAGTTTTGTGGCGATTGTTGAAGAGCAACCTGAAGGAAATGTGATGCTACAGGCTGTAGTTGCTGCGGTCTATGTCACTGTGAGTCGTAGTCACGTTTCGGTCAAGGTCACCGTCAGGCTTTGGCGTAGCCGCGTACTCTGCGGAGTAGATTCGATGCAGATGTATCAGTCGGCCTTTTGAAAACCAATAGAAGTAGGTTTAATAATTTCAATCAAATTCATCTGGAGTGCAGTGCAGATTTCACTGTCCCAGATTAGACATTCGTGAAGTGATTTCACTGATATGAAATGATGGGTACTTGAATGACTGGTACTTTTTAAGGTTTATCTGTGAGTTCTGTTTCTCAGCAATGTTTAACACTAAGGGAACGTTTTCAGAAGCTGATCCTAGGTCAGCATTGACAAACTGCATCAAAAGCTTGAAATGAGTTCATTTCACCCTACTCGTGCTATGGACGGTTAATTAGGAACGCACAACCTGTTTCATTAGCAAATATAAAGGGCATTGGGCAGCCAGTTTACTAATGTTTGTTCATGAAGTGAGTCTCTGCCTTTAGGGGGAACCACTGAAGGCCTTGGTGATAAAGAGACATTTTGCAAGATGCTTCTCTGAGTCTGAATGGGATTGTGTGTATAGTGAACTGAGGGCAGTGAGGAAAAAGTCAAGGGAAAAGATTCACCTTCCTTTCCATGCTCATGTGCTTGCCTGCTTTCTTTCTTTCTTTCTTTCTTTTTAACAAGGACAATAAGATCAGATTTGTGGTATAATTAATAATTCCTGATTTGCACCTTGATTTGTCTGTCTTTATGTTTCTGACATCATCTCACTCCAGTAGTTAAAGATTGATTAATAAATGATAAGGTCAAGGGTGTTTATGGGGAATGGAAAACTTAAAAAAAAAAATTTATTTATTAAAATACTTTCTCACCAAATCAAAATTCATGAATATGATTTACATTAGTAGTTAATTTAAAAATACATAAATAAAGATATTTCTGCGGATGCACTGGAAGGCTGAGCAGTCTGTGTCCTGACTGGTATTGTTCACACATGTGAAGTGAAATGAAATGAAATGCAAATCATCTCATGAGATTTATTTATTTATTTTACTAAATTGAAACACAACTATATGTCACTTTATCAGCTTTATTGACTTTAAACATCATAGGAAAGTAATGGAATATGTGAGTAAGTATCTTTAAAGTGCTGTGATATACTGCTTGGGCTGCAGTAGTTTCTGAAGGAATTCACTGTTAGGTGCAGTTTAATATTAGGAAATATTCCTTCAGCAATGACCCCTTTCAAGTGCACTGTATGACCAAACGGTTGTGGCCATCGTACCCAAATGGCCTTTTTCAAAATGGTGCCACAAAGTTACATGTACTCAATCATGTAGGGTTTGATGTTAATTCTGCAGCTTTATTTACATTTAGGGAACCGATCAGGCCTGAACCTGTTCCAGTATGACAGTATCCCTGTGCACAAACCTATCTTTATATATCCCTGGTATGTAAAAGAACCGAGTGTCCTGCACAGAGCCCTGACCATAGACCAACTGAACACCTTTGTTGGAACACGACTGCACCCCAGACTTTCTCATGATCCCGGTATCAGTGGCTGACCCTGCTAATGCTCCTGTAGTTGAATCTCCACAGGTGTTCAGAGCTAATTCAAACAACAAAGGGGACTAAATGTGGAATCAGATGCTCAACAAGTACATATTAATATGATGGTGAGGTGGTCATACATTTGGTTATACAGTGTAAATACTTTTTGGTGCGGAGTGTGGTCCATCTGAAAGCATCTTGCCTGGGTTCTTTACTGTAAAATGAGCCTGAAATGTAATGTTTATTGGGTTAAATGAATGGAATTTGTGTGGCGTTTGTATCCCCATGCTTGTGTGGTTTTCATCTAGGTACTCTGGTTTCCTCCCAACAGTACAAAAAAAATGCACATTAGGCTAATTGGCTGTTCCAAATTGCCCCAGTTGTGAGTGTTCATGTCTGTATGTGTGTTAGCCCTGTGATAGACATTGAATATCCTCAATCTGACACATTCAACCTGAGCTTCAGCTTCATTCTTAGAGTTGAGGTTTGTTAGAATTTATTTTGCTCACCAGGTTCTTGTCCCACTTTATAGATTTTGTTTTTATTTGTACAGGGTGAAACTCCCTCGCCATGCTTGGAACTTGAACCCAGGACCTTTTTGCTGCGAGGCGGACGTGCTAGCCACTATGCCACCGTGCTCCTGAATAACTGAAGATATCGCTGATACTAAATCTGAGGCTTCAGCTGAGGGGCCACAGTGGTGTGTCTGACCAACAGCAAGAAGGTTCTGGGTGCATGGTCGGTGAGGGCGTTTCTGTGTGGAGTTTGCATGTTCTCTCCATGCTTCCATGGGTTTCCTCTGGGTGCTCCGGTTTCCTCCCTCAATCCAAAAACATGGGGTGTGGATATGAATGTAAATGGTTTTGTGTGTGTGTGTTGGTCCCACAGTGGATTGGCGAGCATTTCAGTGTGTACCCCTCTTTCGCCAGAGCCAGCTGGGATGGCCTCCAGCCTCCCCGCAACCCTAGTAAAGAATAAAAGGTATGTATTGTTATTAGTAATTATGTTTCATGGTGGCACGGTAATTTAGCACGTCCACCTCACAGAAAGAAGGTCCTGGATTTTAATCCTGGGTTTAATTGTGTGTGTTGGCCCTGTAGTGGACTGGCGAACTGTTCCGGGTGTAGACTTCCTTCACCCAGAGTGGGCTCCCCACAACCACGTTAAAGGATACAGCAGCTCGGAAAGCCAAATGAAATGAAAAAGCTGCCATTGAGCCAGTTGTTGAAGAAGAAAAGGACCAGGGGAGAAAAACAAAGCAAACGAAGAAAAAAAAATCACAAAACAGACCAGAATAACAGCTACAAAATTAAAAATTAATCGTGGCATGAGGTCAGTCGTGCAGCTGAAAAACTCACTCATTTACACACAGCAGCTGGGATGGTAACTTTTTAAAAAATTAGTGGTAATGTGTGTATATATGATTTGCTTCTGTTATTTATTAATTTTCAGATTTGAAGATGAATTGAAGATTATTAAATCTTTTTTGGCTTATGCTGCCCTCTAGTGTGTCAAAATTGTCATTACACTATTGGGTACCGACAAGCTGCAATTCAACCTACTGGCTGAACCTATCCACATCCACCACACACAGAATCCTACAGCTGAGGAGGAGGAAAAGAAAGAAGAGTTGTAATGTGTCTGTATCCGTTTAAATCATTTTTTTCTTTATGTTTTACATATATAACATATATTTACATATATACATATATTATAGATCGGTCTTTGCCCGCCCAGGGCCACATTCTTTGGTTTCCAGATCAAGCCACATGACACCTAACACGTTGCCTGACTTTGCCAGATGGAGCCAAATGTATATATACTGTATATAGTATATGTATATCTGTTACAGTCAATGTTTTAAACCGGTCAATCTGTAAAATGACTGATTCACTCCGATCGATCTGGGCAGGTTGGGCTAGAGCAGCACCCGCTATCGCGCTCGAGTCCGGCCTTGAAGCGTTTACACCTATTTGAAGCATTTACACATATTTAAACCGCACTGTTTGCCACTCCATGCACAGTTACGCCCGCTGAATGCCTGTCCACTACACTTCGATTCATCTTGTGCTGCCTGCTTGAGGCCTACTTCCCCGGGTCATGCGGATCAACTCTCTTTATAAAGCGACAGCCATTCACCCCCACGTTAGGTTTCCTTTGGCTCCATCTGGTAACGTGTTAGGTTTCATGTGGCTTGATCTGGCCACCAAAGAACGCGGCCCTGAGCGGGCAACGACCAATCTATCGTGTCCCTGCCCAGGCGCGACACCGGCGTCTATAACGTTCCCGGGGCGGCCGGGGCGTTAAAAAAATCCCTACGTGTAACAAACACTTTCAGTCAATGTGTCAAACAGGAAGCCTTATTTTTCAGTCAATCTGTAAAATTACTAAAATTTTCAGTCATTTCACAGATCGACTGGTTCTAGACATTGACTGTAGCATAATACACACACACACACACACACACACACACACACACACACACACACGCTTGTGCTGAGGGCAGTGAGAATCACCTCCTTTCAGCAATTTGCATGACCCACTGACAGCGTATAATCTTTCTGTGACAGTGTGTAGTGATATGCAACCCACAATACCGAATACACTCTTTTGCATAGTGTCAGTGATAAATTAATTCACTTCGATACAGAGCAAAGAGTACAGAAACAGCTTTAAAAAATTTCAGCAAACAAGCTCAATGTTCAGATTTGCATTAGCTGGATGGTAAATGCAAATGCCTTTTATTTACAATATTGCGTCATGTGTGGTATTAACTGGGAATTCAATTTAATTCAGTTTTATTTGTATAGCACTTTTAACAATGAACATTGTCATTTGATAAAGAAATATCTTAACCATTTTACTACTGGCAATAAAATAAACAAGACAACCTGCAGATATTGGTTCCTCTGTGAGGGAACTAATTAAACCTTGCTCCTGCCTCTGAGACACCTAAATCAGGATGTAAGGTGGCTCAGTACAAACCTGGATTATACACAGTGTTAAGTATGGATAATACACTCAAGTATGTGTGTAAATCAATGGTTGGTGCTTTTAGAGACATTAAAAATTCAAACATTCTTGGTCACCTCAACCAGGTTTGCAATGGTCTCTTCAGCCTTTTATAAGCCCTAGAGTCATAACCTTCATCTGTAACACCCCTAATCTGGGCAATATTATAAAGAATTAATTGTTACACCTGCAACAAATAAGACGAAATAATTCCATTGTAGTCAGTAATTCTGGAAAGGAAATGTTAGGTTTACATTTACATTTATGGCATTGGGGCAGTGGTGGTCCGGTGGTAGGGTGCTGGATTACTGATCCCAAGGTCGGGGTTTCAAGCCCCACTATCAGCGGGATGTCACTGCTGTCCCCGAGCAGGATGTCTCTCACAGTCTATGGTAAGAGGCATGTAAATGAACCATAAGATGAAGAGTAGGCTGCATAGCTGTCAGGGTGTTTCTACCCTACGATGGTCAGGGTGTACTCTGCCCTCACCCAGAGGTGGATAAGATGGGTGCCAGCCTCCCCTTAATACTAATTAGGATTAAGCGGTTCAGAAAATGAATGAATTTATGACACCCTTATCCAGAGTGACTTAAATGTATAATTTTTATACATCTGAACATATGAGGGTTGAGGGCCTTGCTCAAGGGCTTTGCTCTTTTGTGTTCTAAATCTTATATCTTTTCCTTTAAATTATCAAGTGATCTCAGTAAATATATCTCAATATACCTTTAAATTGAACACCCCAAAACCTCATAAAGTCATTAAGTACAAGAATCGGTAGTATCAGTCAAGTTTCAGTATTTGAATATTTAACAAAACAAATGACTACCATACTGCAGGTTGTTCCATCTTTGCAGAGGACTACTGAAGCTCTGTTGAGGTCATCACTGGGACCGCACACTTCCCTTGCCAAGGGCCTTTTACGCCAGTTACTGAATCTGGCAAGAAAGCCAGCCCTAGCAAGGGAGCTTCATCTCTTTTTCTATTTTACAATGATATGATGGAGGCCAATGTGCTCCAAGTGCATAAGTTTTATTCACTTGTCCAGCTCTAAGTTTTCCCCAATAGCCCTAATATCTATCAATTCACCCGAAATGTACTTAAAACAACATCCGCAAAGTAGACCCAAAATCAATTAATTATCCATCTAATTAATTCCAATAGTTACTATATGAGGGTCTTAAAAAAGAAAAAGAAGAGAATGTAATATCATAAACAGGAATTAACTAAATTCAACACCTGTAAATTCTGCCTGGCTCCCCTGGTCTCCAACGTGTCTTCCGTAGAGCATCTTCAGGACTTTTGCACTGCCAAATCTCTTAAACCGTCTCCTTACATTACTATAGAACCACTCCAAAGACTGTGCCTTCAGTAGTCTGCAAACACACACATATCAAACACCCATGGTATAAAGGAACATATCTATATATCCAATGTATATAAAACAATTATTCTCCAAAGGAGAAGTGATATTGTCAAATATTCTGGGATATCCACCTAGACATCCAACAATACCCATGCAAGCATGGGTAGAACATGCAAACTCCACACACAATTAAAATAGGATTTTATGGGTTTATTTATATTATTTTATTGATTTTAACATTCTCCCATCTTTAGCAAAGGGCTATAACCCAGGAAATTCTTGCTGTGAGGTAACAGTGTTAACCACCACCACCTGATAACTGCACCACAATGCTGCCCTTAATGAAAACCTAAGAAAAGCAAAATAAAACAAGATTTTAGCTTCACTGAAAACCTCGTTCTCAAGGTTTAACTTTAATTCCGGTCTATTGTCGCCAACAGTGGATGGAACAATGCAGCACCTATGGCAGCATTTCACCAGGTATTACAATATGAAGTACTGACAGAGCTTTCCTGCTGAGATGAAAAAAATTCCTTGGACAGTTACATTGATCCAGCCATAAAATTAGACAATTCCTTTTTATTAACCAGTCTGCCTCAAATCAAAGCTAGTAAGTCGACAAACTAGACTTACACCCGCAGAGGCAGAGAGACGCCACAAAGAGAAGCTCTGTGTTTAATCATGCATGGCATTTCAGATTATGCCATCCGCCAGTGTCCTGTGTGCTCTGAGCCTAGACAGAGAGGAGAAACTTCATCTGCCACATTACCCACCTCGATGAGTCCCATTCTTCTCATCATCAATTTCTATCACTGTAAAAAATAAAGGTCTCAGGGAAATCTCTTCCTTTCTTAACTCTTGAGCCCCAGCCAAAGTTATACACCAACAGACTACCAGTGAACTTTAGATCCCACTAATTTCACTCTCCAGCTCAATGCTCATCAAGGCCATTGACGACGGACCCATCGGAGATGACACCTCAAACATGTTACTGTCCTGCTTCAGATGCATGCCAGTGCCAGGCATGCTGAGAAAATCTCCTTCTTCACCAAATTTCCTCAACACAAATTTATCCTGGGTGCACTGCTACATTACAAAATTCATACAAAACCGCATAATTTCTTGGATGAAATGTTCTATCAAAAACTGGTCATCAAACTGCCTACTCCACTGCATTCAGTTCCACGTCTACATCATCTACCTCAATAAAAAGCCCTGAGGTCAGTTTCAACACCTGAATGCCCAAAGCCTACCAGGATCTGCATGAAGTGTTAAGTAAGCCATAACTTACAACCACATCACCTGTATGACTGCACTATTAACCTCCTCCCTTGCACCGTGATACTGAAAGGAAGCATCTAACTATTGGTTGAATTCTTTTTTATCACTGAAAGGGAGGAGGTCTTAAAAACTGCACTGACTAAAGGAAGCTCAACAAACTATTCATAATCTTATATTATTCACTTTAGAATAGCTGAGACAAGCTAAACACTTCACCAAGCTTGACCTGTGCAGTGCTTACAATGTCATTAGGATACACCCAGAAGATGAGTGAAACAGCTTTATGTAGCAATAGGGGGCACTACAAATGCACAGTAATGCCTCATTAGTACTCCCTTGGTGTTCTAGTCTTAACATGAACATTCTCAGACACTTACTGGCAAAAGCATCATAAGTTGCATCAAAAGTTCTCCAATATCTACTTCATAACCAGTGTGAGTTCACATTCTTGCAATACATGTTAGGACCTGAGGGTCACCACGGATGAGCAAAAGATGAGAGCCGTCACCGTACGATCCAAACCCATTTCTTTGAAAAATCTGCAGTATTTTTTTGCCAACTTTTATACAAGGTTAATTTGAAACTCCAACCTAATCGCCAGTCCACTCACAAGCCCTCTTAAGAAGGGAGCTAAAAATTTACAATGGACCAAACCTGCCCCCACCGCCTTTAAAAAGCTTCAAAAGGTGTTCACTAGTGTACCAATAATACAACATTCTGACCCTGACAAGTTTTTCATTTTAGAGGTAGATGCTTCTGACACAGATGTAGGTCATCCTATCACAGTACCATGATGATAAACCCAAGCTAGCATATTTCTCTGAAGTCCTCAGCAGAATGAAACTACGATATGGAAGATTGGGAGCTCATGGCCATCATGCTTGCTTTGGAAGAAGGCATAACCTAAATCTAACTGACCACAAGAACCTAGAATATCTATGAACTACCAATGGATTGTAAACAAGACAGGCAAAATGAGCCATGTTCTTTACCTTCTACTCCTTTACTGTGGCACATTAGCCAGGTTCTTCCAGGTTCTTCATTGCAGATGCCCAATCATGACAGTCCCCGGATGCTGACAAGCCTCTCCAGCCAGAACACATTATGCTGAGTACTTGATTTATCAATGCCATAGAATGGGAGCTGTATCAAGAAATCCACAGAAATACGCCCAGCCAAGTACCTGCTGAATGCCCTGCTTGTGGTCTTAGGGTTTGGGCTGCACACCACATCTCCAACCATTCCATTTGCCAATGTCAGTCACCAGATTTTCAGTCACATGACCTGGAACTCACATGGCACCACTTACTGCATATAAACACTTAGCTTTACACACACTCCTTGAAAAGTATTTCTCCAGTGTTCTTTTTACCAGTGTGTATCAAACCATTTTATTTCTGCCAGTGTTCTTTCATATAACAAGTTTTTTTTCTGTATATTGACCTTGACTGTAGCCTTGACTTTGACATGTCAATGTTATGTATAATCTCTGCCTGCTTCTCACTGATTCTGGCTGTCCTGCCTTTGATGAACTGTTTGCCCAATCGACTGTGTTGATGTGACTATGTCTACCAACTGACTACAAGTTTGGATTGTGTTTTGGATATCACTGCTTGGGTTACATTAAAAGTAAGTTTGATATGCATTTTAGATTCACTCTTTGGTGCTCTGTATGCTCTGGTCACGATACGATAATTCTAGCTGGCCTTTTTTACCATTCATTCTTGACCTGTTCCATTGTAATTTTATTTTTTATAATTACAGTTATTTTCCCCTACCAAGCGCAATTTTTTCGGCTTGCTGCAAGGAAGAAACCTACAGTCTTTGGTATGCCCTAATGCCGGTCTCCGGAGAAGAATGCATCATACCTGGTGTGTAGGGATGTGTAGGGGGTTGTAGAGAAAATTTTTAGATTCCTCCTTAATTTAATTTTACTATGTAAAGCTGCTTTGT
>JAOUQZ010000033.1:5805363-5817887 GCA_028564935.1 Neosilurus hyrtlii | reverse complement strand
ACTCCTATATACACCCATTCCTACACACATGTAACTGCCCCTACCCACTCCTACTTACATCTCAACTCACCCCTACTCACTCCTATATACACCCATTCCTACACACATGTAACTGCCCCTACCCACTCCTACTTACATCTCAACTCACCCCTACTTAGCCACTCCTACCCAACTTTTATAGCCCCTACTCACTCCTACTTACACCCACTCCTACCATCCATAATTGCCCTAATTGCCCTACAGTTGTAGCTGCTGGGTTCTACTCACACCTACTCCTACCCACCTCTTACTGCCCATACTCACTCCTAAATACACCCACTCCTACCCACCTGTAACTACCCCTACCCACTCCTACTTACACCTCTACTAACTCCTACATATAGGCATTTTTACCCACCTTTTATAGCCCCTACTCACTCCCACCTATAGGCATTTTTACCCACCTTTTATAGCCCCTACTCACTCCTACTTATAGGCATTTTTACCCACCTTTTATACCCCCTACTCACTCCTACTTACACCCACTCTTACACACCTGTAACTGCCCCTACCCACTCCTACTTATACCTCTACTCACTTCTACTTACACCTATTCCTACCCACTTGTAACTGCCCCTTCTCACTCCTACTTACACCCCTACTCACTCCTTCTTACAGCCATTTCTACCCATCCCTGGCTGCCCCTTCTCACATCTACTTACACCCACTCTTACCCACCCTTAATTGCACCTACTCACTCCAACTTACCCTGACCCGCTCCTACTCACCCCTAGTCACTCCTACTTACCCATACTCATTCCAGTCACCCCTGTTCACCCCTACACATCCCTTCTCACCCCTACTCAACCATATTCACTTCTACTCATCCTTCCCCAAATAAGGCTTTCTTTCTGCACCATTTGGGATATGGTAGGTAGGTACATGAAAATGACAGAAGGATGGATATTTTCTCACTTGATGTCAGTGTAGAGTTCTCCGTCAGAGCTAAAGGCGAGATCTAGGGGAGGATCCAGGGTCTGCATGTCAAAAGCAATTCTACACATCTCTCTGATGAACCTACTGATGAGCATAAAGTCCACTTCTGGAGGGAAGGATAAACGTGGGTTCACATTCATTGAATTGATCACATCCTGGAAAGAGTCAAGAACAAGGCTGTAGTGTCACAGGTTATTTATGAGCCTCCCCGCAACCCTAATTAGGATTAAGTCGTTCATTAAATAAATTAATGAATGAATAAATGAATGTGCATTAGGTAAGAGCATATAATTTTTCAAGATTACAACTCTTAGTTCTTTTCCGGTTATGAATATTTGGTATGACATATCCTTTTTTTCCTTGAATTCCATTCCTAGATTATGCGTATATTTGGAAATATTCCAAAATGAATATGATTTATGGGTAGATTTTCATCTTAAATAAGGCAATAATCTAAAAAGAAAATTTTCAACGATTATTTTACCTGTTCCGTGCTCTAGATTATAACCATTCAATCTTGTTTTTATCACCTTAATGAGGGAGAACATGTTATTTTGGGTGTTAACAGCAGTACTTTTGCCAGAAGGAGCTTTTGGCACAATACACATAACATATGTATTATTCTTTCTTGTATTTATTTGCATATTTTGTCCAAAAGTAACTAAAAGTAATCAGGTCTTTTTTCTGTTGTGGTACTTAGATTGCGTTACTGATTACATTTTAACTAATAATTAATAATTGTATTGGATTAATTTTTTAAAGTAATCCTCCCAACCCTAGTTATCATTGTGTTTAATGTTAGTCAGTGCTGTGAGTGAAAGATATCTCCCTGACATCAGAGCAATATAACTGACAGTAACTCAAAATCGTGCTGTTGGTACTATCCTTTAAAGGGGGAGTCCTCAGTTCTGGATTGTTAAAACAAATGCAGAGCTCCTAAAACCACCTCCAACCATCCAACCATATTACCAGATCACACAAACAAAGAAACCACTTTGTCCTCTCCAGCCAATCAGCAACAGGATTAATTTTTTTCTGTGGCCCCTGTTGCTGATTGGCTGGCATAGTGTTGTGTGGCTCAATCTGAGTCACTTTATTTGTTGTTGCTATTTAAAGCCACGGCTGTGTACCAACACTAGATTTTCTTTTAGTGTGTACACAGAATAGCGGACCATGAAGAGGTAATCATTGGATTTTTAAAAAGTGTATTGATTTAAAACACCGACTACAGCCTTGGAGCTCTCCTTTTCAGTTAAAAGGTAGCTGGATAGAGGATAAATAGAGCACTGTATTTATAAAGCTGCTAATTATATATTATGTAAACAAACAAAATCCTCGAAGTAAAGTGAACAGTCTGATGTAAAGGACATACATTAATACTTGTCTGCACATCATAAAGGTCAAGGTTTCTGACGATGTAATCCACTACAGCATCCTCCAGAGTCTCCGGACCCACATGTGTAGGAGAAAGAGTTTTCCTCACACGTAGCTTAAGCTGACGATAGGCCAGTTTAGCTGCCTGAAACGATTCCTGATGGTTGAACAGTAAGTTCGGTCAATATTGTGCATCAATGCAATGTGACACATTATAACTAAATAATTATACTGATTGGATGGTAATTAGATCTGCTAATATGATGTAGCTAGTAGACTATAATATTAAGATCTTTATTAAAAATTAATAAAATAATAATAAAATATGGACAAAGTAAGATACAAATTGAAACAAAAGTTTAACGTTGCTTATGACGCTAGAATACAAAATAGCCCGGCAAAATGGGCAAAACCCCTTAGCCCACGGTAGCCATATGGGATATCAGTCTGCAACAAAAAGCGATAGACTTTTGTCCAAAGATTTTATGATCAGTTATGATGAAAATTGATAGGCTTGAATAGTTACACAGTCCCAACATTCACACCAAAAACGTTAACAATCCATGATGTTGTTTTTGAGCTAGAGTGTGGAATGTAAATTTAAGATGGCAGCTGTGGTGGCCATATTGGATATCGGACCCTGACGAAACATCAATAGGCTTGTGTAGTTACGCAGACCCAAAATCCACACCAAAAGTGGTGATGATTTTGAGTTAGTGCACAGTATGCAACTGTGGAGGAAGGAAAGGGTGGACAGACAGACTAACAAGCAGATCACGAGTGGAGACAATATCCCTCATGTCCATTGGGCTGAGGGGTAAAAAGGAAATTTCACTTTATACCACAGCAGCAATGAAGATGATCCTCTGCACCATCTCCAAGTCGTCAATGTAGCGGCGGAGGAGGCTCTGGGTCTCCAACCGTTCGATGGCATACAGGTCAGAGAAGCGTGATACAAGTCGGGCATGGCGGGATGAGTTGGTGAGCTGGGCACGTGTAGGAGATTCACTCCTCACAGGACTGCTGTTACGACTCCGCCAAGGAAGAGGACTGGGAGAACGACTCCTCGCCAGTCTGAGACATTCAGGTAGTATATCATTCATTAATAATTCATTTGCCAATCAAATCTGCGAGTAAGTGTAAAACATGCGAGATATTGATTTTGAACTTACCTTTGATGTAGCATGGATTTCTCAGCACTAAGAAACGTGACTTCATCTCTCAATAATCTGATCTGCCTCTCATAGTCCTCCAGCACGTCCAACTTCTTCTTATAGAGGTTTACCTGATCATAAGCCGTCCGCAACCTGCACCAACACAAAACACACCTTTGCAGTGGAAATCCTGAGGTTCACGCCTCGCAAAAGAATGTGCTTAAGAAAGGAAAACACATTCAACAAGGGTTTCCAAGAGGGTCCTTTCTCCTGACAGCTACAAATTCTGCTTTTTTTTAGGCATACAATTCCCGTCTCTAGTCCTTTCATTCCTAGACATTGACTGTTTGCAGTCACTGTATGCTCATAATGAGACTAAGGAGATCATAATGGCACGTGATATAAGAGGTGAGGGGAAAGTTTAAAAGAAATTAGATGTAAATTTAAATAGATCATTGACTGTAGAATTAAATAAACAGAATCCTATCAGAAAAGTGAAAACAACACAGGTCAAGCATCCCTTCTGGCAGGTTCATTCAATCATTTTCCAAATCACATAATCCTATTAGGGTCACAGTGAGGCTGAAGCCTATCTCAGCCAACTTTTGGCAAAGACAGGTACACCCTGAACATCTCACCAGTCTATTACAGAGCCAGCATACAGACAACCATTCACATTCACACTTATAGGCAATTTGGGGCAGCCAATTTGTCTAATGTGCATGTCTTTGGACTGTAGGAGGAAACCGGAGCTCCCAGAGGAAACTTAAGCAAGCACAGGGAGAACATGCTAACTCCACACAAAACCCACTTGCCAAACCCAAGACTCGAACCCATTACCTTTTTGCTATGAGGCAGACATGCTACCCACTATATACAACCATGCTTCCCCTCTAGTGGCTGGTTGCAGGTCAAGTTCAGCTTAACACCATGGGTTCTAACCAAACAGCATCCTCAAATTGTTGGAAGGCATGTAACTTACTCAGCTTTCAGGTGCAGTATCTCATCCTCTGTGGCAAGAAGAGTGGTCACTGATCTATTTTTTGTGGAGTCCAGTTCAATCTTAGCATCAGCAAGTCTGAGGACACATCAAATCCAAGTTTATGGTAGATATGCTTATAACGTAACACTGAAAAATATTCTTAGCATTCATTTATTTGCCAAACCACTTAATCCGGGTATACACGCAGGGAGGCTGGAGCCATCTCTCTCTAGGGGGTACACCCAAACAGCTCGCCAGTCCATTTCATAACCAACAAACACACAACAAATCACACACACACTTACACCTGGGGGCAATTTGGAACTGCCAATTAGCCTAATGTGCATGTCTTTTGACTGTCAGAGGAAACCTGGGAACCCGGACGAAACCCACGCAAACACAGGAAGAACATGCAAACTCCACACAGATACTCCCTCGTCAGCCACAAGGCTTGAACCCATCTAAGTGGAAGTATGTTTGTTGATGCTTGGTCTGCTGGCTAAGTGGAACAGTTACTGACTGTTGTTTAAGAGAGTCCAGTTCTATGTGTGTTGAGCAGAGCTGGCCCTCAATCTTCTGCATGTCACTCTCATGGGTCAACGAAAGCTCTCGGATCCTTCTCTCCTTTTCCACGTTGTCCTAGTTGACACACACACACACACACACACACACACATAAAAAACAGAATATTACACCCAGGCAGTATTTTTAATGCGATGGTGCAAGTTTCTGTATCACCTACAAAAATTGGTGCAATATTTGATTTTTAAAATTTTTTACATTTTATTTAAAATTATCCTAAATTAGAAAGTTACCTGAATAAGACTGAGACTGGTGTCTGATGAGACAGAGGCACTTGCCAAGGTGAAGCATGTACCAAGCCATGGCAGCAAACGAGATTTAAGTGTGTCCACTCCAGCATAGTGGCCACCTCAGGCAGACAGCAAGAAAAGAGAGAGAGAAAGAGGGAGGGAGGGAGAGCGAAAGAAAGAAATGTGCCTGCAGTTAATCACAATAATCAAACAAATGATATATAATGATAATAGATACAGAAATGCCAAGGGCTGGTAGTGTGATGAAGCTGGATCACACTACCAGCCAGATGGAAGTGTTTAGAGAAGAAGGTTAAATACATATTTTGAAAACGTATATATACAGACCATATAACTGAGTTAAAAAAGCGATCATCAGACAAACTGAGCAAGGGATTTTTACCTTCTTGTGCCGTAAGGTTGAGTATAGTGAACAGCTGCCCCTGGATATTTGAGGTAAGTTCCACTAGTTCACAGCACCGACTCAGGTTCTGGTCACAAGAGATCACCTGTGGGAACATCTCACTATGACCCACTGCTGATCACATCTCTCCAGTACATTCATTTGTTAGGATTGCAGGGAGGCCTGAGCCTATCTCAGCCAACTCTGGGTGAAGGGGTTCACCCTGAACAGCTCACATTGCAGGGCCAATACACACCCATCCATTCACACTCACATTCACACTCACACCGAGGGGCCATTCGGAAAAGCCAATTAGCCTAACGTGTATGTCTTTGGACTGTGAAAGGAAACAGGAGTTCCCTGGGGAGAACATGCAAACTCCACACAGAAACGCCCTTGCCAAGCCCGGGACTCTTCCCAGGACCTTCTTGCTGTAAGGTAAGCATTTTAACTACTACGCCACCGTTCTGCTCTTTCTTTAAATGTCTCTGTGTTATTTTCTTTTAGCAAATTGTCTACAATAGGATTAGAAGTGTGATTTCATTTCTACCATCATTTTCCATAGGCTGCTACAGGAGGACATCATTGGTACTGTTTACTCAGTATACACTGACTGACAGCACATGTACAACAGAAAACTGTGCTGTGTTGTGTGATGGAAAATACCATTGCAGACCACTCTCATAGAGGTTTGCCATCTCGAAGGTAACTCTCAACGTCATGTCCATTTCCTAAGTCTGTTGTGCGATGCCCTACGACATCCTATGGCTTTGTTATGATAGACAAACAAATTTTATATGCTTTTTGGGTAATCTAATGTCCTCCGGTTTACATACAATAATCCTACAATTGTCCTACGTTAAACCCATGACATTTTTACAACAGTGTTAGTTTGACCATGTGTTCACCATGTAATGTACATATGGTGGTCATTTCTCAACTATGTATCACAGGAATATCGAGCGAGGATTTCTTTGTCTTGCAACAGTCATATCACTTTCATATGAACATCGTCCGATTAAGATTACAAACCTGATGTATTTTCCCACAACAGACATGCAACACATACTTTAAATATGAACGTAAGTACCCAGCTTATAAACCCAGCTCACCCAAACCTATGTCAGTATCTTCTGTTGTAGAAGGCAGACTATGTGAGGACTTTACAACTCTAGACTCATTCATGATCTAGTCTTAGGCATAGAGGTTGGCTTTATTGAAACCCTGAATGGTTGTATGGTTGCCCTGACTACCGGTGACCATAACAACCAAACTCTGCCTATAAATCCAAACATTCCACTAAAAAAAATTCTTGTTTTTTGCCAACTTGAAACATTATGTTATAATGCCAAATGCATTAATTAAGGTATAAACTTGTGAGTTCCACCTTGGAACTCCAACACAGTATAGAGCATATAGGATCAAACTACATTCCTAAGTATATTAGACTTCCCCACATAGCCTACATGCTCAATTACCTTTAAAATGGTGGGAATGTCATGACTACATTAACTTACATGATACTCTTTGTACCAGGTTTCTAGTTTTTGCTGCAGAATGCTGTAGGATGAAGTGTTCACCAGCCTCCGCAGTGTGTCTGCCATATTACACGGTGTCTACCTCGCCCGTAATCTAGTTAAAGACTTCAGGATGTCCCACAGCAAAGCACTGCACTTCTTAATCCGGTGCGATTCTGCACGACTGCTGCCCTCCTTCCATCCATCCACACACACACACACACACTCACATACAAAACCCCCACACACATACACAATCCTGCACTTGCCATCGGACAGGACGCTATGGACGCTCTTTAGTTGTAGCAACAGTGTTAGTTGTCCCACCCCCAGGCTCTAAGGGTTTAAACTTGACCACTTCCTGCCAGGGACTTCAGATTTGTAGTGTTGTAAAGAAGACACTGTTATTGTAGAAAGGGAGTTGGACATCTGAGTTTATTTACATGTGTGTCGACATGTTGATGAGTTGATGTTGATGATTGTTCCTATGACAAACTGGAAAAAACTTACTCATGTGTGCACATCTCTTTCAACTACATAAAGATTTTAGTTAAGGCTATAAGATTTATAGTGTATTGTTTAGTTGTATTCATTTGCCGAACTACTTACTCCTACTAGGGTCACAGGGAGGCAGCCAACACAGGCCAAAGCCGGGGTACACCCTGAACAGCTCGCCAGACCATCACAGGGCCAACAAGAACCATTCACACTCACATCCACACCTAGGGGCAATTTGGAACAGCCAGATAGCTTAATGTGCATGTCTTTGGGCTGTGGGAGGAAACCGGGGTACCCGGAGGACATTGATAGGTGTCCAAGGCTGGGGTTATATAAGTTGCGTGGCTCCTTCACGGGCTGGATCAACTTCAACCCTGGATGAAATAATTAAATAAATCTCCCCTGTGTTTCCTGACTCTGCTCTTGAGCAAAAGCAGGAAAGGTAAACACTGAAGGTTTTTTCACAGCTTTTCACTCGCTGATTTCTGAGTTCATCTGTATCACCTGTCTTGTTATCCATTTAAAAAGTTCTGTGTTTCCGTTCATGCTCCACGTTGTCCTGCTCAATGAAAGTTTGTCTCTGCCTGAGTTGTTTTTTATTCTGTGCAAGTCTCAGCAGAAGTGTATTGATGATGGCGTTATTAATAATATTTTTTTTTTTATTATTGCTGGTCATGGTTATGCAACTGAGAGACACAGAACAGCCAATTAGCATCAACTCAGCAACACAGCAGTTTTATTGGGGTTCCTGTGGCATGGACAAGGGACAACCAAAATCATGGTCCATGCCTGAGGTGCTCTGCTTAGGACCTCCGCTGTGATTCTACTGTGATTCTCAATAATACAATATGTAAATGATGATTTTTTTTTTTCAGGAATGATTTTAATTTTAGGGCCCAGTTTATTAATGTTGTAATTACAATAAGGTAAATAAGTTTTAAAAATGATTAGTCTCAAATTACAGCCCTGAGGGTCTCGCAAATATTGCGATGTGGAAGAATCTGACTTTAACAGCCTGACCTAGCCTAGCTATGAACTGTATAGGGCAGTCTCCAACCATGTTTCTGTAGGTCTATCAGTCTGCAGGTTTTATCTTCAACTAAAACTTAAAGCACCGCTTTTAGCTAATAATAAACTTCACTGGTATAGGCTTAGCTGTACATGTAAGATGGCTGCAAGTGGCTGTACACAAGAATTTTATAACACAATTATTAAAAGATTACTATGAACATGGATTATTTGCACAGGACAAAACGATGGCATAGTGGTAAGCACATTTGTCTCAGAGCAAAAAAACGTCCTGGGTTCGAGTCCTGAGCTTGGCGGGTGTGTTTTTGTGTGGTGTTTGCATGTTTTCCCTATGCTTGCACAGGTTTCCTCCGGGTACTCTGGTTTCTTCCGACAGTCCAAAGACATGCGCATTAGTCCAGTTCCAAACTGCCCTTAAATGGGGACGTGAGTGCGAATGGGCGTAGATCTGTCGAGCTGTTCAGGGTGTAACCCATCTCAACCACTGTCCACCGCTCCGGCCCTCCTACGACCCGAGTAGGATCAAGCGGTTTGACAAATGAGTGAGTGAGGGAAGCACTAAGTGGTATGGTGAGAAACATTTTGCCGTAGGAGATACATCATTTGATATGTTCACATCTTGAGGTTTTGTCTACACAAAGTGTAAATCTATCAGAAACCCTCTGGATAAATCACTGCTATATTGGGGTTTCCCATTTCTGGAAGGCTCAGTTACAAGGCCATAATAACAACCTCCTGCGATTCAGACCAAACCATTCAAAGGGGGATTTATGTGCTTATAATCCATGTAATAATAACATTTTTTGGAGTTATCCAATCTCGTACGGATCATTTGAGCATGTTAGTGTGTTATTTGTAAATTGTTTAGTGATTGCACCATAATTCCTGAAATTTGTGTTACACCGTGGTCGGTCCCATGCCTTCGTCTCCCCCACCCCTCTGTTTTACAATGGAACATTCCTGCGTGTTCTCACTGTCAACGCCAGGACCGGGAGGGAGGGACAACATGGCGTCCGAGCAGGTCTGTTTATAAATGAGATAACCTGCTTTATTATATAGATATTGTGGCTTGTGATTGTTGTTTCTGTGCGGGATGTGGTTTGGTTTTTAATCGGGTATCTGTATATGTTTATCTGAGTGCACTGAATGTGAAGTGTTCGCGGTTTTCAGAGTTGTTTGGTGTTAATTCTAATGTTTCTGAGGTAAAAATACTTGTGTTTTTAAACACTGGCTATTTTTCCTTTGTTCCCTTTGACTGTTGGATCTCTTTATCTGTTTATTCCCGGTTTAAAGGTGCACAGCTGTCCTGGTTTCTGTGTAGAAGGCAGTAACCGGAGGGTGTGATTTATTTTTAGTTGTACCGTTACTCAGAGACAGACTCACTGGCGCGTGCTGCATTCCCAAGCACCCCTGCGCGAGCCCTTAGCCTATCTCAGCCGACACTGCTGGGAAAAGCAGGGGTGCAACCTGAATAGCTCGTCAGTCCATCGCAGGGATAAAACATACACACACATCGGGTCAATTTGACCTGTAGTGTGCTTGTTTTTTTTTTTTATTGTGGGAGGAAACCAGAGTACCCGGAGGAAACTCAGGCAAGCACTGGGAGAACATGCAAACACCACCCAGAAACGCCCTCGCTGAGCCCAGGACTCGAACCCAGGACCTTCTTGTTATTAAGTGAACCACTATTCCACCCTTGGGATCATGGGAGTATTTATTTATTTATTTATTTTGGTATCATCACACTGGAGAATCATTTTGCACATGCCCTCAGAATCCCATTTTACTCACCCACTCACTTGCTGAACCGCTTAATCCTGTTAAGGTCGCAGGGAGGCTGGAGCCTGCGTCACCAGCCGCTGTGCGAAGGCGGGATACACCCTGAACAGCTCGGCAAACCATCACAGGGCAACACACACACAACCATTCTCACACACACACCAAGGTGCAGTTTGGAACAGAAAGTTAGCCTAATGTGCATGTTTTTGGACTGTCGGAGAAAGCAGACTACCTGAAGGAAACCCACACAAGTACGGGGAGAACATGCAAACTCCGCACAGAAACGCCCGAGCCCAGGACTCGAACCCAGGACCTTCTTATTGTGAGGCGAACGTGCTAATCACTACGCCATCCCCGTTTTTACACAGAGATGCTAAAATATTTTGCCTTTTGTTGTTTAGCAATCAAAGCCATTACAATGCCATGCCGGTGTACAATTATGTGACATGTAACAGAGTGGAGCGTCGCCATCTAGTGTAACGTATAACATACAACACATGAGAAATACAAATACCCTGAGCACGCCTATGTTACTTTCAATTTATCGGCATTATTTATGTATGTATGTATGTATGTATGTATTTATTTATTTATATTTTTTCCCGTCTTGGCTTGATTGCTTGGTTTAAATAAGTATTTCAGTATTAACTTCACGTGTTTGCTGTTATAAAATGCATATAATCTCCTGAAAAGTGTGCAAAGCTTCATTAAGAAATATTGTGAAGTAATTTCTCTATGTAGTAAAAAGTGTGTGGATTCGGGCTCCCAAGCAGGGTATAGACAAGGTGCACGACTGTCAACCTGGAGGCCGTCGGTTTGAATCTGGGTTGATGCTGCAGCCATCCACAACCAGGAGTCCATGGGAGCTAATTGGTCCGAAGAGCCCTGACTTCAACACTGCTGAACACCTTTGGGATGAACGGGAACATCCACGACACCCCAGATCTCATCAGCATCACTACCTGCTTTTCCTCATGCTCTTATTTCCTATTCAAATCCACACGGCCACGCCCCAAAATCTATTAGGAAGCCTTATTAGAAGAGATAATGGTGTTAATTTCCATGAGATTGGAACGGGTGTGTTGGTTAGGTGTCACGTGCAAGGTGTCCACATACTTTTGGTCATACAGTGCATTTTGTATTGTGATTGATAATATATTAAAATAGTAGTGGTAAAGTTAATATGACTAAAATATCGGTTCTTCTGTCCCACTTTCTGTGTCTGTAGGAGAGCTCAAATGGTCCAGTGAAGAAGTCTATGCGAGAGAAGGCCATTGAGCGAAGGACTGTTAGTAAGGAACACAACAGTAACTTTAAGGCTGGGTATGTGCCCATAGAGGAGGAGAGACTGCACAAGACAGGGCTGAGGGGTCGGAAAGGCAACATCGCCGTGTGCATCATAGTCCTACTCTTCCTCCTGGCACTCATCAACCTCATTGTGAGTAAATGTGAAAAGGAGATTTGTGTTGACTTGCTTCAGGTCAAGAGCGTTAATTAATGTTCATATCAATCATCAGAATGAGGAGGGAATACGTTGCTAAGATTTCTTCTGGTTTTAAGGTTTTTTGTTTGTTTTCAAAGGGAAATTGAACCCAAACTAAGTAGAAACTTGCATTCGTCTTTGTAACTCAAACACCCTATTGTTATTACAAGCTTCTTCATGAGAAGAAAAAAAATCAAGTACTAAATCAGCAAAGGGGGCAACAGTGTAGTGCGAAAAGTCACTGTGATTCACATGTATGTGACAGAAAATACGGAAGTAATTGGCATATGAATAGCAGTGGGTTATAACATTTATTCGTGTTAATGTATAAAGTTTACCTGATGTATATAAATAGAAGCGTGTTATTTCACTTTTATTATTTAAGCGAGTTTTAGTTTATTCAGATTTAATATCTGTATACTTAATTTTATTTTATTTTATTTTTTTTTGTCTTGTCCAGCATCACAGCAAGCAGAATGGTAGTCTGGTTGCAGCGTTGTGCTGTACAATTTTGCTTT
>JAOUQZ010000033.1:5787587-5800668 GCA_028564935.1 Neosilurus hyrtlii | reverse complement strand
AAATTCCAAATGTACACTATAGTCCCTAAAGCCCTTTACAGCATTGGGGGTTGAATAATTTTGAACACAACTGTAAAATGAGAGAGAGAAATGGCATTATTACTTGATTTGCATCTAAAATTATATGCATTCTAAGTGGCTGATTACGTTTACTTTATTTCACAGTGGCATTGATTTTAAAACTTTAATCTGAGCTGAAACTAAGGGCATGAGCACCTCAGCTTAAAAATAAATAGCAATCATTCACAAAAGGCATTAATTTAGTATATATTATATAGAAACCTAAACAACATTCACACATTCTCCCGTGATTACGAGGTGGCTAATTTACAATTATTCAGTGATATCCACCAAGTCTGAGGCAAATTATTGTTTTGGTTTATGACAATGTCAGGCAAGCTCTGTGCACATACATGTGCACTTATTACTGATTGAGAGCAAACAAACATCCTGAAAAGTCTTTATGAAGATGTACAAGTTTTACACACAGGAAAAGAAGAAAACTGTCTTCCATAATGGCGTCTTTTCAAACTTATTCAGGAAACACAAATACAGCAAATTACAACAAGATATTTCTAGGTTGGGTTTTTTGTTTTGTTTGTTTTTTTTATGATGGCATTTTTTTAAAGGTGTCCATTCACTAATGAATATCTGATGTGTTTTATTATCCATTATCAGTTCATTTTGGCTGAATACAAATGTTTCCCCATAAAACCACCTCAACTCACGGGTTTAATATCTCTTATTCCTCTGGTTTATATTTTGTTTTGGTTCTGTGTTTACAATAACATGACCATGACTGAAGGAATAATCTAGTGCATGTGTGATAACTTGAGAGTGCAACACCAATTCATAGAAAGTGGAAAAGTCCAAGATCATATGTTAAGAAACAGAGATAAAGGTAAACTAATCCAAGAGAAATAAAAATGGCAATGTTTACTAATATCATGGCGCCCAGTGCAGGTGGTCATTAACACTCACGTACAGGAGTAACCAAATGGTTTCAAAAAGACTTTGTGGCTGATTTCATTTTAATTACAAGAGATACCACTGTTTTTCATTTTTATTAATCTACCAGGGAAGTGAATGGGAAACTTTACAATACATTCAAACTTAGAATAAAGTGCTTTTTTTACTTTAAAGAAACTGAAGGTAATATTGTGTGGCTTTCTTTGTATTTTTTTGGTACATCATTTTCTTGAATTTGAGTTAAGATTCAGTGATCATGTCAACCTGGTTTCATTTTAAGAATCATCCACTTAGGACATTCATGCGTTAGTTCTTTAACCCTGAGATACTAAGAGAACCAGTCGGCATGTAGAATATACTAAAATGATTTATGTCAGTCATATATGAACTTGTGTTTATGTTATAAGAATATATTTAAGTAAATATTCTTGATATGAAGTAGAAAACATGATATTTGAGCTGATATTTTTGTGCAATATAACACTTGGTGTTTTTGTTTGGATTATAGTTTTCTTGTGTACGGTAGTATTTATTTGAATTGTGCCATTTTTCTTTTGAAAAAGTGTTGAAATGACAACCATGCTGCATTTTCTCTAATGGTCATTATGTTAAACATGCAGGTGCAGTTAAAAAGGGAAGTCATTTTTCATTAAAGTATTTGTATTGAATAAATAAATTTGAGTATTAAAAATATTTTAAGAGTTTTGTAAGTGGTGATTATTTTACTAACATGATATTATAGTTGATTGTTTTTATTAAAATGGTTTGATGGAACAAATCCATGGTAAGAAATTAACCTCGACACGTGATATGTAAGTTATTTACAACAGCATCCGTGTGTGTGTGTGTGTGTGTGTGTGTGTGTGCATTTTCATGTGCTTCAGCGATACAGTGCAGACTTTGATCTTAGGTGGGTTCGAGTCAAAGTCAAAAGAATTTATCAGTCACAAGCAAAAGTGTTCAGATGATACGTGAGCAAGTATTACAGCGTTCCCTCTGACATAGCTTTGAAAGCTGTATGAGGTAGGAAAAAATATATTTTATTTATAAAAGTAACTGACCAAAGAAACTTGGATTATTGGTATAAAAATGATTTCGTGGTGTTTAAGCCTGAATATAGGTAGAGTATCTGTCAGTGTAATCAATTCATTTATATTGTAATGATACAGAGTGTTACTGAAAAAGAATTTAGATTGGGGGGGGTATTTTATTATATTTTTTTGGTACATGTTCAGTTACATTTTTCTAAACGTTCAAGCCAAAAAAATTCTGTTAATATTAACCGATCTTATTTGTTAGATGAATTTCACACCATGCACATTAAAGAGAGCATAATGTCTATACTATGCTATATTCCCCCGAAGTATTAAACAATCTCAAATCACAGCATTTATATTGTTTGTCCGACCTACCTGTTGGTACTAAACTCACGTCTGTGTATTGCATAGGGCTTGCTGTGATGTCAGTGTCCAGCGTTGTGCACTGCATTGCAGTTCTGATTTTCCAGCTGTGGGGGGTGCAAACCCTCTCCCCCATCCCTGGCTGTCCAGCAACCTGCATATGTGAAGAGACTTATCTCGTCAGTTGTGCCTCAGTGGGCCTATCCAAAGCCCCTTCCTATATCCCAGCAACTGCCACTGCGCTGGATCTATCACATAATGTATTGCGTTCTCTGGCTCCTCTTGGGTCAGGCCACATGCATTTGCGAGGGCTCCAGCATTTGTGGCTTGGAAATAATTCACTGGAAAGTCTGTCTATGTGTTCAAGGATCCAAGGTATTGTGGGTCCTAGGACTCTGATTAGAGGAAAACAGAGATGTGTGTCATGGGCACCCAATCTACAGTCACTCACTGCTGACAGAAATCAGCTAAAACGTCTGCCAAGAGGTGAGAATATCTCTCTCATTCACACAACTACAGCTAGACTACTTTTTTTTTTACTAATAAATCAGTGCCACTGTAGCAACAGTGATAACATCACAATCCACTGTTAAGTAATAAAATATGAGGACGCGTGCATTTATTGAAAATATTTAACAAGTGAGATGATGGGATTTGATGCCATCCACAGGATTGTTAAAACCCTGAAGTTGACTTTTTTTCCAATAACATCATGACTTGGTGTTTAGTGTTAAAATTTTTTCACACTGGTGACTCACTGGTTACAGGCTCTGGGTTACTGATCAGAAGGTTGGAGGTTCAAGCTGCAGTACCACCAAGTTGCCATTGTTGACCTCCTGAGCCCTTAAGAGTAAATCAGTTAATGAAAATTTTAAAAATGTACAACCCCAATTTCAGAAAAGTTGGGAGACTGCGTCAGATAAAAATAAAAAGAATTGAGTTATTTGTAAATCTCATAAACATTTTATTTACAGACATTTTATTATTTCATGAAAAAGATTAGCACAGTTTGAATTTAGTGTCAGCAACAAGTTTTATAAAAGTTGGGACAAGGCAAACAAAAGGCTGGAGAAGTAAGTGGTACTAAAAAGAAACAGCTGGAACAACATTCTGCAACCAATTTGGTTAATTGGTAAAAGGTCAGTAGCATAATTGGGTATAAAATAGGCATCTGGGCAGAGGTTCACCAATCTGCAAAAAAACCTGTCTGTACAAAGTGTAGAAAAATTTCAATAAAAAGTTCCTACCTGTAAAATTGTTCTACAGGACATAATATGATCAAAACATTCAGAAAATTTCGAGAATTATCTGTGTCCAAAATCAGTACTGGATACCTGTGATTCTCAGGCTCTCAGGTGGCACTGCATTAAAAACAGGCATGATTCCATCATGGAATCACTGCAGGGGCTCAGGAACACTTCCAGAAATCCTTGTCTGTGAACTCAGTTTGTCATGCCATCCAGAAATACAGGAGAAAGTTCTATCATACAAATAAGAATACATGTGTGAACCTGATCCGGAAACACTGCAGGATCTCTCTCTCTGGGCCAAAGCTCATTTAAAATAGATTGGGGCAAAGTGGAAAACTGTTCTGTGGTCAGACGAATCGAACTTTGAAATAATTTTTGGAAAACAGACACCGTGTCCTCCAGGCTAAAGAGGGTCGGGACCGTCTACCTTGTTATCAACACTCAGTTCAAAAGCGTGCATTCACAGCCATTGATCTATTATTCAAGAAATAGTGAAGTGATTCATTTTCATCCTTTTAAGTATGTTTTCTATCTTCTAATGTGAATAAAATGTAGTTTATGAGATTTGCAAATCATTGAATTCTTTTTTATTTCTTTTTTCTTTTTTTTTATCCAAACTTATTGAAGTTAGTCACTGTGAATAAGAGAGTTTGCCAAATGCTGTAAATGTTTTATTACTATTATATAATGGTAATTCTCCACCAACACCCCCTCCACCCCCACCCCCCAAACAATCAAATTTTATTATTGACTAAAGAATGTTAGACTGTATCATGTACATTACAGCAGTTATAAACAGCCCTTTCACCAGCCTCTTCTTGTTTCTTTCTCTTGAAGTTAACGTAACCTCACCTTCAGCTTTGAGTGGCAACTCCACCCACAACATAATTCTGAAAAATTTCAAAAAGTGTGAAAGAGACCCTTTGTCTCAGGGGCTGAGCTCCTGTATATAAGGAGTCTCGATCAGCATATATTTGAAATTAAGAGTAGTTTCCCAGTCAAGGGCGGAGGCTGGGGGAGTTGGGGAAGCCCACCGCTGATTGTCAATTTTTTTTTTTCTTTCTAAAAAACTGACTCTATATCAGCAGGGTTGACTTTAACCAGTTAATGGCATTTTGTGCCATTTTCAACCCAAAAAAAAGAAGCTGTTTGTCATGTGAGCGGATTTGTAACTTGCCATAAAACTTTATGACAGTGGAGTCTCCTCCCACACACGCTCTTTTAACATCCTCAGACAGGAACATCACCATGTCAGCAATGAGACATTTTTTACTGTTAAATAACATAAAACAGCATCCGTTTATTATTCATCGTAGATTATGTTCATGGTAACCTATAAACAGTATGTTTCTGTGAGTTCGCCGTTTAAAACAAAAAAAGCGATAAATCATATAATACTGTCAGGGTGACTGGTATAGAAAATAAATAATTTTCCATCCATCCATTTTCTGAACTGCTTTGTCCTATTAGGGTCGCAGGGAGGCTGGAGCCTATCTCAGCCGCCTCTGGGCGAAAGTGGGGTACAACTTGAACAGCTCACTAGTGTACTGCAGGGCAACACATACACACAAAAAACATAAACACTCACACCTAGGGGCAATTTGGAATAGCCAATTTGCCTAATGTGCATGTTTTTGGACTGCGGGAGGAAACCGGAGTACAAGGGGGAACCCATCCAAGCAAGGGGAGAACATGTAGACTCCACACAGAAATTGAGTCTGAGCCTGAGACTTGAACCTTCTTGCTGTGAGGGGGACGTGTTGACCTCTAGCCCACCGTAAATCGTTTTCTGACCAGTCCAAATATAACAGCACTGTAATATAGTGTAATAAATGTATTCTATGTTCGTTAATATTTCATTCAGACAGAGAAACGTACTTTGTCTTTTTTATTAATGTACATATTGCTTATGGATCACAGCTTGTTTCTGGTGGTTGTAAGTTTGTTTCATATATATAATGCATACTGCACTTGTGCCTCAGTCTGTCGTTCTTACAAACAGAAATTCCAACTTGTTGTAAATCACTATTAAAACACTGTAATCATTAGACTTTCTTCTGTAATGCTCCAGGCTTTTATAAAAAAACGTGTCATTTAACCAATGAGAACACCCCGGTGCAGTGTTAAAGGGCTGGGTACAATCGTTTCAGTGTTTTAGTAGGGGTTGTAAAGAAATGAGATATGCGTCTCTCATCACATTCCATGCTTATCGTTGTCGTAGTGTTGTTCATGTTCTGCCTGCCTTAATCTGTGTCCACATGGGTGCGTCCCAGGCACAGTGGGATAACAAACATACTTCCTTTTTTGCTTTATACTTATTTCAATATAAATGGGTTTTTATTAACATAAATTATTATTACATGTTTATACTAGCATGTCTGCCTCACAGCATAAAGGCCATTGGTTGGCGTCCCGGGCTCCGGTGTTTCTGTGTAGAGTTTGCATGGACTCCCCTTGCTTGAATGGGTTTCCTCTGAGTACATTAGGCTAACTGGCAGTTCCAAATTGCTTCTAGTTGTGAGTGTGTATGGTTTTGTGTGTTTATGTGAGTGTGTATGGTTGTGTGTCTGTGTCTGTGTCTTGGCCCTGCGATGGTCTGGTGAGCTGTTCAGAGTGTACACCACCATCTCCCAGTGTCAACTGAGATAGGCCCCATCCTTCTTACGACCCAAGAAGGACTAAGCTGTTTGGCAAATGAGTAAGTGAGCGAAGTTAAGCAGTTAAATACCAGAAAAAAAAGTATGTATGTATATAATGCTCTGTACACAATCACTCAAAAGAAATTGTTCCGAGAGAAAAATCTTGGACCCCAGACCAGTTCTGCTTTGGCTTATGTAGTACCCATTTCACTCTGATTGGTCTATCATCCTCCAGCTCTAGACTCTGATTGGTCCCTCATGACATCATGTCTCAACTTCACCTTTTTCTGATTGGTCTCTCAAGTTTCTCCTCATGCCCATGACTGATTCCTAGACACTGAGTGGTCCATCAAGACCCCTCCTATTATACCTTCAAGTTCACAACCATTAATTTCTGGCATTACACTTGCTGAGATTGTTTACTTTAGGCTTTTTCTGAGAACCTGAGACATACCTGAAGGGTCTGAACCTGACACCAAATATAGTTCAGGACAGACATTTTGTTTCAATGTTCCGTGTTCAAGGACAGCCAAGCAATACTCGTACAGAGTGGAATGGCCCGAAAATGAAGTAATAAAATCTTACACTCACTTCAGTGAATAAACTCCTCATACAATAGTCACACAAATCATCCAATAATCATATAGTACAGTAAATCATAAAATTGCTCTTCTATAGGTATAATCATTAACAATTTAAATATATATTCCATTAGAGATGACGTCAGTGGACGGTTCTCCATTTCAGGATTACAAATGTCTTTAAATAAAGAAAATTAATGACTCATTCCAAACATATAACACTTTCTGTATTTATATTCATGTTGATGCTGTTAATGATCAATTTGCATAAGATTTATGGAGGGTCAAATATATGACATTATGACCTTTCAGACTGGCGGGCCACAGGCCTTCTTCAGTTCGTGGGTCCAAAACCACAGCGCCCCCAGTGGTACCTGATATCCCAATTTCCTCCACTTCAGTTTTGCTAAACTTCATTTCCAAAACAGCAGGTCTTGTGGACCATTCCTGATATACAGTACCTAACAAAGGTGATCCAAAGGTGATCCAAGGAAGGACAACCAATGAACTGGCAAAAGTGTCACTGACACAAGCTAGTGTAACATGCACTACTGAAACGGTTAATGCTGGCTGATATATAAAGGTGTCAGAACACACAGTGTATTGCAGCTTGCTGTGTATAAGGCTGCCTGGACAGTCAGGCGGTGTTAATGTTATGGCTGATTGGTGTATAGATTTACACTGCACGTGGAAGGAATTATTTGGAGATTAAGGGGTTAAATGGAGCAATAAGGTAGTAGACTGTGAATGGAAACTTAAGCATTTAGTTTGGCATCGTTTGCACTTGTCATGTCAATCAATACTACACCAACAACAAGGAAGCTTTTATAGCTGTAGCAACCATTATATTATTTTGTTTCATTCTCAGGGCCATTACCCCAAATCTTCCACAATATAGTAACTGGGTTTGCTTTCTTTTTTAAGCTACATGCGTAATTTGTTGTCTCTGTTGAGACCTCTCTGTTGTTCCACAGCACTGATAATTAATGCCAAGGGGCTTTGGTTCCTTTCTGTTCCTGAATCAGCTTTTGAAATAAAGAGACATTAAAAGTCGATGTATCTCGGCTGAATATTTTACCTTCAACAACAGTCTAATAGATAGATAGAAATTTATTAAAGTGAACATAGCTACACAGTGTCTATTCTCAGAGGCCGCGTGCTGGAACTGCGAGTATCTTTTAGCTATGTTTGAGTCTATGTGCACAATATGTTCTACACTTCTCCAATAAACCCTGACTAGTTCTCAGTTCTGCTCAGCAGTCTCTCAGCTCACAAAATAAAAGCAGCACAAAAGTGGGGCCTCACCAGATGTCGCTGTGGAGCAATATGCTGCCTTGTAGTAAGTGTAACAGAATCCGTCTTTATCGCAAATGTAATTATATACCGACTGATTCTTGTACGAAGACAATCCTGTTTTATATATTCATGTATACATATTGTCAAAGGTATTTATCAGAATGCTGACAGGCTTAGTGAGCTTATTCCTCTCAAAGCACCCGAAAATGGGGCTGGCCCACTGGCGCTTGCTTAAGTAATGAACCGCTGAAATCTCAGTGCACATGTCCATCACGGTCTCAGTAGTTTGCTGCGGCACACAATGACGATGGCTGAATGCTGAGACCATCCAGTTAAAATACTGAGATGACTTACATCAGTATGTAATGTACGTCGGTTTTGGTGGATGGTAGGATGCGCAGCTAGCTGGATTGGTTATTTTTGTTAGTTACCATGAAGAAATAATGAATGAAGTAGACTCTTTAATTACCATATATATTTTCTTTTCAAGAAATCAGCAACGTGGTGAGAGACAATTTTTAGTAACCCATTATTTATTTTGTTATTCAGTAAAAAAGGTGGAAACCTTTTACACAAACCCATTTTTATATGAGCCCCTTTTCCATAAAATTGCATTTCTAGTCCCAAAAGCCGGAGTCAGTAGCCAATGGTACGGCAGAACCCACGCCTTTGGCTGCCACCCGGCTCACACTGCACCCGACCCCTATTGCTACTCCCACAGGTGGTGGGTCCATGGGAGGGCAGACTCACGTCTCCTCTTTGGGCTGTGCACAGCCGAGCTCCATGGGCAGAAGCCCGACCACCAGGCGCTCGCCTTCAAGCCCCTCCCCCAGGCCTGGCTCAAGTGGGGAACCCAGGTAACCCACATCCAGGCAAGGGAAACTTAAAGATGGGGTGAGAAGTTCTATCACCCGCTGCTCCTCCACATTGAGAGGAGCCAGTTGAGGTGGCTCAGGCATCTGATTAGAATGCCTCCCATACTTCTCCCTTGTGTGGTGTTTTGGGTATGTCCAGGTGTGAATGTAAATGCAAATGGTTGTGTGTATGTTGTCCTGCGATGGACTGGCGAGTTGTTCAGGGTGTACCCCGCCTTCACCCAGAGTCAGCTGAGATAGGCTTCAGCCTTTCCCGCATCCCTAATAGAATTAAGCGGTTTTATTGAATGAATGAATGAATGGATGAATTTCAGGTATATTTAAATTGTTTATATACATGGCTTGGTACAACCGAAAACTAACTTTTATCTTTTCCAACGGTCCAAAATGTATAATCAGGTACATTATTCTTCCTGTAAAACATAAGAGACAGAATGTATGAGTACCCAAACCTGTATACTGGCCGAACCAGGCTATGGCAGGTTTGTTATAACGGACACATCTGTACAGATCGATCAAAAAGTACAAGTAGGTTTGCTAAGAATCACAGGTTAAAATATACAAAAACAAAATGGTGATATGAGCAGAGTAAATCCATATAAAAAAATTTCACAGGCAAGAGAAGTAGCTGAGCATCTTAACATAACATTCTAATGATCTTTTCATAGACCAACACAGTCAGGCCTGTAAGTATTTGGACAAGGACACCTTTTTCTTTGCACATTGGCCTCTGTATATCACCACAGTGCGTTTGAAATTGAGCAATGTGACTATTTCTGTTAAACCTCTTGAATTAAAAGTGAAAGTTGACACTTGACGGATTCATTTACATCAAATGCATCTAAAGCCACAACCATTTACTCTGGCCATAAATTTACTACCCCAGTCATTTCCACACACAGGCCTTGGAGTATGATAACCATGAAAAACCAGATGTACTTAACATTCAATCTCTCTTCTCTATCTCAGGACTGGGCACTATTAATAGCCTAAAAGTCCTCCACCTTTCCCACAACAGAATCTCTGAGATCAGCTCTGCTGACTTGGCTGGCTGTACTCACTTGAATGAACTTCACCTTCAGCATAACCTCATCAGCACCATCCACCCAGAGGCCTTTAAAGACCTGCAGAAACTAAAGGTAACCAGCCATGCCTTTAATTATATATTAAAATACTTTGTGGATAGGGGTGGCATGGTGGCGTAGTGCACGTCAGCCTTATGGCAAGAGGGTCCTGGGGTCAAGTCTCGGACTTGGTGTCACGCATGATCTCCCTGTGTTTGTGTGGGTTTCCTCCGACAGTCCAAAGACATGTACATTAGGCTAATTGGCTGTTTCAAATTGCCCCTAGAGGTGAGTGCTTGTGGGTTCAGGGTGTACACCGCCTTTGCCCAGAGTCAGCTGAGATGGGCGTCAGCCTCCCTGTGACCCTTGTAGGAATAAGCAGTTTGGCAAATGAATAAAGGAAAATTTTGTGGATGGCACATTAAGAGTTAATTCTTCTGTTATATCCCATAGGTTCTTGATGTAAGCCATAACCTGCTGGCCACCATACCTGTGCCAGCCTACCTGCATCTACGGAACTTGAACGTGTTGGTAGACATTTCTGAAAATAGGTGGAGGTGTGACTGTAACTTGAAGACAATAAGAAGGTGGCTAAGTTTTGACCAAGAACTTGGGAATCCTGTATGGAAAGTGATGTGTTTCTTTCCATCTTATCATGCTGGAAAAAACCTGCTGTACCTGGAGGAATCAGACCTTGCCTGTCAACAACCTGTATTCAACACACCTGGTGTCAAAAAGGAGGTGACTGTGGATGAGGGAATCGAATTGATTCTTTCCTGTAGCAATGCCAGTAAAGGTACTAATTCAGTTGTGCACACAATATAATGTGCATAAATGCTACATACAAACAGCTATCACAATTCATAGGTCATAATTGCTACATGTGTTCCTTTTCTGCAGATTTCATGCAGACTCGTTGGTGGACACCGCATGGCCAAATCTCTGACAACCAACAATTCCTTCATATCACCAACACCACAGAGCATGATGAAGGACTTTACATCTGTGTTTTTGGATATGAGGAAGAGCATGTGTCAGTTTTCAATGTACATGTTCTTAAAAGAGCTCATGACGGAAGACTGCGGCGAGAAGCACCAAGTGAATCATTTGAGCTTAATGGGGAGGATGACGACAATATAGAGAGAAATGTGCCAGCCTTAAGAGCAGTACAAGAATCTGATTTAGCACTGGCTGTTTGCTTGTCCATCCTCTTCACATTCATTGTGGCATTTATCCTTGGTGTTATATTACGACCATATCTGGAAAAATGTTACAAACAAATCCGAAATAAAAAAAATTCTACTGCATCAAACTCACAGACTTCATCAACTAGAGGGAGGCCATATGTGAATGAAGGCTATTCGGATACAGAAGACCAAGAACAAGAAGTGCGTGAAGGACCAAGAGTGACATTTGGGGCAGTTACAGAAATACAGGACCAAGGGGCTGTTCCATATTATGTCACTGCAGATGAGAATCAAACTGGTAGTAACACAGAGGTTAAAAAAATATATAACGACATAAAGAAAAGGGAATCCCTGACAGATAATCCTGAGGTACACAAAGACGTGCCAGTGAGACAGGAAAACAAAGAAATAACTGCTGAAAGGAGCAAAGAAATGCAGTTTGAATATATCCAGGACCCAGAAGACACCACAGAATTAGAGGAGATGAGTACTTCACCGTCACCCTCTTTCTCAGGTGAAGGGCAAGAACAACAGATGTTTCATGAGAGAAAAGAGTCAGCGGAGCAAAGTGTAGATTCTCCAACAGTCAGCCTCTATGACGAAGATGAACAAGACATCTCGGACCATCAGGAAACAGTACCAGGATTTAGTACGGACCCATTTCCATTAAAATTGTCTGAATCGAAGGAAAAGAGCGTGGACGAACTGGACCCAGATTTATGGAATGACAGTGGAGAGAGTTTTTCATTCACTGAAGGCTCACCAAGATCAAGTAGCCGTATTTCATATGTTGCTTCTCTTGGTTATCCAGAAATTAAAAAAGAAATGTCTGTCGATGAACCGGCAGACACACCAGGATCCTGTAATTCAAGCGAAAGTGGACAGAGTGCAGAAGGACCCACAGAATATATAGTTAACCCAGAAGATGACGAAGACTCCGAGACACAAACTTCCTACTCAGAAAAAGAAGATATCTGCCTAGCTGAAAACAGACTTTCCTCTTTTGAAGAAGATAACCTAACAGAAGACCAAAATGCAGGCAGAGGTGCTCAATTCAGACAAGACACTATTACCCTGGACCCAACAGACATACAAGTGACTCATACTCATGGGGACAGTTTTGATGATGAGCAGTATACAGAGCACAGAGAGCGCTTTAATTCCTCAAATTTTGGCAGTGATTATGAAGATGAACCTGCACAATACCATGTGCACCCTGTTTATAGGAGCAGCCAAAAGACCACCAGCCTGATCGAGGACGATAGATTGCGAACAAACAGCTGTAGTGGAGAAGATGAAGACAAACAAGGAAACCATCTCAGGAGACTTGAGGTAACATTAGAACACAAGGTTCCTATCTCCGCTCCTAAGTCGAGACATCAACAGGAGTCCACATCTGTAAAAGACAAAAAACCTGAATCAGAGAGGTCCTATGTGAGGTCATCTTTTGATGACCATATCTTTGGACATATTGATCAAACCTTGGAACCAATACCACAAGTAAAGAGATATCTTCACTTTTCACAAAGGTCGTCATATCCTGCAAATCAAGCACCACTTCATGCCACTGAAGAAGAAATCATCCATAATGAAGTTGGAAAAACTGAATCAAAAAAATTTTCTATCTCCTCCAAAGATGATACCAGTGCAAGCACTAAAGGAGGAGAGAACTTTTTTGGTCAGATAGATGCATCCGTTGATAACATGCCCAAAGTAAAAAGGTATATTCAGTTTTTACCAGCAATATCACAACTCTCAGACCATTCAACACGTTCAGCATCAATTACCCAAGTAGCTAGGCCTGAGGCAATGTCAGAGTC
>JAOUQZ010000033.1:5767892-5777892 GCA_028564935.1 Neosilurus hyrtlii | reverse complement strand
ACCCCTCTTAAACATCCATTCAAACATTCACAGTTAGATACGTCACAGTAGGGTGGCAGGGAGTGGCACTGAACTTGGCCATGTGCTTTCCCATGATGCATTGCAGGTTGGTCAGGACATCAGGTGAAATTTTAGGGCTGAGGTGTTGAATGACCTATGTATCATCAGTGATGAAGCTCACAAGTAACCTTTATGAAAAAGGCTACATGGGAACGTTACACTATGCGTTGAACGTTACAAACGCTGACACTATCACTCTCAGACACTCATACACTCTCTCTCACACACACACACACACACACACAAATTCAGTGGCAGGACACCTACAGCTTGCCCCACCTGATCCGGTAAGGGTTTTTTTGAAAGGACCATTTCTAAGACATTTAAGTCACTGATGCCATGATGCCTGGTGCCGATTAGTTTCTAGTCGTTGATGATGGTAGAGGCAATGATGGTTGTTGCTATGACATCTCTCGGTCTTTGTACCACTCCACAAACTCATCCAACAAAACTGGCCCTGAAAAACAAAACCCTTTAGTAAATCCTACAGCAATATCATGTCTAGATTTTTTCCTATACAGTTTGGTCTCCTGCCAATTCCCAATCACTAGCAAGCTCTCCCCATCATACCACAGGCTACTAATCGGTGCTTCCTACAAGATATGTGAAATGAAATCCATCACAAGGAAAACTAACACGCTCAGGGAAAAGCTCTGTCCGTCCTCATCCACATACATGAATTCACACTGTCTAGTGTCGCTATGATTGACGGAAAAACATTCATCATCCCTCCCACCTAGACCACGTTGCAGATGGGTGGGGGGCACTACGTGTGGATCATGTGTTTGTGTTTGTGTGTGTGTGTACTTACAAGCCCCGTCCTCATCATAGTTGCTAAGATCCAAGTTGATGGTCCTACTGAACTCTAGAACATTGCACCACTGGTCTTTATTTACTACTTTATACTTGGATTGCTGCAACAAAACAGAAAGAAAACCAAGAATTCTGATAACAGAGCACAGGACTCTGGGATAACAGTCACAAATAAAACATAAACAACAAGCAAATTCCAAGTCATTTAACTTGTCCACACTGTAAAAGAATGTACGTTTACAGAGATAAAAAAAGTAAAAAATTAGAATGAGATGCAGGTTGAAAGTGGCACCTCTAGAAACTGGTTAAACACTGGAAATAGTGGCCAGGTTTTCCCGAGAAGAAGTCCCAGCATGCACTTGGCAGTGTTTAAATCTAAACTCCTCTGATCCTTCTCCTGCAAAGGCGTGAACAGTGAGATCAGACATTATAACTTTTTAAATCAACCAAAATTCTTTTGCTAAAGATCGTCACACAGTATTGTACATCACTGTCCTTCTTTAATATTCAAATGTGTTGATGGACTATATAAACTGATACACTTCTTAAATGTGGTTCTCACTTCAGTGCTCATCAGCAGAACCTTCGTGGTAAAGCTATGATCGTTTTTCTACTTTGGACCAGTTAATAAGGAAGTACGAGCAGCTACACGGCCCATATTATAACCAAGTGACTTAGACATGAAGGTCACTCCAATCTACCCGTATAATTTATTTAAATCTACTACATCGCAGGAAGGACGAATGAAGGGCTGTAATGAGTGTAAAATTCTCATTCACTCACCCGGGCGAAATCAAAGGCGTATCGGTAAATCAGCTTAAAACTCGTGGCATCATTGAGGATCGACCTCAGGTAGTCGAGAGAATTCCTGAGTTTTTCAGTTGAATCACATCTAAGAAAAGAAAGGAAAGAAATGTAACTAAATGTAAATAGAAAAAAAACCTACAGCAAAAGAACATTGCAAAAATAAAGCAGGTCCCATCATACACAAATCAAATACTCTCTGAGGTGTTTACTATCCTAAAACGTGATGTGTACATTATATGAGTACCACAATGTTTAAAGCAGGGTTTCCCAAACTACAGGTCTCTTTTATTCGAAATGGAGTTATAGGAGCTGAATTTCTTTTTGATTAATTTTTTTTAAAATGCATTTTACAAGTGAATAATAATATTTAAAAAATGTAGGATGTACTCTGAGGGCTAAAATTCTCAAATGTTTCCATAACTTACATTCAGAAATACAAGGTTTAAACAAACGCATGCTGTTTATTTTATTTTGCATTATCCTGACTTTATAAGTGCAGCAGTGTCTCTCAGCAAGAAAACAGACAAATCTGTGATTCCTCTCAAGGTTTCATCCTCAGATGGTCTCAGGGAGTTCTTTCCTTACCGTCCTCACCATACAAATAAACATGATAGGCACTATTCTCCACCAATATTGAGTAATAACAATAGTTAATTAATTAACTATTAAGTAATTTGAAAATTCAATTTAGCATTCAAACCTACCCAAAGCTGTATTGTGTAACAAACTCCTGGATTTTCAAGATTGATAAATATAAGCTACATATTAATCACGTTCGCTCAGTGCAAAAGACCAAGGGCTGGGAGTTCTCAGTACTGTTTCTTTTTCCATTACAGCTACGGAATTTTAAATGCATCAACACTACAATCAACCGAAGCAAATCAAACATTACACAACTTCAGAATTGGGCAATGGCATGTTTTATTTTCACTTCTATTAAAGTTTATTTTATTCTTTCAGGGACTAGTAAATTAACTTTTTCTCAAACAATGCAAGTTTGAATAATGTAACACTGAGATTTTAGCAAAACAGAACCAACAAAACTGTTAAAAGACAAAAACCCCAAACACTCATGTCCCAGTGCAACTGCTCCTCAAGCTGTAAACTTCAGCTGTTTGGGGAATAAGTTCAAGCAAGTTGTGCCCACTTTCCTACGTGCTTACACAAGCACTCGCAAATCGAAAGTAAGCAGAAATCCCGCGGAACAACAGGAGAGCAACCACCCGTCTGCCTTTAAAGCCCGTGAAATGACCCAAAAGTCCTGACGAACACTACTGTGCACACGTAAATCCTCCTATTCATCACTGACTGTGTTCAGATGGCAAGTTGCACCCAAAAAATAATGTTCTGAGACAACTTGCACCACTTTGAAAAGAGGAGCAAGTTGCACCCATTGGTGTCAAGTTGCTCCAAAACAATTTGTTTTTACTCAGGGGTAACTTGCTCCAGGTGCCGGTAATTCTGGCTGAAGTACCCGTGTATAGCAGCTTCAGATTAGTAAGAAGAGACAAAATGATTCGTTACTGTGCAACATACTGTCGTAGCACACTTACGAGAGACGGCTCAAAGTCATTCTGCTGAGGACTCGTTTAAGATCATAGCGCACAGTGCGGCTAGTCAACAGCTAAGTTGCCAGAGGGATGTGCCCTTTTCAGGATATACAGCCTGCTTGTCGACCAATCAGATTGCACATGCGGTAGTTGCCATATAGTAAAGTACCAAAATAATTCTCAGATCAATTAGGAAACCTGACAGCCATGTCGGGGATGTCTGGGGTCTGAGCTGCCATCGACTGAATGTTGCTTTTAAGTCATAAAGACATACATAAAATTTAGTGCATGTGTACGAAGCGCGTTCAGCAAATGTTAAAATGTTACAGCCATTCTAAATTATAAATTTAAATTTATAAATTATAAAAAGTGCAGAGTGACTTCAGGTAATCAATATCAAACCACTTCACTCATTAATAAAGTCTATATGGATCTATACTGGGAACTGCTGAAAGACAAGGCTGCAAGGCTCATGAACACCAACACTAATCACAACACCAGGTTCAAAAGCTTTCTGAAAATAAACGGCACATGTTTTATGAGGAAATGTAGAAAAAAAAAAAAAATTTATACATCTTTAATATTAAGTCAGTTACTAAACATTTAAAGCACAATAATGATTAGTCAGGTATAAAAGCACTGACACCAGAAGAAAAGAAGAAAAGTGTCTGAAGACGGTATTATCACAATACTCATATCATCCCACTGTATTATACACTAAAGTGGCAGAGGTTACACAAGGGTCAAATTTTAGGCTATATGACGCATAGGCTGTGCAACAGGTACATTACAAGAGACAGTCTTACTGCAGTGAACCCATTCCTTTAAGCCACTCCTGCAGGGTGAAGTAGCCCATACTCTGAGCATTCAGTTTCCAGGCTAACACCAGCATCACCACCTGCGTGCACACACACACACACACACACACACACCAAAAGACTCACAATCTAATGAATTCATTTTTGAATGTGGTGCAAGTGAGCAACAAAACCTTTTTTGAGTTTTGAGTTTCCCCTCACAGTCCAAAAACATGCACATTAGGCTAAATGGTTGTTCCAAATTGCCCCTAGGTGTGCGTGTGAATGGTTGTGTGTGTGTGCTGCCCTGAGATGGTATGGCAAGCTGTTCAGGGTGTACCCTGCCTTTACCCAATGTCGGCTGAGAAAGGTGCAGCTTTAGTAGCGAGGATGCAGATGCTAGTAATGATGATTAAATGGTTCTGCAAATGAGATGAGGTGGGATACACTACAGGCGAACAGCACAATCGGACTGGTTTGCTATCTCGAGATAAAGGACTTTTATCCAACTCAAATACTCAGGGTAATGATTGAAACAAAATGGCAAATTAAAATTTTGTTCGTACCAGTCACAGATTCTGAAATTCTGTGAATTCAACAAAATGCCATAAAAATACAAAGAAAGTTATAGAAAAATCACCTTCGCATTTTCTTTTCAAAGGGCTAAAAAAAAAAAAAAAAAAAAAAAAAAAAAACTCAAACTTTGAGTTTCAGATGATGTCATAATCGAGCATGTGTTTAAAATATCGCGCTTTAAAAAGGTAAAAATAAACCATAATATTAAACCATCATTATGATGTTTCCATGTAATACATACTAAAACTATTACTCACCTCAGGCTGAGTGTATCTATACTGTAAATATACAGTAATATAATCTTACATCTCTGGGATGACTCAGTGATATCCACCTCACCTACAGTGAGTAATTATTATTAGCGAGGTTGTAGATTTTAGCACTGAGCCTCCCTTCTGAAGCTGGATTTCTGAAATTATTTGTTCATGAACGATTCATATGAGTGTTTATCCAAGAGACTGGTATTCATATAGACCTAACTGTGAATCCTTAATTTATGCATAAGACCAACTAATGTAAAACCTCAATCAAACAACACTCTTTACTATACCGATTACGCCAATAAGTTTACACAGCATTAAATAGTATTTATCTAATATACAGTGCGGTGCAAAAGTCTTGGGCACATAAGGAATAGTGTAGAACAAACATGCCTATTTTACATATTAATAATTACATTCAATTAATTAAAGAAAGTTTTTAATTAGGTGTGATGACTTTGTGCTTTAAAAAATACAATAGCATCAAGTAGAGTTTGTGCAGGTTTTCAGGTCCAGTATCTACGGAGTATCTTCCAGAACCAGAACCAGCTCTCCTGGAAATGTTGACTGTCACACTTGATTTTTTTATTTAAATCTAAATTGCAGCTGCCTTCATTATATTTTTATCTGAAAAGTCGTCTCTTATATGTAATATGCTGCTTTCTTTATTCACATACTGTACAAACATTTTTTATGTAACATTTCATATTGTGCTGGAAAACTAATGTCTGTAAATCTACAGTTTTTTGCACCAACTCGCCAATATGCAAATTATAAAATAAGAATCAATAGCAAAGTTTATACTAAAAAAAATAGGGTGCCTAAGACTTTTGGAGAGAACTGTACATACTGTATCAGCATACACGAGACGGACAAATGCAATCAATATTTTGCATTAACTAAAGAAATAATATGGAGTAAATCCAAAAATATGACTAATAAAACCAGCTGTTCAATTATAAAAGCCACTGTATAAAATAAGGACGACTGCAACGACTCTATTTACCGCAGCTTTTTAAACCGGAATCAAGTGACTGAGAAGTGACTGATCTGGTCTCATGTCTCAGGCTGCACTGAGCTCTATACACTTTATTGTGCTATCATCAGGCTTTTTATGACACTTCCTGCTTTTCCAGTACAGTATCGGTGAAGGGGCGCCAACACATCGTGACTGAAAATCACAGTGACACTTTGCTTTGTAAAAAATAAAAAGTACAATCTTTTCTTACTTTACTGACAAAAGCCACTTTTCTCTCCAACCATTTTGACTTCATCTCAGTGAACATCTCATTCATGTTTTCTGTACTTCAGTGGCAAATTTTGACCTTTTAGCCGCTGTTATGGTGTTAAATCATATGTATTATCGGCATAGATACAATAATTTTTGTATAGCTTTAGATAAGGGGTGGCACGGTGGTGTAGTAGGTTCGCATGTCCACCTCACAGCAATTAAGTCCCTGGCTCAGGCTCCCGAGTGGCGCATCGAAAAGGTGCGTGACTATTAACCCGTTTTAATCCGGATCGATGCCAAGTTTGAATCCGGATCGATGCCATAGTCATCCATGACCGAGTGTCCATGGGAGCTAATTGGCCGAGCTCTCACGGGAGGGAGGGGTGGCATACGCTCACTTCACTGTCACTCACAGCAATCACCAGCCAACCATGGGCGTCTGTGAGCTCATTCGTACGAGGGGGCAGATAACGCTTTCCCTCCGAGTGTCAGACCCCCCCCCCCCCCTTTATTTACGAACGCGCAGTAATTCAAGTCACAGAACATTGCATGTCATGGAGGAGGCATGTGCACGTTTACGCCCCTCCCTGGTTGATGGTGGTCGTGTGATAGGGAAGGCAAAAAAGTTGATGGGTGGGAAGTTACGACTAAATTAGGGAGAAAAATGGGGGAAGAAAAAAAGAAAGTCCCTGGTTCGAGTCCTGGGCCAATGCTTGCGTACTGTAGTTTCCTCACACAGTCCGAAGACATGCACATTAGGCTAACTGGCTGTTCCAAATTGCCCCTAGCTGTAAGTGTGAGTGGTTGTGTGCGTGTTGGCCCAGCATTGAACTCGTGAGCTGTTTAGGGTGTACCCCCGCTTCACCGAGGGGCAGCAAAGCTTCAGCCTCTTCACGACCCCAGCAGGATTAACCAGGTCAGCGAATGAATAAATTAATGAAGTTAATTCGATAAGCTTTACCTTTTATGGTGTTTTATGGAAGTTACCAAATGCTAATCAGCCATGCTACACCACGCGCGGCATAGTGGTGTAGTGGTTAGCACTCGCCTCACGGCAAGAAGGTCCCAGGTTCGAGTCCCAGGTTCGAGTCCCAGGTTCGGGCGTTTCTGTGTGGAGTTTGAATGTTCTAACAGTTTGATGGGTTTGATCCAGGTACTCAGGTTTTCTCCCACAGTCCAAAGACATGTGTGTTAGGCTAATTGACTGTTCCAAATTGCCCCTAGGTGTGAGTGTGAACGGTTGTGTGCATGTTTTCCCTGCAATGGTCTGGCTAACTGTTCAGGGTGTACCCCGCCAGCACCCAGTGTCAGTTACTAGTCGCTGTGACCGTGATAGGATTAAGCGGTTTGGCAAATGAGTGAGTGAGTGAATGATGAGTGATATCAGTTTTCGAAATGTCTATAAATCTGAACTGAAAGGTTTTGTTTCTTTTGGCTTACACAAAAAACTTTTACTGATAACTGACCACAAAAGCCTGATAAAGAAAACCAAGGACACTACCTCATAAACAAAAAATAAAACTCACAAATGAAAATAATATTAAACAACCAGCTAAACAGTATAAAATAAACAACATAGTGATGTCACTGTTAAGATAACTAAGGGTGTACTCACATGTAAGCGATATAGCCGGGACAACTTTTTTTTGGTTGTTTTTGGTTTCGGCTGGCCGAAAAAATGCGTGGTCTCACGAAAACCTTTAAATATAGATCATCATTGAGGATCCGCGACCCTGCACTGGCTGTGTGTCATGTATTGTATTGAACCTGCCATTAAAATGTAAACAAAACAAATCCAAGTGCTTTCTTTCTTAATAACTCTTTACTTTTTTTCCTCCAAATTTTTCTCTCTGTATATTTCATGTAACCTCCTTTTGATTGTCTCGTGTCCAGTGGGTCCGGTTGAATTAGTTGTGTATTCCAGCATGAGCTGCTCAGCTCTGGCTTATGGGACAGCCGCTATTTCAGTCTGCACGAGCACGGAGCTGAACGTAAACACCTGCAGCTTCCCCTGCGACGCGCTCATTCCATGTCAAATCGGAATATAATAATTACCTGTTAAAGGTTTTATTAATTAAACCTGGGGATTTATTATTAATTAATATTACTATAAAACAGACTACATCGGCTTCCACCTCGCGCTGATAAGGGAAAATCCCATATTATATCAGAGGAGAGATTATGTGGGAATTCCAAGTTGAACTAGTTATTCCAGGAAAAGTAAATTTAAAAAATACAGCAATAGATTACTGCATAGCCTATAAATGTCCCCTGTAATACATCCTAAATAATCAGATCCTAGCGCAAATGGAACAGATCTGAGATTCGCGTTCCTCTGCATACTGTGAAAAGTACACTGACACCGGAACAACCATTTATATTTTTATAATGTGTGTGAGATGGAAAAAGGCATGTTGCATGTACGAAATATGCATTTTTTTTTTTTAAACGAAAGTGTAAATAGAGGCGCATTATGCAGCTTTTTCTTTGCAATCAATCAATCAATAAATAAGAGGCGGATTCACATGACGTGTCATAATTTCATGGGGTTTACTCAAAAGGGGCGGATTCGCGTGACATGAAAAAAACAGTCGCATGAGCCGTTCAAAAACAAGCAAAAAGGACCAAACTGCTTCCAAAGCGGTTCGCTCGTATTCAAGCCACTCTGAATTCGCACCAAATTTTGAGCAGGTCCAAAACTGAAGAAAGACTGCGAAAACGGACCATTTCCCTCTAATTCGACCGACTACCTCTGAAAATATATTCAATTACCCTTGAACTAAAATTCGCTTGTACATTCGGCCATGATTGCTTACATGTGAGTTAGACTTACACTAATGTAGATGAACATTAGAAAAGTCTATAGAAAATCTCCCAATACATTAAATACACAAAAATAAAACACTGAACTAGCGGCTGTTGTGGTGTTTATTAGAATTTGCAGTGCTTTACGTTCTCTGGTTCCACTCCGATATCTTCACAGAACTTCTCCATGCCTTCTGGTCCAACCACGTCATCACAACCTGACACACACATGTATACATTTAAAAATGGACACAAAGCACTGCACAGTTGGTATGTTTCCATGCGCAGTTAAGTGGCTATATATATATATATATATAGTTATAACCCGATGACTCTATTTAACTAGACCACTGTCCTCGTCCGAACATACAAGCACAGGATAGGAATTGATTAAATGGCCGAAGCATGTCTGACCCCCACGGTGGCGCAGTGGTCAGCACATCTGCCTTTCAGCAACAAGGTCCTAGGTTCAAGTCCCAGGCTTGGCCGTTTCTGTGTGGAGTGTGCATTCTCTTCGCGCATGCATGGGTTTCCTCCGGGTACTCCAGTTTCCTCCCAGAATCCAAAGACATTTACATTAGGCTTACTGGCTTTTCCAGATCCTAGAGTGTGTGTGTGTGTGTGTGTGTTGGCCCAGTGACCATATGGCAAACTATTTAACTGTTTGCACCCCTTATTCCCCCAGTATCAGCTGAGATAGGCTCCAGCCTTCCCGGGACCCTAATAGGATTAAGCAGTTCAGTAATGTCCGTCCCCACTACGACAGTTGACCATATGCCCCCTTTGCAGCTGGTTAGTTTTAAGCTTTTTCCCAGCTGACTTATTACATCACAGACCAAAATAACTGACTGGGGACAAAGTGGTACTATATCAAGCTGTGATTTGAACCGGTTTACAGCTCAGTACATTTCATACATGCTGTACGCTTCACTTTTTTGTGTTACTGATGATGTCTGATATGCTCCATGTGCCATCTTCAGGCTTCTCAGGGCTTTCAGTATACATCCTGGCTACTACTGTGCATCTCCTACATATACATTATGTTAACGTACTGAAGGTTAGAAAAATGATCATCAGTCAAATATCCAACTTTGTATTTTT
>JAOUQZ010000033.1:5749039-5764555 GCA_028564935.1 Neosilurus hyrtlii | reverse complement strand
TGAAATTGTAGTACTGTTATTTTTTCCCACATACAATATATTTAGCTCTACTTCGACGTATCGAGCACTGTTCTACTGAAAATCAACTCAAGATCTTATATATATATATATATACACACGCACACACGTGTGTAGATAGAGAGATAGATAGATAGATAGATAGATAGAGAGATAGAGAGAGAGATAGATAGAGAGAGATAGAGAGAGATAGAGAGAGAGATAGATAGATAGATAGATAGAGAGATAGAGAGAGAGATAGATAGAGAGAGATAGAGAGAGATAGAGAGAGAGAGAGAGAAAGATAGATATAGAGATAGAGATATAAATAGATAGATAGATAGATAGATAGATAGATAGATAGATAGATAGACAGAGAGATAGATATTCGAGCGTAATGAATGCAGGTTAACAGCTGGGGAACACAACACTAACTCAGTACACATTAAGAGCATGCAGGGAAGTTGTGATGAGTTTGTAAAGTGTGTGGAGGACAGCTGGGGGCTTGTGGGGCCTGTAGTCCACATGACGCCGCCTGAAGCCTCTGAGCAAGAGGACACCAACTCCCAGAATTCCGTGAGCGTTATATTATAATTTCTGACACTCGGATGATGAACTGATGCATGCAACGCAAACAAAACCGTCTCATTGTGTGATCCAACAGTTCTAATGACTGTGTTTAGCTGCTGTTTGCTTTTCTCGGACACACAGAGAGACAGAGAGAGAGACACACAGTGAGAGAGAGAGACAGAGAGAGAGACTTATGCAGGGCACATAGGCATTACAAAATTTAGCCAACTGCGTCACAGTCACCCCCCCCCCTGTATTTTTCCGTACAAAACAATTCCTGCCCTATTTCTAAAGAATGCAGATGTTAGAGTGTGCCATGACCATGCAGTCACCAGAACTGGGGCTCTGAGATTAGATTCCCAGGGCATTAAGGGTAATTAGACTACAAGTGCATTGTCCAAATAGGATCTGGGAGCTCGTTCAGGTTGCTTTCTCACCAGGAGAAGCCAAATGCCACATGCACTTGGTGTGATTTTTAATCTAAAGTCATGCATTTGACAGCTACACGCATTAAAGCCATGCACCGAGAGCGCGAGCCCGGTCGGATCCCTCCTCTGATGTGTATTTTGTTTTACTGCTCGGCTACTTTCACATCACACAAATGCGTCAAACGCAACAAAAACACGACTCGACAAAACAGTTCAAAGCATTTCACCGCGCTATAAGTTCACCCTTAACGACCCCGTGTCGACAGACGTCGAGAAAACTGCACTATTAACACACTAATGTACTTACTTGTCGCATCTGAGTGCATTTTTATCAAACACTCAACTGTATTTGTGTGTGCGAAATCTGCAGACCGGCCAGGAGGCGGGACATGCCAGTGTCAGCCCCGCCCACGAATAATTCAGATGGACGACGAATCTGCTGGCCACGCCCACATAACGTTCTGGATCGGTTAAGAGGCGTGTCAATCACCTTCACTGCACCCAAACACATTACGTCCGCCTAATTTCCACGGTGATAGGTCAAGTTCTGAGCAAAGCTCCGCCTTCCAAGCCAGGCTATTGGATACATTTCTTCTCCCGACAAATCAGCCACGACAGCTTCCTCGTGCAGGAAAGAAAGCCCTCCCTATGGGGGTACGCGATTGGATACCACCTACCCGGAAACGCTTGTTTTATATTCATATCGTTGGTCAGTGCAAAAGTCAGTCCTTCTTGCCGCACGGTGATTGGACGAAACAGACAGTTTTGTTTACAGTAGGGTGTGAGCATCCGTTTCCTTTTTGCCAAGTATGTATATTTTTGGTACAAAGTTCTAACACTGTTTGTTTTGAGTTTTAAGTTAGAAGTACATCAAGCAGTGACGGAATAAAAATAGGGAGAATATGTAAATAACTGTTAGTGTAACCCCGGTCTCCATGGTTATTCCACACGGGAGTGCATATCTCATTTAAATATTAATTTCCTTTGTTTACTGTGAAGTCTTGGAGCTGAAGGTATTTACATGAAGTGACCACCACACACATCCAACCCGGAAGGAAAATCTCTATAAAGGGATCCATCAGGGAAAAAAAACAATACACTTCACCCCAGACTGAGGATCTCAGATCAAAATGTTTTATTCCAACTCCAGTTTGAATAAATACTCTGTTTTTCTTCTGTGTGTCTACTGTGCTGTCTGGTGATGTCATAAAATACCCAGATTTGGAATAACTTCTACATTTTCCACATTCCTCCATCTTTTCAAACCTGTCCTGACTTGACAGTTTGATATAAATATTTCTATAAAATATTGTATATTCAGTGTATATCATATCACATCAGTTCGTATCACCTTATCATATCAGTAAGGTTGGTCTATAGGTTAGCCTAGTGGCTCATCAGGCCGGTACTTATCCCCAGTTTCTGTAGCGTGAAGCGACTAGGAGTTCAGTTCCTCCTGGATGGGACACTAGTCCATCACAGTTTACCTTCCCAGTCATTTTTTACTGGTACCCATTTATAACTGGGTGCTGGGTGGACACTTGTGGTAAAGATTTGAACCCATGATCTCTTGATCGTGAGCCCGGCACCCTAACCGCTACGCCACTCGCCCCACCACGTTTGTATAATAAAAACATGGTTCAGCTACATGCACATCTCATCTCACCCAGTTGGCTCATCCATTTAATCACACCCTCTCTCACCTAGGGGCAGTTTGGAACAGCTAATCGCTATCATAATGTGCATGTTGTTGGACTCTGGGAGGAAACTGGTGTAAGCAGAGGAAACCTCATGAGCACGAGGAGAGCATGCAAACTACACACAGAAATGTCCTTGCCGGGCCAAGGTTTGAACAGTTGCATTTGATATTTATTTTGGGAAGAAACTACTGAGCTGACTTATTTTTAATATGAGCTGTGGCGTGTCTGTGTATTTGATGTTGCACTTTAGTCCCTTTTGTCCAACTCTCTCTCTCTCTCTCTCTCTCTCTCTCTCTCTTCCACATCTGTACACACTGCTCTTTCAAATAAAGTTTCAAAGTTTTCACGCTCATACCACCTTCAGCACCATCATGCCTGACATATCATACATCAGTATCCAAGCTAATGCCTGCTTTGCAGTGTGGAAAATCTCAGGGTGTTCCTTAACCTTTTTGATGATCAGACCCCCAGAACAATCCCTTTTGTGCCAAAAACGCACCGTATACATTTTTATTCACCCTTATTACTATTTAAAAGATTTAATGGATTCATGCCTGCGATGGTCTGGCGAGCTGTCCAGGGTGTACTCTGCCCTCGCAAGCACTTTATCCTTTATTAAGGTCACGGGGAGCCTGGAGCCCATCCCAGCCAACTTTGGGGGGAAAGTAGTGTACACCCTGAGCACCACACCATCATCGGCCAACACACACACACACACACACACCTAGAGGCCAATTAGCCTAATGTACATGTCTTTGGACTGTAGGAGGAAACCAGACCACGCAAGCACAAGGAGAACATGCAAACACAGAAATGCCTCGACTAGCGCTGGACCTTCTTGCAGTAAGGTGGAAGTGCTAACCACTATGCCACCCACCACTCCAATGGAAAAAAGGTAATTAAAAAAATATTTTCGGTGCAAACAGATGCCTCATATTTTAATTTAGTGAATGTTCTTGTCTTATTAAATGTCATTGTAGCTGTACTATAGCAAAAACAGCCCCACCCCTACCCGATGTCAGAGCTTTTTATTTATGCAATTATTACCAGATCCGCATTGGTACCATGTCGAATTCCTTTCCAGTGTGGGTTTGACTCCGTCAACGCTGTCCTTTGTCAGAATTTCTAGGTGCACCTGAGGCATTGAGGGGTTCTGGTTTGGTGGCCACAGGATCTCGTCTCTGCTTTTTGCGGATGACGTTGTCCTTTTGGCTTCAACGAGCCGGGACCTTCAGCTCTCACTGGAGCGATTCGGAGTGTGAGGCGACCAGGATGAGAATCAGCACCTCCAAGTCCGAGGCCATGGTTCTCAGCCGGAAAAGGGTGCAATGCACTCTCCAGTTCTGGAATGAGGTCCTGCCCCAGTTAGACTAGTTCAAGTATGTCGGGGTCTTGTTCATAAGTGAGGGAAGGCTGGAGCGGGAGATCGACAGGTGGATCGGTGCAGCCGGGTGAAGAGGGATCTGAGCTGGAAGACTTTCAGTTTACCAGACGATCTACATTCCTACCCTCATCTATGTTCACGAGCTTTGGGTAGTGACCGAAAGAACAAGATCTCGAAAACAAGTGGCTGAAATTAGGTTCTTTTGCAGGGTGGCAGGTCTCTCCCTTAGACAAAGGGTGAGAAGTTCTGTCATCTGGGAGGAGCTTGGAGTAGAACCGCTGCTTCTCCATGTTGAGGCTCGGGCATCTGATTAGAATGCCTCCCAAACGCCTCCCTGTTTCGGGCATGTCCAACCGGGAAGAGACCTCGGGGTCGACCCAGAACACGCTGGAGGGACTACATCTCAGCTGGTTTGGGAATGCCTAGGTGTTCCCCCGAAAGAACTGGAGGAAGTGACTGGGGAGAGGGACGTCTAGACCTCACTGCTTAGGTTGCTGCCCCCGCGACCCGACCCCGAACCAAGCGGAAGAAGATGAAGATGAAGACGATTAATTATTACTAGAATCACAAAGTACAACATGAATAATTCAGTATAAACATGTCAGGTATTTATTGTGTATAAAGGTTTAATGTACTTCAGTGTGTTTCTTGTGAAAACTTTACTCCTGTTTGAACTCATGAATCTTGCTTGTACACACACACACATTTGACTATGAACTATCCTGATAAAAATATATATATATGAGCTATACTTTGAGTCAACATACTAAAGTCTGTGTACCCTAAGATAAAGACTGTTGATTTTGTACATAACTTCTGGTATTACTCAGTGCAGATGTAACAATCGAGAACAAATTTTTGTATTTCTGATTAACTCTCTCAGCTTTCAGTAGGTTTAACAGCTGCTGTTCCAAAATCTTCTGCTTTCTTGCAGTGCTGACACTCCTGTTTGCAGTGTCTGTGGGCAAAAAAACGAAGCACTATAATGCAATATAAAGCAATTATAAATATTTAAGGTGTGCTTGATTAACAGGTAACCATAGTATGGTTCTATTGTGTATGAGCTTAAGTGCGGTTACAAGTTGAAACGAGTTGAAGTTCTTTTTGTAATTATTACTCACCTATCTCCGTGGCCTCCAAACCCTGGACCCCAACCTGGGACAAAGCCTTTATTGAACTCTGGTCCCAGCTTCTGAAACTTTTCTCTACATGTTCCCATGTAAGAAGCTTTTCCAACTAAGTATCCAATGATACCCGCCACTGAAATAGACAGCACACAGATCACTTACACTACAATAATAGCTGAAATGATGGCAGCATTCATCACACCATCAATAGCGAGTCATATTCTCTCACTCGGGGTGGCTCAGTGGTTTAGTGGTTAGCACGTCCACCTTACATTATGAAGGCCCTGGGTTTGAGTCCCAGGCTTGTCGATGGCATTTCTGTGTGGAGTTTGCATGTTCTACTCATACTTGTGTGGGTCCTCTTCGGGTACTTCGGTTTCCTCCCAGAGTCCATAGACATGCACATTAGGCTAACTGGCTGTTCTAGAATGTCCCTAGGAGTGAGCGTTTACAGTAGTGTGGGTGTTGGCCCTGTCATGGTCTGGCAAGATGTTCAGGGTGTACTCCACCCTCGCCCAGCATTGGCTGTGATAGGCCGGAGCCTCCCTATAACGCTAGCAGGATTAAACAGTTCGGCAAATGATATTCTCTCACTTGTAGCTTTGGTTAAAAAAATGCTTTATATTCATAAAAAGAAAGACATTATTCTCAAAAATGATTTCTCATCATTAACATCTAATACTTGAATGAGGTCATTCATCCATCCATTATTCGCTTATTCATCAGGGTCATGGGGAAGCTAGAGGCAATCCCAGCTGACTTTGGGTGGAAGGCCGGGTTACACCCTAAACAGGTCGCTGACAGGGCTAACACGGACATGAAGGACATTCACATTCATACCAATGAACCAATTGACATGATGTGGTATGTCTTTGAACTGCGAAAGGAAACCAGAGAACCCGGGGGAACCCACACAAGCACAGCGAGACGCGAACATACAAACTCCACACAGAAATTGCCCTTGGCTAATCACCGTGCCACTGTGCCCCTAAATGATGTTCTTTTCTTTGAATACAATAGGCTGCAAATGACCTTTTATAATGTTATGAATGGAACAACCAGTGACTGGACAGGACTTAAAAAGCTGGCTGTGAATGAAGGCTTAGGTTATATTTGTTATTGTATCACATATCAGTTATTAATGATTTATTACTCACTCATTTGCCAAACCGCTTAATCCTATTAGGGTCTTAGCTGACACTGGGCACACCCTGAACTACTCGCCAGTCAATCGCAAAGGCCAACACACACACATAACCATTCACAGTCACGTTCATACCTAGAGGCAATTTGGATCAGCCAGTTAGCCAAAGATGCACGTTTTTAAGTGTGGGAGGAAACTGGAGTACCCGGAGGAAACCCACACAAGCACGGGGAGAACATGCAAACTCCACACAGAAACGCCCGAGCCAGGTACACGAACCCAGGACCTTTTTGCTACAATTCGGACGTGCTAACCACTACACCACCATGCCACCCTGAAGTAACACTGTATATAGAAATTGCTTTTAGAGCCTCAGTTTTAAATGCGTCTGAATGAAGTCAGTGTGTGTGTGTGTGTGTGTGTGTGTGTGTGTGTGTGTGTGTGTGTGTGTTAAATGTGCTGTTAGTTGTATATACAGTGTCTGTAACAAGACTGAAAAAAAATCCTACTTTAAGCACAGTCAACAGTAAAAGAGGGGTCTTTTAAATTTTTTATGTGAAATGGTGGAATCTGGTGCAATCTAGTGGAATCTTGAATGTTATTTAGAATATTAATATTAATATTTCCAAATATTAATGTTTTCTTACCGTAACAAAAATTATCTTTACTGACAATTAACGTGAAACCTTTTTAATTGTCTCATGAAATATGCTGCCGTTGATATGCTGCTGATATGTTTAATTATGTTTATTTAATGGGTTTAAAAAATACATTTCTAACAAACTTTAAGAAGGTCTAATGAATCTCTTATCTTTCGTGTTATTATGAACGGCAGCATAAGATTCAAGATTCTTTATTGTCATTATGTTCACACAATGAAATTTTGTATGAGACTCTCAGCTTTAATAAGGTACAAGCAAGTCAGTAAACTGCAGTCAACACCGTCAAGAGCAGAATATAAACACAAGCAATTATATACATAACTTCTAAATAGAAATATAAACTCTAAACACCTATAAAAAAAAATTGGATACTGGTATATACACTGAAGGCACTATGAAATGAAATGAATAAATAGCAAGCGAGGATATAAACTAGAATGTCAATGTACGTAAAGTGCAGCAGTGCAAGACAGTCATGGAGTTTGAGGACTCAACGTCCTTTTACAGAGAACTGATGTCTATGTGAGAGTCAGAGGGGGGTGGGGGTGAGCGAGTGCGTATGTTTAAATCCAACAAAAGTCAGAAAATTCATGTGGTTACAGACACTGTATATACTCTATAAAAAAACACCTACATGGTAAGTGCAGCCGAGGTAAAACTACTAAGGTGTGGTTGTGTTTTCACAAGTGCGTTGGTGTTGAACAATGTACTGTATCCATGTACAAAGGTGCATTCGTAATTAATTTAATAATGCAGCCTTCTTTTCCTGCCGAAGGTCGAAAGCACTGATTATGTAAGTGTACAGCATTCCTTCTCTCACAATCAGGTTTCTTTAAAAGATCAAGTTTCAAAGACTTACGTGCTAGTTTAGGGAATGGACCAAAGCGCTTTGATTGTTTCCAAACCCCTGTTGCAAACAAATACACAATAAACAATATCAACACAGTTACATCACACAGCTGTTCAGTTAAATGGTGGGCACATTTCTTTTCCACTCAAATGGTCTCACATAATCTGGGTAAAGGAGCGGTGTCAAGGTTACTACACGTGATCCACTTCTTTAGATGTAAATTAGTTATCAAGCGCATGTGAAAACTATACTGCCGAATGTAGCTCGTAGTTTGACCTTGCCTTAAGAATTTTCAAAGCGGCAAAAAGGCACTCAAACTCACAGGGTTCCAGATGTTCCCTCTAGCAGGACCATTTGACAAATCCAATGTATAAAAAGTGAACTTTTGACCATGAAATAAGGTCAAGGTGAGCCATGTATAATCCCACCCTCACACCAAATTTGGTAATCCTATGTCATTTCCTTACAAAGTTATCACACTAACAATTCATACAGATGGATGGATGGAACCCATTTCTATAGGTCCCACTCCGCTGGGAGATAATTATAACATCTAAGTTTTGATGGAAAAAGATTTTGACCAGTAGTAGAAAATTCTTGATGTAATCTGATTTCTTGATGTGACGAACATTTTTTTAAAATACAGAGCATGTGACATACATGTGACTCAACTCCTTTCATAACAGCATACGTGAAATGCTCAGAAAATGTCTCCAAACTGCTTGAAAGCTTCAAAACGTACCATTGTAGATTAGGCCACCAGTCACAGCCATGCTTCCAAGAGACAGAGGAAGAGCTGGGAAGAAAACGCAGTTAAAAATAAAGTTTGTTTACAATGTTTATACGTTCAGAAAATCACACAAATTGCTCAGTGTTCCATTTATTGTGCGTCTATGATGATATTGTATTTAATAAAGTCGGAGGCAGTGGTAAATTCACCTGTAATAAGTGCGCATAAACATTCTTGAACTTCATGATGTAGAGAAGTACAAACAGTGGGTTCTATACCAGCACTTGCCTTGCAGCTAACTGGGTTATCAAAGTCCAGCCATGTCTTTCACTGTCTGTGCTGACAGGCATGTAAAAGATTTATTGCTGACTTTCGTCAAGAGTAGGCTGAGTTGCCGTCAGCGTGTTTCTGCAATGGCCTGGCGAGCTGTCCAGGGTGTACTAATGGGAAATGGTTTCTGCAATGGCTTAATTAGGATTAAGCAGTTCATTAAATGAATGAATGAATGTTTCGAGTCATTTTCAACCCTCAAAATAAAACCTTTTACCAGCCGCGATAGCAGAGCTGGTACCATTTTCACTTCTGTCAGTTTGTACTTTTGTATTTTATTTAGTTAGTTATTTATTTGTTTATTTATTTATTTAGTTTTGTGGATACACACACTTATATCTCGAGATCTTCTTGCCATATCACAGTCAAATTTTCAGGGTAGTAACTTGGAACCAAAGGCTGAAATAATTTTATGAAAAGGTAATTGTAGGTCAAGTTCAAGGTCAGAAAAATGTCCACCAATTGCCTTTACATTATAATGGCTACATAGCAGCTGGTGCACAATTTTTCCAGTTTTCCACAAAAAAAAGGATATTTTGTTGATGTTAATACTAGCATTTCAGTGTCTTTAATAAGCACCGTACACTGCATATCATCATACAGTCTAAAACTAAGGCATTTAAAACAGTTTATAATCGTATGATAATTACTAGTGTGAGCACTTAAGGTGAACCTCAAAATCCCACTTTAATAAATTTTTAATAAATCTTACTGTTTTGAAAGTAATAAAATGGTGTGTGTGTGTGTGTGTGTGTGTGTGTGTGTGTGTGTGTGTGTGTGTGTGTGTGTGTGTGTGTGTGGTTTTTCACCTCGATACCAAAAACTCTCGTTTTGACATTCCTGCCAGATCTGCTTCACCTCACTGCTTTGAAAACGTTTGTCTGCGATTGGACACTCCATTGAAGGGAACTTAGAGGAAAAAAAGCATTACATGTGAGAGAAAGCACTTTAATTCTATTCAGGGTTTATTCACTGCTTGTGAGTCAATGAACAAATCACCGTACTTTGTACGCTTTATTAACCACCATCGGGTCGGATCTTTTTACACTCTCTCTTAAAGAAAGTTAACTATAAAGTCAATACTAAATAAAGTTAAACACTAGCCATCCATTAACTGTACTGCTTACACTAAATAGGAAAAATACTAATCAGAGTTTAATATTAACTAGAATTATAAATTAAATGAAGTGTAGTTAGGTAGAGTTGAATAAGTAAAATTATGGAGGTAGAGTAGAGTTAGGTTGGGGTAAATAATAAGTACACTTAAATATTAAAAACAATTAAATACTAAGTAAAAGTAGGGTAGTGTTAGGTAGCATTAAATACTAATTAAAGTTAAATATTAAGTATAATTAAATGCTAAATAAAGGTAGGGAAGTGTTCAGTGGAATAAAACACTTAATAAGTTTAAATATTAGAAGAATTAAAGATGAAACAGGGGTAAAGTTAGAGTTAAATACTAAGTAAAGTTAAATATTAAGAGTTAGACAGAGTTGAATACAATCCATTCATTTTCTAAGACGCTTAATCATAATTAGGGTCGCAAGGGAGGCTGGCGGGCACTCTGGGCGAGGGCGGGGGACACCCTGGGCAGTTCGCCAGGCCATCGCAGGGCCAATGCTCACACAACTATTCACACTTACTCTCACACCTAGGTGATTTGGAACAGCCAATTAGTCTACTGTTTCTAGACTGTGGGAGGAAACCGGAGTAACCAGAGGAAACCCACACAAGCACAGGGAGAACGTGCAAACTCCACATAGAAACGCCCTGGGACAATAACATGGGAATCAAACCCAGGCCTTCCTGCTGTGAGGCAGATGTGCCAGCCACCGTGCCACCCAAGTTACATACTAACTAGAGATAAATACTAAGTAATGATAAAGGTAATAGTAGGAAGAATAAATATTAAGTAGCATTAATGTAATTAAAGTAAACACTAAGTTTAAATACAGGAGAACACAGAATCAGAATATCAGTGAACTCCACTCACTGAACCAGGAGCACTGTTCCTCTTCTGTTCTCTCACTCATACCCTTTTCTAACCTACTTATTAACTGAGTTCTGAATATCAGTAGGAAAGATTCAGAAGTTATTTCTCTGTCACAATGTAAGAGCCTGTCTGTCTCTTTGTTCCTGAAATACTCTACAGTTAAGGCTGGTTGTACTTACACAGGGTTTTTTTGCTGCAGGTTGCACCCCTCCTGTATTCTCAGTTGTTTCTGCTGACATCTCGTTCCTTCTTTCCTTAAACGTGTTTGAGGTCGAGCCTTTTGAGCTAAAAGAATCCAGTACTCCGACTTTTCCGTGTAAACACTCACTAGGCCCTTCCCACAAAAAAACATCTGCATCAGTCTACTACACTGATGAAATGACAGCAGAGGGCGTGAACACAGCGTCTGCGCTCGGAGGCTGAAGTCTAATTCATTACAGTAAATTCTGTGCTCTTACTACACCACTAAACCCAGAGAGCTGTGCTATGATATAGGACTTCCGGACTGGATATGTGCCTCCTTGACTGCTACCTCAACCTTACAGAACTGTTTCCTTCCTACATTTATTTGTAAAAATAAATCAATTAATGAATGTATTTGTAAATACACAAATAAACACAATTTTACAGGAATATCCAGTCATTCATTTGCTGAACTGCTGAATCCAACAGGGTCAGAGGAAGGCTGGAGCCTGTCTCAGCTGACTCTGGGCAAAGGCAGGGAACACCCTGCTAACAGCAAATTAGCCTAATGTGCATGTCTTTGGACTGTTGGAGGAAACCAGAGTACCCAGAGGAAACCTATGCAAGCACTGAGAGAGCATGCAAAGTCCACACAGAAAGCCCTTGCTGTGTCCAGGGCTCGAATCCAGGACCTTCTTGCTGTGAGGCGGATGTGCTAACCACCACACCACCATTCTGGCCACTTAATTAAAACTACAGTTCACCAAACTGAAGTGAAACATCTATTATGTAAAGGACAATATACAGAAATAGTACTGTCCAGTGCTATTTAACCAGAAAATTCACAGCGATGGAGTGATCCGGACCCTGATATGTAGCGGCAGGGTCTTGAATCATTTTAAAGTGCTTTATTTTGCAATAATAACTGACTTATTGTATATCATCCATCTTATTACAAGGCTGCTAACTAAAAAAGCAATACCTTGACAAAAAATATTTTTAAAAATATTGTATTGATTTAAAAATAATTTAATTGTTTCCGCTATTGACCCATCCCAAGGCAACGATCTGATATACAGTGTGTTATAAAAAAAAAATTAATGATGGCTGAGTGCCTTATCTGACCAATCAGAACCAAGTATTCAAAAGGAATAATAATTGATTAGACATATTGCTACTTTAAAACAGACTCCATGATATGGAATTGATAGCGTACATCTACTTGATCTGTTTTACATGCAACTGGTGCATCTGGTTGGTGATAGATGCACAGATAAAGGTCACTGCTGCGTCTGCAACACGCTACTCTTTGATTGGTTTCATGAGTCCCATTAAAGCCATACTAGGCTTAAATCTCCCCATGAAAGAAACCCCAGTAAATTTCTTAACTTCATAAGACAATACAGATGATACGTCATTTCACCAAAATAAACACCTTCTATGTCCAAAAATATGTGGACATCTGGCCATGAAACCTATATGTATGTTCATGGCATTAATATAGATGGATCTCAAAGCTGCCATACAAAAAAACTCTTCTGGAAAAACTGTTTATTAGATTTTGGGTGTAGATGTCGGAATTTGTGTTCCTTCAGCTATTGCGAGTGTTCGTGAGATCAGGCATCGATGTGGGGCATGGAGGGCTGACGTGCAATCTTCCACTCCAGTCTTGACTCACCGTGTCTTCATGGAGCGTGCTTTGTGCACAGGAGCAGGTTCGAGATTCTTACTGTAAGTGAAAGGAAATCGTTTTTCTCCAGCATGCAAAGACATTTCAGTCAGTAATGAACCTACAGCTAAGTGGTAACAGTTTAGGAAAGAAACACACATGGGGGGCATAGTTAGATGTCCAGGGTGGCACGGTGGCGTAGTGGTTTGCATGTCCACCTCGCAGCAAGAAGGTCCTGGGTTCAAGTCCTGGCCTTGGGCATTCCTGTGTGGAGTTTGCATGTTCTCGTTGTGTTTGTGTGGGTTTCCTTTAGGTGTCCACAGACTTTTGGCCATGTAGCGTACCTGTGATGTACGCCAGGGCATATCCGCATGGAATTTGCATTCCTGTGTGGGTTTCCTTCTGGACACTCCAGCTCCAAAAACATGCACATTAGGCTAACTGTCTGTTCTAGTTGTAAGTGTGTGTGTGTGTGTGTGTGTGTGTGTGTGTGTGTGTGTGTGTGTGTGTGTGTGTGTGTGTGTGTGTATTGGACCTGCAGTCGGTTGGCAAGTTGCTCACTAATTTTCACCTTACAGTGAGAAGGTCCTGGGTTCAAGTCCTGGCCCTGGGCATTTCTGTGTAGAGTGTACATGCTCTCCATGTGCTTGTGCGGGTTTCCACTGGGTACCCCAGTTTCCCTCTACACCCCAAAAACATGCACAGGAGGCCAGCTGACTATTCTTAATTGCCCCTAGATGTGAGTGTGAATGGTTGTGTCTGTGTCAGCCTGTTCAGGGTGTATGTACCCTGACTCACTCCAGCCTCCCCTCAACCCTGATGGATAAGCAGTATAGATAAAGCATGGATTCAAGAAACATTACAGTCTACTAGAAGCATCCTGCACTGAAAATGGGGGGAAAGTTTCTCATAAATGTAATATTTTATTCCCCAAAACAAACCACAATGTCTTAGGATTCGTCAGTATGAAAGATAAACTTTTTTTTTTTTTTTTTTTTTTTTTAGAAAACACTCTTTCCAGCAAATTACAAAATAATCAAAAATACAAATCCCACCACCACGTTTGTTATATACTTCACCCCCAGTCCTACCCGCTTGACACGAAAGGGTTAAACTCTTACACCAGCTCGACACGAGAAAGGCTTCAGTGGGCGGGGCCTCCTATTTAAAAGTCTGGAGAGTCACATGACCAGATCAGGGCGTGGAAACGGCTTTCCCACAATGCATAGCGTGCAGGCTTTCGCTAAGATATCTAATATGTGTTCTTTTAAATAGTTAAATACGCGAGTTTACTTTGATACAACGTTTAAAACGGGTAGAGTTGTAAAAGATAAATTAAATGTGATGTTTGAAGTGTGAAAAAAGATTTGGTTACCATCCTTAGGATTTGTATCGCTGTGAGTGCCGTGGTGTTCAGTCGGCGGTGGAAGTTAATACACTCTTGTTTCTCTTCAGATCGTATAAATCTTTCGCCTTTTACTAAAGATTTCCGTGGGGAGGAACACTATGAGTATAAACTAATTTTTTGATGCCCTGCTTCAGTGCGGGGCTTCCTATCCATGTAAAATAAAGATCAAACAGTGTCTAGCTTTGATCAGCACATCAGTGTTACTTCGTTGTGACTCATGTGACGTAACATCTATTTTAAATGGTGTGTATGTAGTTTATCTGACGCCAGCACTTATCACATATTCATTAACCTTTCTGGATTGATTGAGTAATTTGGCATGGATTTCATTGTGGGAGGAAACCGGAGTACCCCGAGGAACCCCACGCGAGCACGGCAGGACATTTAACTCCACACAGAAATGCTCTCATGTTCGTCTTCCTGATGTTTCCACTGGTTTCCATTCACACACTATATGGTCAAGACGCAGGGAGAACCTCAGATCTTCACCCAGAAACACCCAAAGCCGGGACTCGGACTTGCTGTGAGCTGGATATGCCAACCTGCACCCCTGTACCCCACCGCCACCCTGGACACTGCACTATGCCCCTGTTACCAGTTACAGCGGGTATATTACCGACTGAACTGCCCAAACTATTTCCTTTCACTTACAGTAAGAATCTCGAACCTGTTCCAGCACGGTGGCGCTCCTGTGCACAAAGCGCGCTCCATGAAGACACGGGGAGTCAAGACTGGAGTGGAAGCTTGCACGTCAACGCTCCATGACCCCCATCGATGTCTGATCTCACGAACACAGATCCCCTCATCTACACCCCAAATCTAATAAACAGCATGCAAACTCCACACAGGATCGCCCGAGGCCCAGGACTCGAACACAGGACCTTCTCAGACGTGTCAACTTCTCATCGGTCAAACCTTGAACCGCTTAATCCTAATCAGAGTCGTGGGGAGGCTGGCGCCCATCTCAGCCGACTCTGGGCGAGGGCAATGTACACTCGGGAAAGCTCACCAGGCCATCGCCCGACAAAACCCTTATTTCCCTTATTAAACCCATTTTAAGCAAGAATGTGTTCTCTCTTAATTCATCACAGAGTGGATCGAATCTAACCAGGATTACATGACACCAAACTAGGGTTTAACTTTGCACTAATATCTATATATTACTCATTTTTATGGGGCAGTGGTGGCCTGGTGGTAGGGAGCTGGCTTACTGATCCCAAGGTTGGGGGTTCAAGCTCCACTATCGGCGGGTTGTCACTGCTGTCCCCCCAGTGCAGCTAACTGGGTTATCAAATGTCGGCCATGTCTCTCACTGTCTGTGGTGGGAGGCATGTAAAAGAA
>JAOUQZ010000033.1:5710078-5725787 GCA_028564935.1 Neosilurus hyrtlii | reverse complement strand
AACAAATAAAAAAATAAATAGAAATTTGGAGCCCTACAAAATAGTTGTATTCAAATGAAAGCCAGCGATAGATGCATGCAGTCTTTCCCTTATTAGTTATAGTGGAAGCTTTGAGATGTGATCTGTTTTTTTTTTTGTGTGTGTAATCTCCGTGACATGTTTACGTCATGAGGCATACATAGGAATTTATATCACCTTTCTATCTAGCTTTTTATCTCTTATTTCTTCAGCGCTCCTTTCTTCATCCCTCTCCCATCCTCTGTTGCAGGTTCTGAGGTGGCCTTGACCCATAATAAGTCAGGTCGGTTTGAGTCCCGCTTTGTGAGTGTCAGCATTCTGCCTTCTCCAGCCATTATGCTGAAGGGAATGGAGGGATCTGCCTTGGGAGTGTGGGTCGCCCATGGAGAAGGTGAGGCTGTCCATTTTAAGAATCATGCTAGCATATGGATCAGGATCAGGTTGCAAGTGTTATGGAATTGTTTGGTAATAAATGGGCAGCTGGAATCATTGTTTGGGTAATTTTAGATACAATTGCTAATCATACAAAGGTTTTCTTTCATTATCTTGTACATAGTTTTTATTACATGCACATACCAGGCACATAATGATGGTATATTTTGGCTATTTTCATCTGTTATGAAAGATCAATCTTCAATATTGCTTATTTTGAATGTTGTTAATATTGATATATTGCATTTTAACCATACACTGTTCTGCTCAGGTTGTTTGAAATAGATTGGACTCGAGATTCTTCAGTTATTGCATATTTCATAAACTGTGATTGTTATTATGGTAAATGCAGTGTCCGCAATGTGAGGATTATTTTGTATTGTATTTGGTTAACTATAGATCAGCTCTATTTGATTACAATTTCAGTTGGGCCAGATTTTAAAGTCATGGAATGTGTTTGGGCCAGACATTTATAACTGCCAAAAACTAATATTAGGTGAGAATTTTAGTTACAGTTTGGCCACCCAGTATAGCAAATAACACATTTCTTAATCAATACAATGGAACATAAGGGTGAAATATGCTATGCGTATTTATTGTTTTCAAACTCATTGCATGAACAATTGTTGAAATTTTTGCAAATAGTGGATTCAATTTAACATTTGTTTTGAGAGCTGATCACTTAACCAGTCTTGTAATGAAAAAATGTCTATTGCACAAGAACAAGTAGTAACAACTTATTTTAACAACAAAGTGCATAAAAAAAACTAGAAAGACTAACAAAAACAGTGGATGAAAAAGTATTATTGCACATGTATGAACATTAACATAACAATAACATCCATGTCATGTAAAAAACAACATGTTTTTTTCTTTGCTAAAATCCAGGCCACACGAAGAGAGGCTGCAGTGGCTTTCTCTTGTGCTGTGCATGACCTTACTATTGTGGCACAGCTCCGGTTGTAGGATGCTGGCACACTCTCTACTTTTTTTGCTCTCTCTTCTGTCCCTTTAGCAAAGGCTGTGTGAAAAGTCTTGTGCTTCTAATACCGCAACATATTAATTGCAAATTAAACACATTGGTTTGGAGTTTGGGCTACAGGGTAAAAATATTTCTCTGTCCAGGAAGAGTTAAAGCGGCAATTTTTATTGTCAAATTTACACCTCAGACTGTAAAACGACATCTTTGGCTGTTGTTGTAGCTACAGTTTTTGGGGTGCAGTGAATTTTGGGTTGGGTGTTGCTAGTTTACGCTGAGTGTTGCATTCATGTGCCATCCCAGCATAGGAATCTTTTGTAGACACACATTATTACATAATTATATTTTACACACAATTATATTTTATTTTGCTTTGTTGGTTGGAGCATAGTTGGGGCCACTAGGAGGTGCTCTTGGGACTACTTTGTCCCACAGGCCACCAGTTGAATAGGTGGGGTATAGATGGCCATAGGTCACATGGTTAAATCAGAATGTCAGTGTATGAAGAAACAATGGCAACTTTCATGTTTTTCTTACAGTTGCCTTTAACTTAAAAAAACATTCATATTTTATATTCATCGCAGTTTTTTCTTCATTTATATGTTGTTATTCAGTGTATGCAACTTTCCCATTCTGTGCCAATGGTACGCAACTTCAAATAGGTGTAAAATTGTTGTTTTATAGGATTACTTCCCAAACTTTTGGAATTTGAAAGATCAACTATCATAGCACTATATTCAATATTTAAAATCTTCATATCAGACAATTATTTTTTTAACATTTGTGACCCCTAACATGCAACCAGATCTTGAAAATGATGTAGCAAATATTCACTATTGAATATTCACAATATTGGGCATCTGTGAGCTTGTGTATACAAGGGGGTGGATAGCACTTTCTTCTTTTTTGGTTTGTTTGTTATGCTGCCCTGAATATGCAATAGTAGTAGTGCGGTTGGTTATCATCATGTGCCTCTGAGGAAGCATGTGCTTGCTCTCGCCCTTCGTGGTTGGTGGTGGTTATTAAAACATACTTTGGGGTGGGAATAGGCAACTAAATTGGGGAGAAAAATTGCAGGGTGGAGGGATAAAAATTAATCCAGAAAACACATTTTATACGAAACGTAACACTAACTCTGATTTTCATAGTCCATAATTATCCAGAATTATTATTTTATTTAAAGAAACTGATCTTCCTGCACAGGTCTGATGCAGTTCCAATCCCCTGAAGCACAGCAAAAGCTGACCAGTGCATCTTTGGCACCCCTGCGCTACGTGGATGACTCCGGAGCCCCTACAGAGACCTACCCCATGAACCCAAATGGTTCCCCTCTAGGAATAGCCGGGATCTGCTCACCTGATGGGCGCCACCTGGCTATGATGCCCCATCCGGAGCGCACAGTTCTGGGCTGGCAGTGGGCCTGGGCACCTGCATCTCTAAGAGCCTCGCTGCATGCCTCACCTTGGCTCCGCATGTTCCACAATGCTGCCGTGTGGTGTCAGAGCAAGGAGTTATCATCATAGTGATTATGGATTTGTCTAGTACACTGTTACGTCTGTGAAACTATACTGAAAGCCAGTGGTGATTTGTATGATAGATTGAGAAGACAGTTGTCTAAAAGGCTAAACCTATTAAAAAAAAATTAGACAAACATAATTCACAAGAAGCAAACTGAATATTGCTGCATTCCAAGCAATACACCGGCGTCTTTGACATTCCTGTAACTAAGGTTTTTTTTTTAAACTTCTGAGGAAGCAAGGGAGAAAACTTGTCTTGGTTTCCTGGGTCGAAATAGCACATAACATATGTTCTCTACCCTGTCAATCATAGCAACACTAGCCAATCATGTATGTGGATAAAGATAAACAGCACTTTCCTTCATAACTAGAGGTGTAGGTGTTAGCTGGCTTTACGTGTTCTGAAGGAAGTGCTTTGGAGGTTTCACCCTACCTGGCTGGTATGTGTTTTATAATAGGGAAGAGCATGCTGATGGATGGGAACTGACTGATGATAAAAATGGGGTGAAATAAATAATGAGGAAAGAAAGAACGTGATGATTTGTGTTTACTTGATGGAAGCCAGTGATGAGGACCAAACTTTGCTACATGTACATATGATATCTGATTAAAATTGTTATTAACGACACTGTTGTTACTTTGTATGGTGAGTCTCAAAGTATAAGCCTTCATCCTCCACCAGTCTGTCTTTCAGGGATCCCCTTGTTCAACTTGCACACATTTACAGATAATCTATAAAGAGACTTTATGTGATGGCAGTAAGAAATGGAGAATGGGCTCAACAACCATGCTGAGGTTGACTGGTCGACCATGTGAGGATATACACTGATCAGCCATAACTACTGTACCTGACTGGTGTGTGTCTAGGCATCATGGACTGCATTAACAGATATAGCAAGGTGCTAAAGTGGCTCTTCTATGGGACCAGACCAGACATACTCCCCACCCGCATCAGTGAAACTTGGGCACTCATGACACTCTAGTCAGTTCACTGGATGTCCTTCCTTTGTCCTTCCTACCATTGCATACCAGTAACACCCCACAGTACCTACTGTTTTGGACATGAATAGACCCAGTTGTTTAGCCATCACAATGTGGCCATTGTCAAAGTAACCTGAATCGTAACAGTTGCTCATTTTTCCCTCTTCCAGCACAACTACTTCTTAGAACTCACTATTTGCTTTCTCCCAAGTATATCCCACTTATTTGTATTTACCACTGTAAAAAGATATAAACTGCTTCTTAACTGAGCACGAGGGCTGTACAGAGAAATTTCAACCCAAGGTCTTGTAAAGACCGAGCCAAAAGGCTGAGATTTCTCTGTACAGTGTGAGAAAATGAGGCTACTAAGCAGTTTATTCGGAGGCAGTTTAAAATGCCAGCCTTTTTTTACATTTAATTTCAGATGAAGTTACTTGCCTGCATCTGAACAAGGCACCATCTGTGTCTGTGACGGCTTTGGTAGTGTCATAATGCCACTTCTGAGTCGCCAGTAAATTGCATTTCCCAGCATGGGTAGCATGTGCGAGTGCGATCAGGAAGTGAATTTAAACACTTATCGCTATTGTGTGGAGCATTGCACTTTCAGGGGCATCAGTTTAGGGTTTTTTGGTTTTTTTTGCGTCCTAGTTTTCTGGTATTAAGTATATTCCTTGTTTTTTTTTTTTGTTTGTTAAATGAATTAATTCATTAAAAATATTTTTTTTGCCTCCTGCTTGTTTTGATTAGTTTGTACTTCATTAGCTGGCTACTTGCCTGCCGGAGCTTATCTCAGCCGAAAGTGGGGTAGACGCTGAATAGCTATGCAGACTGTCAAAGGCTGTATAGACACAACTGTTCACACACACACACTCACACCTAGGGAACCGCCAATAAGCCTAAAATGCATGTCTTTGGAACATGGGAGGAAACTGAAATACCTGGAGGAAACCCATGCAAGCATAGGAAGAACATGCAAACTCCACACAGAAACACCTGAGCACGGGACTTGAAGCCAGGACCTTTTTGCTCTGATGTGGGCGTGCTAACCACTACGCTAATGTGCCGTCTTCTACATAACAATGTTATTTACTTAACCTATGAGTCCTCATGACGTTTTTTAATGTTATGGCTGATCTTTTTTTGTTTGGAAACTCCAATTGACCTACTCCAAGTTTGAGTTCATTGAGTTCAAACTACTTGAAAGATGAAATAAACCTTTGATAAGAGCTGAAGTACAACTGTCTGTATACTTTTACATGATCATATACTCCTGATTATTAAAGATGATTCTTTGTGGGTATTAGAAAGACATTCTAGTGATCTTAAATATTCAACACTGTAAGGTTCCATGAAACATAGAGTAGAAAAATACTTTATTATATTACATCATTGTGGGAAAATTTGAATCATAAACAGTTGTTTAAACCAATAAATGAAAACATATCACACATAGGACATTCACTAAGTATACATGGTGACTACATTCATAAAGACAGTTTTTATATTCATGTTTAAGCCTCATTCAGTGAGCAAGCAGGACACTAAATAAAGGCATAATTAGTGCTTATTGAAGTTTTTTCTGCTTAAATATTCACATATTTACAAACACCATAGATCTCATATAATATTAGAAAGGCAACAGTGTTATACAGGCTTTTAATGCAATACAAGCTGTTGTGTTTATATGATATTATATGATATCTCTGCCCCAGTGTCACTAGCACCATTCAAGATGGAGGATGAGTTTTGCAGAAGTGTGCCATAATCTGATATACACCCTTTTCACCATGTTTGCTGGGTCTGATGAAGAGGATGCCCATTTGTCCTTTGCCCACCATTTTACAACATGTCAGACAGTATTCCCTGTTCCACTGTGTGTGACCTGGGTATCCTCTCTGGCACCATCTGCTGATGGATGTTAATGATAGCGATAAGGAGAAGGAAGACCACCACTAGGTCATCTAAAAGCCCCAGTGCCCCACTGACGTGTCCAGGCATTGTTTCTAATGGAGACATGAAAGATGCAGCTGCACCGAATCCACACACTGCCACTCTTAGCAGGAAGAGCCACACCAAGCCACCCATGTTTGCCAAAGCCCGGAACAAAAGCAGCAGGAAGAAAGGAGCATCAAAGAGGTAGTCACTTAACTGAGGAAGACAAAATCAGGATGTAAAACTGGTTTTAGCTCTTAGCAATAACATCTCATTGTTAGTGTGGTTTTATAGTTTCAACCAGTAACCAGTTTCATCTGTCATAAATATGGAGAAAGTGGTCTGGTGTCACAAGATCAAATGTAATTCTAATGCGATTAAAAAACAAAAAAACAAAAAAAAACATTATTTTGTCTCTTGGAAAATTAATAGTGGAAAAAAGTGGAACTCACTCTTCGTGGTGCTCCGGAATAGCGCTTATTATAGTCTCGAACACGACCCAGTACCTCTCTCTCCTTACTGTCTGATCTGCTCTCATGGTGCAACTGGTGATACATGACATTCACCTAAAATCACCAAAACAACAAATATAAAAACACTTACAGCAACATACAAAAATACAGCAATGTAAGAAAGAAAAGGCATAACCCCCCCCCCAGTATGTTGGGTGTAATTGGGTGTGGTCATTATTTGTAATTAATACCTTCTGTCTGCACAAAGGACAGCTGATGGCCTGTAAACAGCAGCTGTGTTCCCAATAAGATATAAGACAAGAAGCTAAAGAGAGAGAGAGAGAGAGAGAGAGAGAGAGAGATTGACATTGAGAATAAATAAAATATATAATAAATATTATTAAAAATATATAATTCCACAACCTAACACAACCAAATCAAATATAAAGAACAACTGCATCATAAAAATACAAAAGAAAAAAAAAGAAAAAAGAAGATACTTCCCTTGTGCACTGACCTAGAGTGGTCTATTTTTATTTTAACTTTTTGCTTTATGAACTGTAGTCTAATTTTTTTTCTTGGATTTTATATTATGTACTTACACAAAATAGTCCAAATTGTTGAAATTAAAAATGTCTTTTATTTTAATTTTTTTGAAAAATTGTAATAATAATTATAATAATAATAATAATAATAATAATAATAAAAATAATAATAAAACAGAAAGTGCTGCATGCATACGTATTCACCCCATTTGTTATGAAGTTCATAAATAAGATTTGTTGCTACCAATTACCTTACAAAGTCACATAATAAGGTAAATAAGGTCCACCTGTGTTTAACCTAAGTGTCCTATGATCTCACTATATACGGTATACTTCTGTACTGTATACTCCTGTACAGACCCAGAGTCTACAACACCACCAAACAAGCAACACCATGAACATCAAGGAGCTCTCCAAACAGGTCAGGGGCACAGTTATGGAGAAGTAAAGATTAGGGTTGGGTTATTTAAAAATTACCAAAGTTTTGAAAATCTCATGGAGCACCATTAAATCCTCATCACAAAATGAAAAGAATGTGGTACCATAGCAAACCTGCCTACAGAGGGCTGTCCACCAAAACTCACAAAAACGAGGAAAGCAGGGCATCAATTAGACCAAAGGTAACCCTGAAAGAGCTGGGAAAACTCCACAGCAGAGACTGTTGTATCTGTCCATAGGACCACTTGCCATACATTCAAAGAGCTGGGCTTTATGAAAGAATAACCAGGAAAAATTTTAAAGCATTTTTAGATTTTTTTGGTCAGATGAAGCTAAATTTTAACTTTTTGGCAATCAAGGAAAATGCTACATCTGCTGCAAACTCAACACCTCTCACGACCCAAGGAACAAGAACAAGGATTTTTTTTTAATTGGCAAGGACTGGGAAACTGGTCAGAATTGGGGGAATGAGAGATGGTGCTAAATACAGGGAAATATTCAGGCTAGATGTGCCAAGTCCCCCCACTATTTCCTCTTTGCTTCACAATAACAAATATTTTGTATCATCAAGATTGTTGGCATGTTGTGTAAATTGTTTAAATAAAATCCCCAAAATTTCCATTTTAATTTCAGGCAACCAACAAACTAAGAAAAATAGGAATTGGGTGAATACTTTTGCAAGCCACTGTTGAATAATTAATAAACAATAACAATAAGTTTAAATTTTAAAGTTTAAATTTGTGTCCATGCTTTGTTCAAGTAACATTATTATTTAAAAAATATTTGTCCAATTGGTAAAAAAAAAAAAAAATTAGGATTATATTATACTAACAGAAACGGCTTTAAATCGCAGTAATCCCTTGTTAGTCCCTGACACATTCTCTTAAGAACTGTACATATTGTTATGGCTGATTGGTAAGAAAGCCAACAGTAGGATCACCAAGCATGGGATGTCTATAAATGCTACTAATATTGTGAAAATGTGCGAGAAAGATGCATAGAGATGCATTTATTTTTTAAGATAGCGCTAGTTAGTGTTCTGTGTCAAGCCACCAAGACAGTGATTTTACAAAATTTTATAGACATGAGTTAAAGGTCAGCAAGTTGATCGGGGCAAAGGCCAGTGTTGCATAGCTGTCTTAACAAAGGTTTTTTTTTATCAGTCTGTCTGGTTAAACCGTTTATCATATATAGAAGAGGACTGGAATCAGGGCAAGTTGCTAAGAGTTTGTGTTGACCAAATTGAGCAACAAATTGAAACATGCTGAACTGTTGGCTTTTCCTCCAAGAATCTTCAATAGTCACCTATAAACCATAAACCTCTTTTACAATTATGTTATTGCACTTTCACTTCTTGGAAATTAGAATTAATGTACTTTTTTCCAGGTAAATTAACACCCACTTTTAGTAATTGAAAAGGCTCTGTCATGGCTGTTGCACATGTGTCAAAAATGTACATTCTAGAAACAGGATAAGCAGCCAGAAACCTTAAATATAAAATAAAATAAACCTTTGGTGTCATGTGAATTTTTGGAAAGAGAACAAAGTAATTGATTAATGGACGCAGATATTTTTCAAGGACGTCATGGTAGTGTGCTCGTTACCACATCTACCCCACAGCAAGAAGGTCCTGTGTTTGAGTCCCTGGCTTGGTCGTTTCTTGAGAGTTTGCATGTTCTCCCATGGAGCTTGCATGGGTTTCCTTTGGGTACTCCAATTTTCTCCCACAGTACAAAAACATGCACATTAGGCTATCTGGCTGTTCCAAATTGCCCCAGGGGTGGATGTAGGTGTGAATGGTTGTGTATGTTGGTCCTGCCATGGTTTGGCGAGCTGTTCAGGGTGTACCCCATCTTTGCCCAGTGTTGGCTGAGATAGACTCCATCCTCCCTGCAACCATAGTAGGATTAAACGGCCAGGCATATGAGAATGAAATGATGAGATAAGATGTTTATCTGAAACATCACACTATAAATACGTGTGAATGTGCATGATAATGCAAAGGGTTAACTGTAGTGGGCAATCAAACATTTCAGACTAGACTCATAATTGCCCTGATCTGTTGTGACCATGACAGATCTCTTTCTCTCTCGCTCTGTCTCACTCACTCTCTCGCTCTATCTCTCTCTCGCTCTCTGTCTATGTGTAATCCATGTCACATGGCTATAGAAGCCATTATTGCTATGGCAACAGTTAAATATTAACTCTATGACACGTGTTGTAGTGAAGTCACATGATCTGCTGAGTGTACCGTTTGGTAAATGTCTGTTCCATGCTGTCTGACCACCCACACACCAGCTCTCTTGCTTTCTCCACACACTTTTAAGTCCTTTTAAATCCTGTGGTGAGCCGAAGTGAGCAACGCTACACTTAACACTTAACATCTCTAAACTTAACGTATCTTTCACAAATGCATCAAATCAGAGCCATCAGGTCTTATCCTGTAACCTCCAACTAAGTAGTTTCTATCCAAGCTATCGGTTTATTCTATGAAACCTTCCACGGTGAAATTTTTAGCCATTATATTATCCTAACTGGTAATAGATTGGCAACCCTATCAAGTTTGGCCTTAAAATCATCCAGTAACTTGATTGTTGATTATTATTCCTCTAAACAACTCATTTAGATCTAGATTACTCAGTATGGTGAGAGGCCTGTTGTATGTATAATATTCTACTTACCACAGAACAGATGTCCACAGTTTGTCTTCACAGGTAAACTAGCTACATGTAAACATACAGGACAATGGGGGTCCATGCTACCTGCAGGTTTGCTTGATTGAGAGTTCTGAAAGTTTTAATCACAAAGAAAAATGTCTTACTTCAGAACATATCAATTTCAGATCAGTTGTAACTGAGAAACACTATCATGAAGATTTCTTTCCTTATTGAGTTCTAGAGTAAAGGAAGTATCACCTATCCCATTTCCCAGTGATTATATACAGCACACAAGGTCAAAGAACATCACTCTGACACCTACACACTCATTGCCTAATGAGGTCATTTATTTACTGTAAGTTTACACAGTGGAATGTAATCTAAAGTTAAAATACACTTACACATTAATAAATACTGTACTATCTATTACATTCCACTACAAATAAATATTTTATGTGAAACTGGTGAATCTGGCCTTTTAGCTTAATTACATTTATTGGATAACAGATACCTAAGAAGTACAATGCAAATTTAGTGAGCTATATATGTTATATGAAAGTGGCGTAAATCGACACCGACTCTTGGTGACACTTTTCTCATAGAGATTTCTTGGCAGATTTTTTTACATGGTAGGGTGCCAGCCTCCCTGGTCATTCCCATTCCATGATCTCCAATGTAAGTACTAACCAGACCCGACCCTATGTATCTTCTGAGATCAGATGGGATTGGCTCTCTGAAGGGTGAATAGAGGGTATAGTGAGCTATAGCTATTTAGATAAGTAAATGTAATGCCTGGTGTGTGTTCACCTCACTGTTGCTGGTATACCGGCCTTGTACCTGATGACCTCTGCTTTCAGACTTCAACAACAACCTACAAAAGTGGAAAAAATAAAAGGTTAATTTGAAAAATAATGTCAGTGAAGTCTTAGTAACATGTTTAATATCTTTATGAGGTTGAGGACAGGGAACTGTGCAGGCCACCCAAGTTCTTCCATATCAGTTTTGGCAAACAATTTTATTTTGGATCTCATTTTGTGAACAGGGACATTGCCGTGTTTGGGCCCATTGGTTCCAGCAAAATTAGATCCTAATGCAAACTTTGTGGCAAATGGTACAAGTATATTGTTTCTAGGCAACAATGTTTCTCTTACTTTTGTTTTAGCTCACGTGACACTTTGGGACAGCTCATTGGACACACGGGTGGACATGTAAATGCCAGAAATGGCTGACAGCAAGAACTAGCCAACAGGCTACTGTCATAGTTATAGAGTCCACTAGATTTAACACATGCAAGTATGACATGCTACAGTGCAAGGCCATTGTTTTAGGGCAGGTAGACATTTACAAACACATGCTCTAAAAACTGACTGAGTTTTATTACATTTTGATAATAAGATGTTACCATCCAGAAATTCACGTTGGCTAGTGGGCACAGATGCCTAGCTTGTCACACCTTGTATAGACATTTTAGACTTTCTTGAGAGACACTACAAAGTACATCTATTTAGTTATGTTGTATCTCTTTCGCTCTCAAAGTTTTCTTGCTAGACAGCACTAAACTACAACCCAATCACCATGTTGCCTTCCTGTATGAACATGAAACATGCCTCATGTGGTGGTAATCTTGGAGGATTTTACCAGAACACAATCATACCTGTGTTATGCCATAATTCTGCTTAACTTTTATGGCATTTGGTTTGATTGCTGGCCGGGAAATCAAAAATATACTCCTGAAATCCCAGCATAAATTCAATAAATACTCCCCGCTGCTCAGAATTGCAGTGAGTTAGATTTCATAGTTGAACCATGCAGCTTTTAGTCCCTCTCTATACTGGTCCCAGTTTGCAACAATTAGACAAGGCCCACATATGGGCATCTACATACTTTACACTTAACAATATATTGTATATGACTTATGAGATATTAATTTATAAATTTATCCCAAATAAGCAAGCCTGAAGTGACGGTGGTGAAAAAAAAACACCCTGAGATGACATGAGAAAGAAACGTTATGAAGACTCAAATGGATAGCCCATCCTCATCAGGGTGACATGGGATTAAAAATAACTTCCTTTATAATAGTGCTATTTTGTATTAAGAATAACTCTTTAAAATCCTCCATGCTGCTTTAATTTAGAATTTAACCTTTGCATTTTTTTCACTCTCGATGAAATCATTAAAATGATGGATTGTTCCCCTGCCAAAACTTTCTGCAACTAATATATAGGTGTGTTCCTTATTGCCCCAACACGCAACTAAACAGATTAGTGTAGTACGTGCCTCTCAATAACAGCACTAACATCTGGTTGCATACACGTACACACGTAGTACCCTATGTTAAACCTCATACTGTTAACATTGCACACATTTCTAATTGAATACATCATAACATGTTTGAAAATTAGATGATAAGATGTAAAACAAAAATACTTTTTAAACCCATTTTTTAACTCATGAATAAAAGTATCTCTTACGTATCACAGGAGCTGTTACAGGTGTGTATATTTGTCCATATTCTGTTTTAGTTTGAAAGGAGAAGGCAGTGCTTTCTGACTGAATCAGCATACACAATAAATTGAACAGGCAGGTGAATCATTAACTACAGGTCTTTCAGGCGCCGCTTTTGCACTGAAGATAGTTCAAATGTGACACAATCAAAAATAAAACAAATAAATAAATAAACATCTTAGTTCGCTTTGTATGTCATTGTGGTGTTGGCACGTATATTGGATTTAGTGTAAAAAGTCAAAGGAAAAACTATTATGAAGCTTTTTTTTTTTTTTTTTTTTTTTAATATACAAGGATAAACAATAACACTCTTTCCTCCTTCTCACACTACTAGTTTGGGGCTTTATAGCGAAGCTCCAGAGCTCCATACTTATGCAAATGTTGTAATGCCATGAGTTCAATTTTGTTGCTTGCGTGCCCACACAGGCAACCCAATAAATAAAGAAAAAGGTGGAAAAAATATATAGTGTGTGCCACCACCGTCAGAGCTGAGTGCACTTGCACTTTGCAGCTTATTGTCTTACTTTTTACGATGCTCGGCTTTTAGGCAATGCCAAAATATTTATATTAAAGGACAGTCTATAACTTGTTAATAATTATTTTCCATGTGTTTACACAATCGCCCATATACATGACTGAAACACACCGGTATCAAAACAAAACAAGTTTAAGACAGAATTGTGAAAAAAGTACTTAGAATTATATTTCAGATTTAAACAGTCACCTTTTTCACTTTTTTTACTCTATTAGTGCATTTTGCTTAAAGATTTTGAATTCTGTACATAACATAAAGAAAGCAGGTCGACCCTATACTCATCTAGCTAAAGGTACAATTATGGTCCTGTTAGGGTGAAACACCAGTGACATCATCTGTACTTTAAAACTCCAGACTTGCTATTTTTCCCTTATGAGTGTATACAATCATTCATTTATTCATTTGCTGAACCTCTTGTTCCCACTAGGGTTGCGGGGAGGCTGGAGCCTATCTCAGCCGACTTTGGGTGAAGGCCGGAACAGCCAGTTAGCCTAACGTGCTTGTCTTTGGACTGTGGGGAAAACATGCAAACACCACATGCTTTTGACATGCTAACCACTTTGCCCCCCTGAGTACATACAGTATGTCAATATATACTTTCTGTAGCAAACATACACTACTGATCAAAAGTTCAAGTACATGTCTGTACAGCCAGAGATTTAAAAACTGCCTATAGGAGTGTAAGAAATTTATCCAGGTCTCTTTCCATCCTCCTATTCCATATCTATGGTAAGGCCTGTTAACAAAACTTTTTCTTGGCTAATATTTACCTTTCACATTACTGGCCAAAATGTAGAAGGGCATGTTGGCTAAAAATAGTAAGTATTGACCAAACACAACCTTGACTGCATGTGGGTTATTGCATGCTGTATAAACAACTTGCCTCATTTTCTTTTGTGCAGGGCAGAGGGAGAGGGTCACAGGTCTCTCCAGATTTCATCAGCTGCTGTGAATGCCAAGTCCATGTCAAGTTTACAGGTTATTTTCAGCACCTTCTGACCTAAACTTGGATAATGCCCAGACTAACCTAAACTTGATGGTTGCAGATTGGGAAAAAAATGTAACTATAGTTAATAGAGAGTCTGTGCCCACTGTACCATATGATTCTTGAACCCTATGTGGCTATCTGATGTGGTTATAGTCCATCCATCTCAGTGTTCAATGTGTTCCACGTTCTGACATACATTTCTAAGCAACTTGTTCATAAAGCACGTTTATCTGAGTAAATCTCCCTGTTAACTATTCTTTTCTAACCCTCTCATCAAAACTGCTACTGATTTTTTTTTTCCAGAAGACCAAGTCCCAGCTAAAGAGCAGCATCTCCATGGCATGATGCTGCCGCCACCACCATGCTTCACTGTGGGAATGTTGTTCTTGTACTGTGAAAGCTTAGCCTCATGAGACCATAAATGGTTTCAGAAAAACTTTAATGGGCTTGAATATTTTAGTTTCATGAAAAGGTGCTTCCATCTAGTCACCCTATGCCATAGTTCAAACATGTGAAGAATATTTGAGGTTATTTTAAATGCAGGGAGTGAGCAGTTTTTGCCAGATATTTCTGCATTTACTTCTTGTCCTTCTGTCAATTTTGAAGGGATGTCACGTTCTTGTTATTGTCACTCATTCACACAACTGCTACCTCTGGGCAATTTGGAACAGCCAGTTAGCTTAATGTGTATGTCTTTGGACTCTGGGAGGAAACCCATGCAAGCACATGGAAAACATGCAAACTCCACACAGAAATGTCTCAGCCTGGGACTTGAACACAAGGTTGTAGTGTACGCCACTGTGAGGCGGATGTGTTACCCTCTATGCGACCATACCACTTAACACTGTAGTGTCATTTTCTTGTCTCGTCGTCGACAGAAAGAACATGCAAATTTCACACAGAAAAGTTCACGCCAAGCCTGGGACTCGAACCCAGGACCGTCCTGCTGTAAGGCGAACGTCCTAGCCACTACACCAGCGTATCAAACTGAAGCACTACCAGCAACCATCAAATGAACACTATTCATGGACCTCTGAGATTTGGAGAATTTTTCACGAGGTTTCGAACTTCCACATACCCTTTGAGACATTTTCACCAATACCCAATCGGGCTCCAAATCCACAGGATTCCACCCACCAATCCCAGTACTGCCAGTGTTAAAGACATCATTCACAAGAACACATCACAGTGTTAGTGCAGCAGCAGGCTAGAAAAGGTCACAAAGCAAGAATCAGAAAGCACACAATGACATGAGAACACATTATAACAGTATACACATAAATATCTCTATAAACAATGTACCCTGAGCAAACAAACAAAGAGTAGTGAAAAGTGTAAAGCTGAAGATGTAATGGTTCCAAAGTCACGGCTGCCAGAATATATGTGCATACTGTTATGTAAGGCCATGTGTTTCTGAGTGGGTGGTTCAAGATATGACACGGAGCAGGAACAAAAACAACACATCTATTATTATCATTATTATCATTATTATTATTGTTGTTGTTGGTTTGTTGTTGTTGATGTTGTTTTGTTATTATTATCATTATTATTTTTGTTGTTGTTTTGTTTTTGTTGATATTGTTTTGTTATTATTATTATTACTATTATCATTGTTGGTTTGTTGTTGATGTTGTTTTGTTGTTGATGTTGTATTATTATTATTGTTGTTGTTGTTGTTGTTTTGTTATTATTATTATTATTATTATTATTATTATTATTATTATTAT
>JAOUQZ010000033.1:5682977-5694584 GCA_028564935.1 Neosilurus hyrtlii | reverse complement strand
TATTATTATTATTATTATTATTATTATTATTATTATTATTATTGTTGTTGTTGTTGTTGTTGTTGTTGTTGTTATTAATGTTATTATTAAACAAGTTTGAGCCCATCCCAGCTGGGTGGTATATGACCCATAATGATGACCAAATATCAAAATAAGCCCATCCCAGCTGACACTGTTCCAGTTCAATTTTGGTAAGAATCCATGCTCTGGTGACATCACAAAAATTACCCAAAATTCCCTCTCTATGCTACATTGTGCATTTGATTTTAGCATGGGAAATGCAAATTCTGAAAGTGTGTTAGTATGGCAGGCCCAACAGTGGGTGCTGTGTACTGCATTTTTATGGTTTGGCAGGGGTTTGCGCTTTCTGAGTGCAAGTCACTTATCCTACAGTATTTATTGAACTCTGGATTTAGCTTAAGTTGGCTTTCGCATGCTTTCCTCATAGCTGTGAGAGTTTTCTCATCCAGCAGTAGATGGAGTATCTCCTCTGAATTATCCATGTGTGTGAATGAGTGTAATGAGCCGATGAAGAGTGTGTTCCTGGCTTGCACTCCTGGGTTTTGGATGCACCGTAACCATGACAAGGATCAAGTAGTTACTTCACATGAATAAAAGACAAACTCTCCTGGATCCTACCCGGATCACTTGAATAATTGTTAATCAGGATTTTATTCTTTAATTCGTGCTGTAGATTTGCATTGTGAGAATAAATAATCTCTTAACAACCTTTACATCTTGAAGCTTGTGTTAATCAGAGCAGAGCAGCAGATGTCTTTTTTTCCTCAGATCCTTAAAAGCTTTGTTTTTTTGTGTGTGTGTGTGTGTGTGTGTGAGAGAGAGAGAGAGAGAGAGCTGTCAACCTGAGCTTCTTTCTATTATCATGTCATTAGGAATAAATAAGTTCTTGCAGATTGAATTTTATATTAATAGAGTAACCAGTTAAACTAAAGGAGGGACTAAAACCTAAGTAGTCTCAAAATATCATTACCTCATAAAGTGTTTTGCTCAATACACACTGTGCACCCTGATAATTTTGTGTGGTTTGAACCAAACAAACAAAAGAAAATACACTAACATTAAGGGCGGATACCATTATTCAGAGTGACTTACATTTATCATTTTCATGTGATGCTGAGCTTTTGAGGGTTAAGGGCCTTGCTCAGGGGCCCAACAGTGGCAGTTTGGTGGTACTGGGGCTTAAACCCCAACCATCAGATCGGTAAGCCAGAGCCTTAACCATTAAGACACCACTGCCCTCTAAGCCCACTAAGCCACCACTAATGGTGCTAAAAAAGGGTGTGAAAAGAAAAAAACTGCGAGGGATTGTTTTTACTTCCTCGCAAAAGAGGAAGGTGAAGGTATTGCTGAAGGTATTGTAATCACAGGCATTTGTTATTCCGTCTGTTTGTCAGTTTGTCTGTGAACAAACTTTTGTCCACACCCATGCACAGATTTTCACCAAATTCAGTGGTGACACCACCTTACCAAAGTCCCAGAGATAATTTTATTTTGGAATGTCTTAACGGGGGTTTGGTCAGATCAAGGTCACAAATTTTGGATATACAGCGCACATAACTTTGAAATAATTGCTAACAGACATGTTGTTACAATGGAACACTAATAGGTAACCTTTATAACAATAATTTTTCACCTTGAGAAGGTGAAGCCCCAACCTATATATAATTATAATATAATTATATAATATATAATTTATTTTGCTAATTTAGCCATGTCCATGTCCATAGGACATATCAGAAGGCGAGCATATGGGTAATTAAGGCCAGTACCTATAAAGGGCCTATTTACTACATTATCCATGCTGCGTGGCGGAGATATCTAGCACTCTGTGAGTGTCCCTGTGGTTGTTGTTGTTGCCTCTGATACTATGCTGTGGTAAGACAGTGAAAATAGTCTGTTCATAACAGTATGGGGGATGTGTAATATACTTTAATTTAAAATTAAGTATTATCTCTATTGTATATTACAAGCTTCTGTGCAGTTTATGCCTGGGATATCATTTCAGACAAAATGAAGACTGTGTGACATATTAATACTTCTAATGAGACAGTATCTTGTGGCCCTGTTCTGCTACTACAGTTCAATTAAAGACGCCCGTTCACTAGTGGATGTGTTTTATCTTCAATCATCAGTTCATTTTGACTAAATACAAATGTTTCCAAGTAAAACCACCCCAGGTCACAGGTTTAGTATCTCTTAGTCACATGTTTTACATATTGTTTTGTTTTTCTGTCAATTACAATAACCAGACTGCGTGACTGATGGAATGATCTTGGCAGTGGAACACTGGTTGATAGATCGTGTCAGAGATCAAGTGTTGAAAAATGGAAGAAGGCATACGATTTAAAAGATAAAAACTAGCGCACTGTGATGGCCTGGCGAGATGTCCAAGGTGTACTCCACCCTCGCCCATAGTCGGCCGAGATGGGCACCCGCCTCCCAGTGACTCTATTTAGGATTAAGTGGTTCAGAAAATGAATGAAGGATTTTTCATGGCTGTCCACAGTTGTGCCAAGTGCCATTTTCTTGTGATGATAGTTCTGCACTCTTACCCCGCCTCAAGATGGCAATGTTTACTAATTTCATCACCCCTGGTGCAGAGGTTATTCATACTCTTGTATTGGGGTAAGTAAACGGTTTCAGAAAGACATTATGGTGGATTCCATTTTATTTCCAAGAGGTAACAATGTATTTCATGTTTATTTAATATATCTGGTATTATGATTGGGCTCCTTTAATGGTAGAAGCTTTAATCATTCTTCAGTTTGTCCCTCTGAGGGGATAAAAGTGTTTTGATAAAAGTGAAAAAAAAACAAAAAAACACCAACAACTATTCCATAGCAAAAGAGTGCTACTCTGACCTAAGTACAAAAATGACAGTCTGAGCCACTGAAAAAAATAATCCCTTCACATTATTCATTTAAATGTGTATATCAGTCCCACATGATCAGAATGTGCCCAACTGAAGTGACTTTTTTTCCCGATTCTGAATAAATGAAGTCAGTTGGCCATTTTTTTGATCATGTGGGACCGATGTACACATTTAAATAGGTAATGTGAAGGGATCCTATTTTTCAGTGTACTCCAAGATAAATAAAATCTTTTGTTAAATTTTCTGGCCATGAGCTTAATAACCATCATAAACTAGCTATTTTTTCATGTTCATGTTCTTGTTTGTGCAGTTTAATATGTCAAGACCTAAATAAAAGCTTACTGAACAAACAAAAAAGTTTTTATTTTAAATAAAACATTTACTAGCATTTTTTTTTTTGCTTTTTTTTTATAGAAATGGTGGTTTGCTGTCTTCAGTAGTGAATGTAGGCCACACATATTGCTCAGTCTGGAGTTCTTCCTTCCAACATTACAAAAATGACACAAAATTGTGAAATCATAAAACCCCAGCCAGAGCACAGCGATGAGTGAGCAGGCTGTAAGTTACAAGCTCCATTCCTGAACTGCTCTGACATTACCGAGTGATGGAGGATGTACATTAAAACAGAAGGAAGAATGTGCTGTCATGTTCACAGATGATTTGTGAGCTGATTATGTAGAATAGTGGATTGTTGCTCTAAGCAATGCAGCAGAGTTCTCGTGAAAAGACTTCTGAGAATCCGCTTTCTATTTCTAATACTGAAATAAATCCACATTGCTTTTTAACTGCTTTGAAAGAACACTAGAATGTAAAAGACTGGCATTAAGCTCATTTATCACCTTATTCACTTGCGGACTTGGAATACATTACCATGTAATTTGCAAACTTAATAAAATGAGGTGGACTGTGTTGTTTTTTCCACTCTGAAACCATTCCCATCTCTCTCTCTCTCTCTCTCTCTCTCTCTCTCTCTCTTTCTCTCTCCATGGATGAACGCCATGTTCCAGGTGGTGCAACAAGTCCCTGACAGGTGAACCATGTATTAAATAATAATGAAGATTCTCTCCTCACCCTCACCTGACACCCTTCCATCTGCAAGCTGAGCCCTTGGCACCTACCCAAGGATGAAAGTTACACTAATGAGCTCGATCTTATGGTGTATACTGACAATGATCAGAGAATACCACCCACATGCTGCTAGGGCTGCCACGAGTGCACTGACCAATAATATATACACTGTCTAAAACCACTGACCCTACAAGGACTGTTTAATTGCAACTTTCACCTCTTCAGTGGGATACTGGTGGTTTTAAGTTAGACTTTTCCTGCTTTAGATATGTATCAGTTGTTCAGTATTTTCATATTTGGCTTTTTAATGAACCAGCTGTGAATTGAACGTCTCAGCATGGATTGAAAGTTACACACAGGTTTTTTATTATTATTATTATTATTATTATTTATTACTGAAGTAATATCAAAAATCTTGCATAATTACAGTGCAGTACAAACGTCTGAGACCAGTTGTGAGAAAAAACCCTAAATTCTGCATTATTTGAGTAAAAAAAAAAATCTCAACCTCAGTGTCAAGAGGCTGGGGAGAAGGACATCTGGACCTCACTGCTTAGGCTGCTGTCCCCGAGACCCGACCCCAGATCAAGCAGAAGAAGATGACTTGCTTTAATGACAGTGTGCCCAAGCTGGCATGGACTCCAGAAGACATTCCATTTTTAGTTCCAATCAATTGGAGTGTAGTCTGAACAAATACTTTAACAGAAGATAGATATGATGAAATCTAACATTTTTATGTCATATCTAGAAAAACTGCATATAAATTATTATAAACTTAAAACTTTTACTTTCTTTGTTTTCAGTATTTAACATTTTAACACTTTCTGTTTATATCTGAATTAAAACAAATAAATAAATAAAGATTTTCAGCATTAAAAACTGTACACCACTAAGAGACCGCCACATCCTGTGTCAAAAACACACGGAGAGTGCAAACGCTTACCAAGCACAGCAATCATCATATGAACCAACATGACAAAAATCATCCTAATTTTAAACCTATGTTAAAAAATCCTTTAAGAAATTCTATATCCAGAAATTGATCCGAATCATCTCCAGAATCAAATGGAATCTTCCTTGTCCAAAGCCCTGCCTCTGAATGAAATCCCATGACTTTTTAAGTCACCTTATTAAGAAGCAAACACGCAAACTGAGGGTAAAACATAAACACCTTGGCGGAGTAAATAGAGAGCTACAAAGACACAGTAAGGAAGCATGATTTTTGTTATCATGTCTTTTTAAAGTATAGCTCTCTACCAGGCCCTGTGTTGGACTGGCAAGCTGTTCAGGGTGTGCCCCGCCTTCACCCAGATCCTAGAGGAATTAAGTGGTTCAACGAATGAATGGATGAAAAAAGAAAGAATAAAAGAAAGAAAGATAGTAAGAATGAATGAATGAAGAAAGAATGAATGAATCAAGAAAGAATGAATGAATGAATGAAAAAAGAAAGAATGAATCAATGAATGAATGAATGAAAAAAGAAAGAATAAAGGAATGAATGAATGAATGCATGAATGAAAAAGAAAGAAAGAATGAAAGAAAGAAAGAAAGAATAAATAAAAAAAGAAAGAATGTATGAATGAATAATTAAAAAAAAGAAAGAATGGATGAATGCATGAATGAAAGAATGAATGAATGAACGAATGAATGAATAAATGAATGAATGAGCTTTCAACCCAAAAGCTGCATGAGATGCATGAGTTATGACAGGACCCTGTAAAAAAATCATAAACAGTATTTTCCCTAAAAGAGGAGTAAAGAATAACCTGTCACTTCTTTCTGAGGCTTTCCCATGCAACCTTCTGTGTCCTGGTTTCTAAATTAATCATAGACTAAAATATGAGTATGACGATTATTGTAGGGTGTCACAGAGGGAGTAGTGGTTAGTATGTCCAGTGATTAGCACAGCCTCAGTTAGAAGGCGAGGGCGTCTCTGTGTGGCGTTTGCATGTGTTTCCTCTGGGTACTCCAGTTTCCTCTCACATTCATTCATGCACATTAGGCAAAGTGGCTGTTTCAAATTGCCCCTAGGTATGAGTGAGAATAGTTGTTTGAGGGTGTACCTTAATTTCGCCGAGTTGGCTGAGATATGCTCCCTGCAGCCCTTTATTAATTTAGGATTATGCAGTTCAACAAATCAATGAATGAATGATTACTGTATTATAATTGCTCTGTTTTAATCTGTTATATAACCTAGCCAAGTATTCCGACAAAATGCAAAACGTTTTTATGTGGAAAAGTGTTGGGAGGGGTGGCATAGATTAGAATTGTTAATAATATACAGATAACAGACATCTCTCTCTCTCTCTCTCTCTCTCTCTCTCTCTCTCTCGCAGCAGTGACTGAGATGACCGCACCACTCGATGACAGACATATCGACATGTGCCCGTGAATGAAATTACAGAAAGCAGCTGATGGAGTGCAAATAAACGACAGACGATGGGTTCCAGCTTCTCCACGGGCGGACCCTGTTTTTCATTTTTACGCAACAAGAATAGAGGGTAAAAGTGAATGAAACTCGAATTCTGCAAGTCTTGCACCGGACCTTGTGTTTCTCGGGTCACGTGGACTTTTTGTCTGGACGAAGAAAGCGCGTGCCACAAACGTCACATGCGTCACAGTCCCGGTTCTACAACCTGGAGGACTGACGGAGTCTCCGCTGTGTCCCAAGAGCGCAGGCGGACGGATAGTCTGATCTTTTTTCACTCACAGGAAAGCAAATAAAAGGAACACGATGTTGACACTGACAGTGAATGGATAGTCTCTCCCGTTTGCCGGTTTTCCACACACATACACACACACACACACGCGCGCGCGCGCGTATAGCTGCAGAGAGACTGGAGGTAAGACGCAACTTCAGAGCGATTTACCTGTGGAGGGTCGACGCTAGCTGCTCTAATGATATCTGACTCTGAAACAGAAGACATACAGAACACAATTCGGGGAAACCTCTGAGTGCATCGCAGCGCGCCGGCGGAATTTCAAAGAAATACGATTGTGCAAACCATTGCTCGGGATCACCGGTGACTTGTGCGTGCAACACCAGTTAAAGCAGCTAGTGCTGCCCACAAGGTGCTCGTGTACCCGTTGACTGGTTGTGAAATTCCCAAAGTGCCGTCGCTCGCGCTGACGTCCCGTTTCCCACCGCCTCACGGGCTCCATGAAGGATGCGCGTGCGCTCGGGCACACGCGCTTGATGAGGCGGTCGGCGCTATCATGCGTGTGTTGGCCGAGGCCAGCGTTCAGTGCCTGCGTCTCGCCTTCCTGCTGATGGTGGCGGCGGGCGCGGCGCCCTCACCGGGTCTGAGCGCCGGCTGCCCGGAGCGCTGCGTGTGTGACGAACAGCTGGTGGTGCAGTGCGCCGGGCAGAGGCTGACCGTCTTCCCCGTAGACCTGCCGCTTGCTACTCGCCAGCTCATCCTAAGCGACAACCGCATCGGCGAACTGCCGCCGCTGCAACTCAACTACATGTCCGACCTGGTGTACTTGGACTGCAGCAACAACTCTCTGACCGAGATCTCAGAGTCGACGTTCGGCAACCTGCGCAAGCTCGCCTACTTGGACCTGTCGTTCAACGCGCTGGCGCGCGTCGAGGACCGCACGTTCGGCGCTCTCACCAGCCTTGTCATGTTACGCCTTACAGACAACCCCGGCCTGTCCGAGATCCAGGCGGACGCATTCGCGGAAAACATCGCGCTGCAGGTGCTCGATGTGAGCCGCAACAACTTGACGACGCTGAACGTGAGCACGCTGGTGGCGCTTCCCGCTTTACGCGCGCTCGGCCTCAGCGGAAACCCGTGGCGCTGTGACTGCGACAATGAGGACCTCTGTCTGTGGGTGCACGTCGAGGGCTTCAAGTTTCAAGGTGAGCGATGCGCAGTCTGGCGGGGCCGTACACCTGTCTCACTTCAAGCCTTTCTACTAAGCAGTAAAAAAAACACCACAAGTAGCTACTTTTCTAAATTTTGTCTCTATTGCTTTTACAGTGTAGTCTATATGCGTGCGCTCAGACACGTGTTTTGTGATTTGAATAATGAATTGTCGAATTAAGAACTTAATAAACTAAAGATTAAATTAAATTAAGAACTCTAAAGATGCCCACAGTAAAATCCACAATGTTGAATTAACACCCAGAGTGTTCATCTAAGTACAAAAAACATGTTAATTCAACAGGGATTTTACTGTGTACGTTTTCCTTTACAATATTTAATATTATAACATAATAATATTAGTATATAATACTAGTAACCAGTATGACGTAATTGGTATATTACACTTGAGATACTCAACACACTAACTGATCTGTGATAGGGCAGATATATAGACTTATAATGACTAATGAATTAAATAGTTGAATAAATAAACAGCTAATTGTAGAGCAAATTAAAAAGTAATTTTAAGAGTCATCACTGAATGAATTAAATAAATTAAACAGCTGATCATTATAGCTCATTTGGAGAGTTAGAGGCATAATCAAGCATCTGGTTTAAAATTATAGTAGGATCAGGTTGTTCAGGGTTATCCTCTTCAGTACTTAAAAGTAAAGTAGGCTGTATCGTGACATCATTAATACAATAGCAAACTTTTGTCATTTTAAGGCCAAAAATCAAATCCTGTTTGTCGGGTATTATACATGGATTATTTACATCCCAGGATGCATACTCCGACTCTGTAATGATACACCTCATCTACTAGTCCCATGTCACTCTAATCAGGCATCCAATCATGCACTTAAAATGAATGACCTGTCATATAGATTGAATGTGAATACATAATTAACGTTATCAGCAGTCTCTATTGTGTAGGTAAGTTCAGATACATTTACACTAGATGTTTGTGAAAGACTGAGGTTTTCTCTTTCTTGTTTCTCTAAGTCATCTCTCTCTCTCTCTCTCTCTCTCTCTCTCTCTCTCTCTCTCTCTCTCTGTGTGTGTGTGTGTGTGTGTGTGTGTGTGTGTGTTCGCGCTCAAGGGAAAAAAGGACAGCTAATGAATTCTCATTTGGATTGAGAGAGGCTAGTTCTTTATCCAATTTATCACACCCGGATCGCTTTATCAGATTATTCAGATCACTAATTTGATCTCAGATGGCACTCTCAGTGGAGCTAGGGTCAAGAGGGCTGAGGAGGCTCCTTTCTCTTCTTGGTCTTGTAGAACTCTCATACTGACAACTTTTTTAAAAGTCTAAAAAAACCTTTTTTTCCTGTTTCTAGTAGAGTTGGGCTCCTGACATGCAGCTTGTTGCCTGTGTGAGAAGGGAGAGAGAGAATTTCTCATGTCAATGTGACTCTTTATGCCAGTGTTTATGCCGTTTACAAGGTGAAAGTCCTGCACATATTTACATTGAATTAAGCACCAAGGACTTTTTAAATTAGATGCTCATTAATGTCTTGATTTAAGCAGAATAATAAGTTATGCAATACTCAGATCCTTCAAATCTGGATTATGCACCATCTTACTCTGTCACTGCTGAAAAGCAAATCATAGAACAATCCATCTTTAACTATTCCACAACTAATCTATCTCTCTCTCTCACACACACACTCTCTCTCTCTCTCTCTCTCTCTCTCTCTTTCTCTCCCATGATTAGTTGTTCTGACGTTTCCGTGTCTGCAGGGAGTTTTGATCTAATTATATAATTTTTAAGTGGATATGAAGAGTCTAATTTTTCTCCTATTATGTTATCCAATCAGACCTCATCTGAAACACAATCTCACTAAAGCAAGAAGTTATCCCTCAATTATTCTATATATATATGTGGGTATGCGTGTATGTGTATATGTGTGTGTGTGTGTGTGTGTGTGTGTGTGTGTGTGTGTGTGTGTGTGTGTGTGTGTAAACTGTATATACATACAGCTATACCAAGAATCAACAGACAACATTTAATAGGGTCAAAATATGCACGCTTGTGTGTGTGTGGTTGTGTGTGTGTGTGTGTGTGTGTGTGTGTGTGTGTGTGAGAGAGAGAGAGAGAGAGAGAGAGAGAGAGAGAGAGAGATTTAGGTATTCCTCAAGTCCCCATAAAATTAGTGCAAGTCCCCATAACATTAATCATTGCATTTTAAGGTGAAGTCATGTTTTAAGGTTAGGGTTAGGTTAAGCACAGGGTAAGGGATAAGGTTAGGCAAATATTGGTATGGAAAGTCTTCAGGAAATTATTGTAAATCCTGAAGTTATTTGCATCTCAGTGTTTGCGGGGGTTTACTGTGTAAACTGGTACTCCAGTTTCCGCCAACAATCCAAAGACATGCATATTAGGTCAGCTAACAACTCTACATTGCCCATATGTGTGAATGTGAGTGTGAATGGTTGTCTTCTGTGCTAGCTGTGGAAAAGTCTGGTGACCTGTTCAGGATGCACCCTGCTTCTCATCTGAAGTCAGCTGAAATTGGCCCCAGCTTCCTGTGTGGCCCTGACAGATAAGCAATATAGTACAGGATGAATAAATAGATGTTAAAGTTAGGGTTAAAAATTCTGTCTTAAACACATCATCATGTCTGTGTTATACTGCTGTGTTATAAGAACTAAATGAACTAAAGTAATAGTAGAACTAAAAGTTATGGAAAAGAGGTGAGTTGAGACAGATCGATCCCATGGATTTACTCTGTTTATAGATCCAGTACAAAACTAAAGAACGCAACATCAGGCACCAAACATGTTGTGTCCGATTGTTAAGTAGAAAGTCTTTGTAGGAATTCAGTTTTACCTGAAGATTTTCTGTAGCTGTTGGTGTGTGTGTGTGTGTGTGTGTGTTTGTGTTTTGTGTTGTGCTTGTTAAATTGTAGTAAACACTACATGATTCATGCAGTATTCACGTTAACATTTATGGATCATTTAGTTCTCTACACCTGTTTTTATGTCTTCCTTTCTCATTATTTACAGTTGTCTAGCTTGATAAACACCTTTGCCTGCCAGGGTGTATGATAAATAATGATTTCTTTTCCTGCATCTGTTTGGCTGTCTTGTCTGCTTTTTTATCGGTTGTTTATTCAGGATCTAAATAAATGGAATAATTATAGCAGTTTGGGTTTGTGATATGACATGAATAGTCTTCATCAGCTGCACTTGCTAGGCCTTGACGTTTTGCTTCAGGGTCATTTTATTATTTATTATTTATTAATGTTATAAGGATACGCTTATATGCTTACCCCAAAGATTTTATATATATATATATATATATATATATATATATATGTGTGTGTGTGTGTGTGTGTGTGTGTGTGTGTGTGTGTGTGTGTGTGTGTGTGTGTGTGTGTGTGTAGGTTTCTCTAGTTATAGAGTGTACATGACCGTTAAGAGATCTCATGCCACATTCTTGACCACGAAGGCATATTCAATAAAAGTCCGTATTAAAAGATACAAGATGTTGAAGTGAAACACTATAATTTTATACAGTTTGCTGTACACTCTAACTAGTTTTGAAAACCCCCGAACCACGTGCACACTAGCCGCTAACAGCGCGTGACATATTAGGATTTAAGCGGCCCGACTCCAAGTAGGTAGTGGGAAATGAACGATGACATTGTTCTATGAATATTCATGAGCTGTCCTGTACTGGTGCCATTTTAATGATTACAGAGAGAGAGAGAGAGAGAGAGAGAGAGAGAGAGAGAGAGAGAGAGAGAGAGAGAGAGAGAGAGAGAGAGA
>JAOUQZ010000033.1:5665085-5679564 GCA_028564935.1 Neosilurus hyrtlii | reverse complement strand
GGAGGCTGGCGCCCATCTCAGCCAACTCTGGGCGAGGGCGGGGTACACCCTGGACAGCTCGCCAGGCCATCGCAGAGAAATTAATTACTTTTTGTTTATTACTTTTCAGCTCCTGTGGTATCATTAATCATCCATCATAAACATTCTTACAAAATATTAGCAAGACAAAGTTAAATCACCACATAAGTAATGGATTTTTCTCCCAGTTCTTATTTCCATTTTAGGATTTATGGCAGAATAACCATCGTGTTTTTAATAAAATATGTCACGTAGTTTGGAGGCATGTGGAAATGGGGTGGCAGATAGGGTGGTAAAGCACCACGGAGGAGGTGGCAGCTGCCACATGCCACCCATTCGGTAGATCTGCCAGAAAGTACAGAGTGTACAGTAAAACACTGAAATGGATTGTAGGGGGTGAGACGCTGCATAGAAGAGTTCATCATAGCGAACTGAGCTCAGCGTAAAAGCTCTGTGCAGTAATTCTCTCCGTTACGTTGTCTCCTTGCTGTCTGTCTCCTATTTCAGCTTTGTTGTTATGCAGAGAGAACATGAGGAAGGGGTCTTACCCAACTCTTATCATCTTAAAAATGAGCATATGAAATGATATAATTAGAATCTACAGAGGGGGGCTGGTAGCCCCACTGTTTCATCTCAGCCCTGAGGGTTAAGAACTAAGATTAGGGACAATGCAAGGAAATGAGACACATTGCTTCACACTGTGTGTGTGTGTGTGTGCATGTGTGTGTGTGTGTGTGTGTGTGTGTGAGGGATTTGGGAGTATAGGGATAAGATGAATGGATATGGGATTGTTTATGACAAGTAATGCAGTAGAAAACTATTAGGATGTTGTAATGTATTTTATTTCACTCATCCTTACTTTACTGTGACAAAACATTCAACAAAGTCACAAAGTGACCACATGAGCATGCCATCATCATATGGCCTTCATTCTGCCTTTCTTCCTACCTTGTCCACATGTCAGACCTCATATGCCATGCTATGGGCATTACAATTTACTGTATAGCTTATCCTTTCATGTCTTCATGGCTGCAGTGCACACATTTTATATTTAGACTTTTTTCAGCATCCTGGATTTCTCATATAAAAAATTATGAATGGATTGGTAGGAAACTGAGAAAGAGTCAGCATACCCATCTTTTTTTACATTTTCAAATGATCAATGCGGAAGGTACTACGACACACCAATTTTAGTTCCACAGGAAATCGTGTGTGTGTTTGTTTGTCCGCAGTCCATGAATGCGCATTCGGTCCTAGTAAGCTATTACCTTCCGAATGAGCTATATATTGTTCATATTATTATTAGACATTACTGAGAGCTTACAGATATGTATGAATATTACGATCATCATTGCATTTACATAGACAGAAACTTTCCAATAAGTCTAAAGCCGGGATCTAATTAAATCATTAGAAGTTCCACTTTGCCTTCAAGAGCATGCATGTGTCCAAAAGTCTCAGAAGAGGTAAGTTTTTAAATTAAATTTGTTTCAGTAATGACGTAGTAACTAATGTCATGACAGTAGCAATGTTATTAGTAGTATCATTCAGGTAATGTAACATAACCTAATGTTAGGCCGTTTTATACAACAACAAGGATCTGACATTATATATGCCAGTTGGTGCCATGTGAAAAGTCGTGTGTGTTCGCTCCACCAGTCATTTAAGGAGGTAAAAGGTAAAAATGGGTCATTCAGTATTAATCTGTATTTTGTTTTTGTTGTTCTATTAAGGTCAGTCATAGAGCTTCATTCAGTCATTCTTTGTCCTTTGTCCAAAGCCAACCTCATTAATTGTGGGTGCAAAGCAAGAGCACCAGCATCAATGGGATATCAGTTCATCAAAGGGCACCATGAACACCCACCCTTACCCTCATTTACATCTAGAGGGAGGTTCACATAACCAGTGTCATGTTTTGGAAGGTGGGAGGAAACTGGAGTACCCAGAGAATATGTGAAATTCTTTAAAGATACAGCATTCTGAGCTTAGGTTCAAACTGGTAACACTGGAGATGTAAAGTAGGCACACTACCCACAGTACCACCTCTCCATCCTATTCAGTTTTAAATTCCTGTCAGTTAATTAACATTTATCCACCAAGGGCAAGATGGATATCACATATCACTAAATAATCCCAGAGACAAAATATTTATATTCCATTCACTGATGTCCAGTGAGCCTGAGGTGCATTTATGTATTAATACAGGGTTTGCCGAAAAGTTTACCCCTTTAGCGATCACGAATCCAGGTTATTCTTGGCCAAAAAAGTTGCACAATACATGTAGTGTATCATTTATATTTTTTTTGTTGTTTGTTTTATTAGGTTTCATGTATTTTAATTTTGAAAATTGGTCGATAATCTCTCTGTTTGTCCTGCCAGTTTTGACAGCACTCTGCTTTTCCAGATTTGCACCTGTGGCCCACAAGTGTCATGGCACAACCACCAATTCCATGGCACAAATCCTTCCTGTGACCCTAATTAGAATTAAGAGGTTCAGAAAATGAATGTATGAATGAATGAACAATAACATTAATTGAACAATAACATATCACATTTAAAATGTGCTATAATTTTACCATGTGTATTAACCCTTGAACCAAGTGAAAATCTGTAGTATCTTCTGGTGCACATTGCCTGTTTAAGGGTTAAATTGTGATGATGCTGCCTGCTCCAAATAACCAGTACAACCTGTGAGTGTCTGCAGTTTCGATTCAAGCATTATCTTCTCGGAATAATGTTTGTTAATCTTGACATAGCAGACTAATTAGATCACACGATTCATGTGCAGCATATACTAATATGCAATTTTACTATTTAAAAAGTCTTACTTTGAAACAGATCTGACATTTACAAGGAACAACAACCCCATCTCCTCTTCAGCCTCCTGCTTGTTGCACATGTACAAATGCCCCTGGTTCTGATTGGTTGGAAAAGTGTTGTGTGACTCACTCTGAGCCACTTTGTTTGTTTATTATCTACGAAGCTAGGGCTGTGTATGAGCACTGTGTTGTTTTTTTCCCAGCGCATAGCAGACAGCAGGCAAACAGTGAGGAAATTTGACAAAAAGTGTTTTGGATTAGAATCGATGACAGCACCTTTTAAAAAGACCGGTGTGGTAAATGAATGCTTTGGGGGGCTGCTGCAAAGCTAAACTAGTGTTCATTAGAAGAGGCAGTGGAGCAGTCACACTCCTGCCAACTCAGCAGTATTGATACAAGCCCCTAGGCTACTTCACTGTGTGTGTGTGTGTGTGTGTGTGTGTGTGTGTGTGTGTGTGTGTGTGTGTGTGTGTGTACTTGCTACATATTGAGGACTGGAATATGTTTTTTACCAACAGAGGGAGGACATTTCTGGGAAATGAGGACATTTGGCTAGTTGACATTTTGGCTTCAAAGGGTTGTTTGAGGATTAAGGCTTGGTTGGTGTCCAGGTTAGGGTTAGGGTAAGGGTTGGGGTTAGGCATTTAGCTGTCGTGGTGATGGTCAGGGTAAGGGGACAAGGAATGCAGCATGACAGTGAATGTCCCCAGAGTGATGGCACTTTTCACTCTGGGGTTTACAAAATTTGAACGGGGAAAGACTCACATTTTACAGGTTTGACTGCCCTATTTATATCAGGAGTAGTTTAACATTTCTGCTTGCACAGTTGTTTTTAACAGCTACAATGCACAAAGGAGTAGATTAATTTGTAAAGAGAATGTACTGTTCCAACTTATTGGGGGGAAAATGAACGAGACCGTTATGCCTTTTGTGTTTTGTTAATATTCCCTGCTGTAATGTTTCAGCTTGAGAAGTGTGTTTAAATGGAGGCAAGGTTCAGTGTTGCCCAACAGCACTATTAGACACGGCTTTTACTGAGTCATGTGGAAATCCACTAAACTGCCCAGGTGGGATTATATAAGTCTGTCGGTGCTTCAGAACCCATATTGTGACAAGCTTCTTTGTGATATAAAGCTGCTGTGATATACTAGGAGCTGAAAATTCAAATATATCAATGAGGAACCAGAACAGCATGTGGTTTGCAGGATAATTAGGATTTGATGTCAGATTTTAGATTATTTTAGTAGCAGGTGTTGTGGTGTCAGAAAAAAGACAGAAATCTGTCAGATCTGATGTAGGGATGAGCTTTTCTTAGACACTCAACCATCTGTGGTCTATGTGTTCTGAATGAAGGAGACTGGATGAAGTAAAGTCACTTGCTTTGTTTGTTGTTTGTTGGGAAAGTCTGTAAGGGGATGTGTTTCTGATATGCACAGCTCTGTATAAAACACGAAGAGTATCAGGCTTACATACATAATGAGCCTAACAACTTGTCATGATTCTAATTAGGTTATAGAGTATGATTCATGCCAGCAGTGATTAATGCAGCTCCAAACCTGTTCCAGATGGATTAGTTATAATTGCAATGACAACAAGCGGTGAGCATGATAGAAATGTAAATAAACATGGTGTTCAGACCCATATTTATTATGTTGACCCATTATGTTGATTGGGGTACAGTTTGCTCTGGGTCTCTTGCGTACAAATGATATATAAGATCTGTATTATACACTATGTTAGGCACGCCCACCTCAAAGCAAGAAGTTCCTGGGTTCGAGTGCCAGGCTTGGCGAGGGTGTTTTTGTATGGAGTTTGCATGTTCTCCCTGTGACTGTGTGGGTTTCCTCTGGGTACACCACTTTCATCCCACAGTCCAAAGGCATGCATATTAGGCTAACTGGCTGCTTGAATTTGCCGCTAGGTGTGTGTGTGTGTGTGTGTGTGTGTGTGTGTGTGTGTGTGTGTGTGTGTAAATGGATTATGTGAGAGTGTTGGACGAGCAATGTACTACTGAGCTGATCAGGGTGTACCCTGCCTTCACCCAGAGTTGGTTGAGATATACTCCAGTCTTTCAGCCTCCCTGTTATACTAGTAGGATAAAGAAAAGGAATTAAAGAATGTTTACTGTCATTTTAGGATAAGTATGGTGAACAGTCCAGAACAGATGCAGTTAGCAACACAGATTTATTAGCCGGCTCAAAGCACAGAGCTCACATGAACGTCCTCAGTATCATGGTTTTAATATGTAAATATAAATGATAGAAATCTCACTTTAGTTTGCTTTTCTTGTGTTTTCCTTAGTTTATACTGAAACATATTTACAGAGTGCGGTTTACTTTCTTGATTTTTTGATGATTTTTTTAGTCTGTTTTTTTGCTTCTGTTCCCATGTAGTATAAACTAAAACAATGATGCACCACAGGCACAGTGGACATTATGTCTATGGCATAATTCAGGACATTCCTCCGGCCTTCGGTGCATAATTGTTAATTATATTGATTAAAGTTTTTTTAATGAATGCATTTCTTTGTTAAATCACATTTTATTGTAAACTTGGTGAGAAATCAGTGGGTTAAGATTAATTAATCAATTAACCAATGGGATCACACGTTTTCTGAATTTCTGTATGAAGGTTACTAGCTGAAATTATATGGAGCAAGGCAACAACTTATTTGGAGTTGGATTTGATACTAATACTGAGTGATACTCATACTGTGATACTGAGTGATTGGGTGTAAACTTTAAGCTTAGCTTCCTATGGTTAAAGTTTTAGTTTAGGCTTAGGGTAAAGAAAAAATTTATGCAAATTAATTTATGAGTTCACACTAAGGTAGCATTTTTCATCAAGGTACCGCAAATCTCCAGAACACCAGCCCTGGTGGTGGAGCTGTTACTCTGTACTTTAAAACTTGATACTATTAATATGGCAGGAACCACTAACCTACTTAATGTATAGATTAAACTCACAGCATATGAAAAACACAACTAACTGTGAAGAATCAAGACATGTTGTAAAGTAACTGATGCATTATTTAAATATAGTATATGTTAGTAAATTTTTAATCCGGGATGGATTGGCCATGGGGGAATTTCCCAGCACCAGGACACCAAAACTCAGAAACCCTACTTGCAATTGATTCAATATGAAAAGTAATCATTTTCCTGTATTAATGAACATGCTGTATGTAGAATAGATAACATTGGAGAGCAAATGGAAAAGAAAAGGGAAAAAAAGGAAAGGAAAGCTTTACTGGCAGATGGAGCAGTGTGTTCAAAAATAAATGAACTTTCCAATTCTGAAAAAAACTCTGGTGATTATGATGATGGGGAGTGCAGTATTAAGAAAGCAGAGACCCAAAAAACATAGCCTAGACAAGTTAGCTAAATAAGGACAAGGCATGATAAGCATTCAATGAATAAAAGTTTAAATAGCAGTTATTGTATAGTTTTATTATTTTTTCTTTTTTAGTTAAAAATATACAGTGAGTATAGAAAATATTCATGTTTTGTGGCATTGCGTCCTGAAATTATTTTATTTTGCTGTATTTACTTAATGCAACAATTCAAGCCAAGTGAAACATGTCTAACAGCATTTTTAGAATAATAAAGAAATAAAATAAAACAAATTCACTGAGAAGGTTAAAGGATCACCTCCCATGTGTCAGTACTTTGTGGAATTGTGAAACATTATACTTTAAGGAATACTTCACTACCAAGTTTGTGCATCTACACTATGCAGTGTTTCCCTATTCTTCTTTGCAGAACTGTTCAAGCTTAATTAGATTGGATGGTAACCGTTGGTGGACTGCAATCTTCAAGTCATTCCACAGATTGTCAGTAAGGTTTAAGTTGTCGTTTGGCATTGAGGCCACAATAGTTCGATTTTGGACTCATCTGATCATAACACCTTTTTCCATTTGTCCTCAGAATCTTTAAGGCACATTTTAACAAAACTCAATCAAGACTTGCCATTTTATTTCACAGTCTCCCTTACAAGCCACATTTGTGGAGCATTTGTGATATTGTTGTCACATGCTGACAATGACCACTCTGCCAAAAATTCCTGTAACTGCTTTAAAGTTGCCCTAGGCCTCTTGATAGCCTCTCTGACCAGTTTCCTCCTCACTCTTCCATCCAGTTTGGAGCATCCTGATCTGGCAAGGGTCCTGGTAGAACCAAAAACTTTTATTTATGGACTTTACTGTGTTCCTAATGATTGATAAAGCCTTTGGAATTTTTTTGTATACATCTCTTGACTTGAGCCTGATCTTTTGACACTGCCTTGCCACCCATAGTTTGATTATTTGCTTTCAGTTACAAACACTGCAGTGCTCTAGAAATAGCTGTTTTCATGCTGATCTACACAGAAAGTAGTTCTGAACTACTCAGATTGAAACTGATCTCAGGTGGAAGCTAATTAGTTTGGTATGCAATCAAGAAGGTAATGAGTTACACCTGATTGAGTTTAAAGGTGTTTTTTAGGAGGGGGTGAGCTTTTGACGGTGATTCTGTTTTTTGTTTTTGTTTTTTCTGAACTGTTCTGTCACTTGGATGTTATAAGTTGCATTTAGTGAATACAGCTGGAAAAATATTTTTGTGTTTGTCTTTATGTCAGGCTGCAAAGCAACAAAATGTCAATATCTTGATTGGGGTGATTCTTTTCTACACTCTCTGTACACACAATGTAGCTTTAAATATTGGAATTCGGTTAAATGCTGACACTGTAAAGCTTGTTGTAGCAAAAAATATGCTGTGTACCTGAAAATATGAGACAAAATAAGAATTTGTTGTGTGTGAGGAGCTATGAACAAGCAGGGGTTTTCTCACCTTAGTTCTCACACACAGTTTTCACAACTCTGCTGTTATGGACGGTGCACAAGTAAGCTGACTGGTCATTTTAAGGTGGTATAGCTCACAGAGTGTTGGAATTGGTCTTAAAATTAATGCTTTGTAATATTGGGATATGCAACATCATATTATAGCGGCCATGTTTCTTTTGGTTATATTGTGTCTTTTGGAAGTAGATGATGTGTGGGTGTTGAGTGGCGTGTGTGTGTGTGTGTGTGTGTGTGAGAGAGAGAGAGTATGCAGTTAAAACACTTGAAGCTTGTTGAATTCAGCATTTGGGTGTGTAGTGCGCTAAAAAGCACTTCACATTGTACCTTAGATTTGAGATCAGGTTTGATGATGCTAATGTAGTAAAATATGGGAGAAAAGTCCCATTAGAGTTGTTTCTCTTTTTTAAAACCCTGTGTTCACACTATGTGTGCTTTTCTCCATGTTACATACTTTCTTTCTATCTCCCATAAACATACCCGTAACTGGATTGTCTATTAACAGTGGTTAATGAATAAACGAATGAATCAATGAACTATCCATCCATCCGTTTTCAATACTGCTTGTTCATCAGGGTCGCGGGTGAGTTGGAGCATATCCCAGCTGATTTTAGGTGAGAGGCTGTGCATATCAGACCTGGGCAGGTAGCCAACCTATTGTAGGTTTAACACCGAGATGTGCCATTCACACTAACATTCACTTACATTTACCTAATCTGTATTTCTTTTTACCGTTGGGTGACACTGGAGTACCCTCTGAAGACACTGGTTGAACCTTCTAGCTGTGAGTTGACAGTGCTAAACACTAACCACAGCGTCCCTGCCAAGTGATTAAATATGTTTCCTATTAAAGATTCAAGATTCAAGAGTCTTTTAAGCTATTATTCATTTATTCATTCATTCATTTTCTGAACCGTTCAATCCTAATTAGTGTTGCAAGGAGGCTGGTGACCATCTCAGCCAACTCTGGGCGAAGGCAGAGTACACCCTGGACAGCTCGCCAGGCCATCGCCTGCAATGTCAGCAATGGTTCTTTTGCATGCCTTCTCACCTTAGACAGTGAGAGACATGGCTGGCCTTTGATAACTCAGTTAGCTGCACTTGCGGGGGGGAGCGGTGACAGCGGTTGCTCCTTATTGTCATTATGTTCACACATAATGAAATTTGGTATGAGGCTCTCAGCTTTAAAAGGTACAATCACCATTACAATATTGCCAGTCACCATACCGCTTTTATTTATTTATTTATTTATTTGGGCATTTATTTATTTGTTTTTTGTTTGTTTGTTTATCTATCTATCTATCTGTCTATCTATTTATCTATCTATCGTTCTATTTATTTATTTATTTTGTATGTATATGTATATTTGTTATTTAATTGATAATTTTTTTAATTTTATTAATATTTTTTATTATAATTATGTTTTCTTCCCCCCTTTCTATTTTATTTATTTATTTGTTTGTTTGTTTTTGTTGTTGTTTTGTGTGTATATATTATTTTTCTTTTTTTTCCTTTTTTTTCTTTCTTCTGTCTCTGTGACTGTGTACTCATTACTTTGGTGGATGTTATGATATGTTAGTGATATGTCTTTTTGTTCTGGTCATTATTTGATAAACTCTTGTTTAATGTCAGCTCTATTTTTCTGTAAAAGCCGCATGAAATTTAATGTTGTATTTATATACAGATATAGCAGTTTTGTCTTGTGATAGTTTGGTTTCAAGGGTCGTTGCTTTATATCTATAATGTTTCTGTCTCCTCTTTGTTCTTTTTAGTTTTCCTTTTGCTTCTGTTTGCTGTCTTGTTTCTTTTTCTGTCCCCTCCAGTCAAGTCCAGCAAGATTACATAGATTACATAACACAATTCAACAGTAAAAAAATAAATTAATCAGATTATCAAGAGGAGCCTTATACCCATAAACCTCCCCTTGGAAAAGCAAATTTGTTCTGCACATCACTGCAACCAGACTGCCATTCTGCTTGCTATGATGCTGGACAAGACAGGTTAAAAATATATATATATAAAAAAATACACCTGTGAATAAAATCTGAGCACTGGGACATACAGTATGTACAGTAAAGGCACCATGAGATGAAATTGATATGTAGATAAATGGCAGCAGCAGAACTGGGATATACAGTATGTAAATACAGTATGTAATGTATTTCACTGAAGACATACTGTTATATTAAGCTTTAGTTGTAAATGGGTTTCATGAATGATTGTTTGCTTACAAGTATAAAATAGACTGCTTATTTAAATAGTGGAATCTTCATACAGTATCTGTGTTCCAAATGTCATATTATGCATACTACTTGTGCATAACAAAGCGTGAGTAGGAAAGTATAGTACACATTATGGGGCCTTGTTGAACCTGAAGCCCAAGATGGACATCAATAATGCTGTTTGAAATTCATTCCATTCCATCAAATCCAGTCGTGACTTTATTGCAATGGTCAGATTTTTAACAGGGTAGGTGGACCCGAACACTCCCCATTTACCTAAGCTTGGGATCAGCAAACACCTGTGTTACCCCAGTTGCATGGCTGGGCAGAACCATTCAGACACATATTCATACTTTGGAGGAATTTAGAAGAGCCAATTTGACTAATGTGTATGTCTTTGGACTGTGGAGGTAAAAAAAAAACAAAGAACCTGGAGCAGAACGTAAACTCCAAGTGGAAATGACTTGGCCTACCACAGGGATAGAACCAAGAACCTTCTTGCTTTGAGGTGAATGTGTTAGCCACAATGCCACCATGCTTAGAAACATACATATATTCAGGCATTTTAGATCATGCAAGTTACCTGAATGTAGTTAAAGGCATCCAAAATTATCAGATTTAGGAGTATCTGGGATAGGGTTTTATATAGCATATAGACCACTGCCTTAAACCAAGTGCCTGGCTTTAATCCGCTAAAAATCATGGATAGAAAATGTAGCATGAAGGAAAAAAATCCTTTGCTGTCAAGAAAAATGAAAAAAGATTCCTATGATAGTACATCCTTTTGCCTGGCCAAAAGAAAGTCACACACGAATATATTGTTGTTCCACCTTTAGACCTGCTTACGCCACGTAATCGTCATGCCATTGTATCAAAAAACTCAATCAACATAACATTTATTTCCATCCAGTGTTGGGTTCATTTCTCATGGATGTCTTGAATTGATGAGGGTTAAAACTGAACCGCTCCATAAAGTCTTCTCCAGCACATCCCAAAAACTTTCAGTAGGGTTAAGGTCAGGACTCTGGGGTGCCAATACATATGTGAAAATGATTCCTCATGCTCCCTGAAACACTTGTATGAGTCCCCATTTTATATTCGTGCCATCAAGGAAAAAAGTCCATTGATGTAATAACCTGCTCATTCACTACATTCAACTCATCAGCTGAAATCAAAACTAAATACACTCCGTGAAAATATGCCAAGTGTGACTTTTTTGATTTTGAAATTAAAATATGCCTAACTTAACAAGAAATTAAGCTTGGTGGTGTAGTGATTAGAATGTCCGCCTCACCGCAAAGTGAGTCAAGTCCCTGGATTTCAGTCCTAGGTTTGAGGAGGGCTTTTCTGTGTGGAGTTCGCATGTTCTCCCCATGCTTATGTGGGTTCGTTCTGAAAATCCAAAAACATGCACATTAGGCTAATTGGTTGTTTGAAACTGCCCTCATGTGTAAATGTTGTGTGAGTGTTCACCCCATGATGGATTGGCGAGCTATTCAAGATGTCCCCCGCCTTCACCCAGAGTAGGCTCTGATAGATATCTGAAGATAGGCTCCAGCCTCCCTGCAACCGTAATAGGATTAAACATTTCAGCAAGTGAATAAATAAACAAAACAGCTTCCACCCTTTTTATTGAAAAAGTAATTGATCCAGCACACTGATCCGATTTTTTTGGAATTATTTCATGCACCAACAATTCATTTGCTGTGGGATGTTCCATGTAATGAACAGACCACTTAGCAGTGCTCCACTTGAGGGCCAGGTGCCATGTCCCTCTGTCTTTTTGTCCCTTTATCACAGTGTCTCACCAGTTTATCACATACACTCTGAGGATGTCACAGAGAGGGCTTATAAACAAAAAAGCTCATTCATTCATTCATTCATTATCTAAGTCACTTAATCTTATCAAGGTCGCGGGGAGGCTGGTGCCCATTTCAGCCGACTCTAGGCGAAGGCAAGGTACACCCTGCAAAAAACCCTATTAAATAAATTATCACAGGATGGGGAGGGAATTAGTCTATAAGCCAAAGCAGAGAACTCCAGACCAAAGAGTGCCGATAATGCACTATTACCATCCACAAGCGCCATTAAAAAACAGTAAACAAACAAAATAAAACAAACCTCCTATAGAAATAAATGAGAATGAGATTCAAGCTAGTGTTTCCACTCTGGAACATCCTACCCACAGAGCTTTATGCACAGCTTTTAGTTTATAATTTGTCAATCAGTTGGTCATGAAATCATGAAATCTCATGGACAATAGATATGTTAGCTAAATGCTAGACCAGGGGCACTTAATCAGTCAGCATGTCAATATATTTCACAGGAAATCTGACAACATTGCATCTGGCCTTTAGTTATTGCCAACCCAGTAAATAAAATTGGTAAAGTATTAGTGTGGTTGTGTGTGTGTGTGTGTGTGTGTGTGTGTGTGTGTGTGTGTGTGTGGTGTTAAAAAAAGATTTGAGGTGCAGAGGTGTAAGAGATAGGGTGAGAGAGAGCCTGATCAAGCTGTTGAGGGTCACCTTCAGTGATCTCCCAGTCTCTTTGTGTCTGCTTCCTGCATTATTTTTGCGCTCAGTGATGTCGAACCTTCTTTTACTGAGTACTGCCCTCACTGCCAGTGCTTTTACTTCACATGTCCCACATCAGATTATAATTCAACCCTAAACCTCAATTAATATATATCTCATGATTGCATAAAGTTTCATAATCTGAAACCTCTCCAGTGCAGAATGTACAATCATTGCGCTGATGCTGGCACAGAACAAGTGGAGTGGTCTGACCAAGGGTTCAGGGTGAGTTTCTTGCCTTTCATCCTTTCATATTTTGAGGAGAGACTTCACATAAGCCATGGGCTTTAACCTTTGATTATTTTATGGGAAAAATAAATACTGTACCAAGCTCCTGAAAGCCAGCCTGATTGTAAATCTGGTAGTAGTGAACATGCTATGGTCTCTAGGAATGACTGGCCTATACACTTATTAACCTATACACATGAGTTAAAATGCTCAAATTCTATAATATTATGAATTGTATATAAATCTATATATTGTAGTCTATATGAACTGTGACAAGAATAATATTAGCAGTTTATGCAGTATACAGAATTAGTATATACCACACAGGAGCAGTGAAATCTCTTTGGTGTGCTGTCTTGACATTAAAAAAAACATTGGGCCTCATTCACCAGCCGGTTCTATGAAGAAGTTCTTAAATGAAGGGCTGAGAGCCACAGTGGTCTAACCCCAGAAACCCCAGATATGGTCATATTTTGACAGATGTAGATAAGGTTTGCTGTTCAATGACAAAAAATAAGTTCTCTTCATCTTCCTTATCACCTTGAATCATATGGTGAGCATGATTTTTTATATTGCAAAAACTATATGTGATTTTTCTCAAAAATAGCTTTCTGTTGGTTACACCACTCTGGTTCTCAGCCCTTCAAATTTTACTTATGCACTTTTCAGGCATATACCAATATTTTCTTCTCTGGGTTTTGTTCTTAGCTACAAACTCCTTTCTTTTTTAATTTTCTTAAAAATTTTCAATCTATGATGTCACAGAGTCATACTTTTAAACAATTATTAATTATATAATATATAATTAATTAGTCATCAATAAGCTTCTGGCTGAATTCCGATTGGCTGTTTGACTGCACTACTTGACAGAGTTTAGTGAAATTTGTTGGTTTCCTGGCATGGACCCGAGTTTTAAACACAGTATTTTTAATATGGTTTTATTTATTTACATTTATTAAAGATATATGTTGTATAATCATTATGCACCAGAAAAAGAAGCCATTTATGACATTAATGTCCATGATGAGTGCATGTAAAATTCTGACCATAATTGCACATCCACTTTATTGTGTAATACAACCCGAGCATTCCTTAGAGCTTGAGTAAGCCTCAATGCTGTGGGTTTGTCAAATCTATTTTTAGATTATGTTAAATTTCAATATCAGATCCGTGTTCAGAAACTGTATTCGATTTTCTGCAGTAACAGGGTGCAGAAAGCCTCAGGCATGATTCCTATATAACAGTCTTACCTCAACCTCAAGGCTGGCCAGACAGTGTGACCCATAGATTATTCATCAGCCATCTCTCTCTCTCTCTCTCTCTCTCTCTCTCTCTCTCACACACACACACACACACACACACACACACACACACATACACACGGGAAATGTCCCGCTCTCTTTCTCTCATTTCTTTATGCTTTACTGTAATGTGAGCATCATTTGATTAGAACAATTTATTATAGTAATGCATCAAGGAGATGATCCTGTCATCACCACAGTAGATCACCCATTAATGTCTACGAGGGAAACAAAGTGCACATGTGTGCGTGTGTGTGTGTGTGTGTGTTGGATTTCTCTTGTCAAAGTGCAATAAAGAGCTGACAGGCTTCTGCTGTGCTGTGCTCTGGCTCTAAGATTGGAATGATGGTTATTGACCTGTATTCTTCTCTGGGGCAGGGGCACAGGGCATTCATGTTTATTCATGCGTGTGTGTGTGTGTGTGTGTGTGTGTGTGTGTGTGTGTGTGTGTGTGTGGTCTAGCTATTCATCACAGTGTGGGGAC
>JAOUQZ010000033.1:5633712-5645989 GCA_028564935.1 Neosilurus hyrtlii | reverse complement strand
CTCTCTCTCTCTCTCTCTCTCTCTCTCTCTCTCTCTCTCTCTCTCTCTCTCTCTCTCTCTCTCTCTCTCTCAGGCATCGTGGAGGTTCTGATGTGTCGGGAACGGGCACGGAACGCTCTGGGTCGTGTGTTTGTGGCTCAGGTATGATCCCACTCACTGGTACCTGTGGAATTAACCTTTTGTTTAAATCCCAGCAGACGGTTCAGCTCATCCACACTCCTTCTCTCTGATATTTTTGTCCGTTTTTTAAAACCTCTGGTATCTGTCAGACTCAGGCTGCACCTGGATGAAGCTATAATTCATCTTGTGACAGCAGTAAATTCATATGCGGGGAAAAAAAAAACTTAAAAGACAAAAATAGGCAAGATTTATGATGTTCCTTTGCTCTTGCTGATTCTTCTGTCTTGGCTCCATTTCACAGTTTTATCAATATCTCTCCCACTCAATGCTTCATATATCTCTCTGTAGATGCGAGAGTTGGTGTCAGGGCTGCACCATGACACAGCTGTGCGTGTGGTGATCTTTAAGAGTCTGGTGCCTGGAGTCTTTTGTGCAGGTCAGCATTCACCTGTAATGAAAACATGCATCATGCAACCTACATTTATTTTCCATCTTAGAATTCCATCTTAGAATCATTTCATTTAGAAGCTGATTAATTAGAATTAGAAGCTGTTAAATGTGAAGATGTGTGATTGTGTTAAAGGGGCTGATTTAAAGGAGAGAGCACAGATGAGCAACTCTGAGGCTGAGCAGTTTGTTCATGGACTCCGTTCACTAATGAATGAAATAGGTGAGACAAGTTAATAGTGGTCTTTGACCATATAAAAATATATTCATTCATTTATTCGCCGAACCGCTTAACCCCACTACGGTCGCAGGGAGGCTGGAGCTTATCTCAGAGTTAACCCTGAGTTAGTATTAGTTTTTAAATATTTTTATAGATTTTATTTAGTCTTTCAGTGTTTATTTATTATTTTATTTTTATTTTAAAGAATTGACTATTTTTAGTTTAGTTTTTAAAGCACTGTGTGAGTGGAGCCCCATAGGAAAGGGATAAACTGCCTTTAAAAAGTCAAGAAGTGTCTCTCTGTCCATCCCTCCAGAACATGTGTACACATGGAAACCCTGAGGTATAAAATAAAATACACTTTTTTAATAAAACTACACTTTATTATTAAGATGAAATACACTTTTTAACAGCGTAATCAGAATTCTATGTGCCATATGCAGTAGGTATCTTCATTTTTTTAGCTGGCAAAATAAACTATTACTGCGATGCAATGCATTACTCATTTGAATAGAAAGGCCTTTAACCCTATCACTTTGAGGAATCTTATGACGTTTCTGGCACATATAACATGCTTATGGAAGTAAGCCAGTTCAGCAGAATGGCATCTCGCTTAGGGATGATAGTGGAGCTTGTATTGGGCATTTTTTTATCCTATGGACACTCGCTCGCACTCTTACTAGATAAATAATTTCTTAGTTATTTTGGGGCTAATTGTCATTGAGTTTGTCAGCATATCATACATTTAACAGAGTAAGCAATTCACAAATACACAACTAATGATATTGTTGTGTTATTGAAATGTTTTCTAAAGCTATGGTTTCTAAGTGGTGTATGTTACAGACTAAGATTGCGTGTTTGGTTCCCTCATATTTTATTCCTTTCTATAAACAAGTTATTAAAATGAATAAATCTTGATATACGTAGGATACATGTATAGGGTTTCAGAATTCCCAACAAAAACTTCTCAAGTACGGGAAATCATATGGAAGCTCCGTTTTTAGGCAGTGTGTAAATTTAAATATTTATTTTATCTAAAGCAGTTAGTTGAGGTGCAACTGATTAGAATACTTCCTGCTCGCCTCACTTTAGAGATGTTCTGGGCACATTCAGAAAGGAAGAGGTCCCTGGTGCAGACCCAAACCTCACTGGAGGTATTGTATACTATCTGGCCTGGAAATGCCTTGGGATTCCCCAGGAGGAGCTAAAGAGTGTCACTGGGGAGAGAAATGCCTGGATTTTCCCTCCTAGACCTCAGATAAGCGGAAGAAAATGGATGGATGAATGAATGTTATTTTTAGATTTTCCTTGAAGCATATTACTGCCATCTTCTGGAAGTAGTCCACTAATGTACCAATTTTATTTACGAAGTGTTGTAGAATGCAGCAATGTCTTCATTTAAACTTTAAAGAAGTCACAAGAAGTTCAGCTATTAACCTTCAAGTCAACTCTTTGATATCTTGTATCGTTATTGAATGAGAGCAGTTTATATTTCATGCTAATTTTTGGCAGTTTGTGTGTTTTGACTGGGTGTCTATTGCACTGCGTGACATCACCCACTCTAACAAAAATTTTTCTGAAACTTTTGTGCTTCAGCTCTTCTCCTGCTCACACCTTTCACTTCTCACACACAATTTATACATCAAATTGTAGATATTTTTGTGCTCTGTGACTCACTAAGCCATGGGATTTATGTTTTTCTTTTCTGTAGAAGCCTCTCTTCAAAGAGAGTACCACTCAGTTTCCCCATTCATCTCCACTTTTACACTTCTCTGACAAAATCCAAAGGCAATTTTTAAACTGCCATACTGTGGTCATTTTTCACTTCATCTACACAATGTCTGTGTTCGGTAAAATCTCCTGGTGCTGGCAGTCACATTATTTTATCAATAGGACTTATGGTTTTTTAAATAATATGAGTTGTTCAAGAGGTGTGCAAAATCTGACTTTCTAGAGACCTGTGAGTGCAGTTGGACATAAACAAATTTTCGTGATCAGCTGATCGCTGATATCTGTGCTGTTTATTTTCAGCCATTTTCAGCATTGCTTCAGCGATCCATTCAGCTCAGCAGCATTCATACGCATTTACTGCAGGAAATGCACTTTATCTAGTTTAGTTTTTGAAATTTTTTTTAATCAGTTAACAAATGATTTTCACTTTCTAGTTTTAGTATAATTTTTTTTTCAGTTTATAAACCATGGCTATAACAGTTTACATCCAGGGCCCTAAATTCATACTTATTTACTGCTTCAATCTTTCATCTTGAGGAACCACTTCATCCAGAGGCGCTCTTAAGCTGAATGTGCAGCGCTGCATAAAAGCAATACAGTCAGTACAAGTTTCTTCTCTATGAACACAGTGCTACACTCAAGCGTGGTAAAGTTTTATGTATTCATCCGTATCCAAAATGGCATCCAGAGGAGTTCCACTGTTAAAATACCATTTTCATAGTAACAATCCTTCTACAGAAAATATTAGAGAATATTTCTGTTCCCAGGAAAAGTTTATTAACCAAGCAGAATCCTCAGAAATGTAGGATTCTAGAACCTAAATGCTATCAATAGGGTGGTTGGACTGGTGACTGAGTGGCCTAGTGCTTGTAGGGATGATTTTTAAATCTATAGAATAGTATAAATATTTAGGCAGTGCTTAAAAGCGGAGCTCCTAAAACGTTTGCATGTGTAAGTTTACAGAAACATGAAAACATAAAGTAAAAGAATAAATAAGATACAGTGTGACATGCATAGAGTGCTGATGCCAGCGGCATGCACGGACAATATATTTTCCCTGCCAGCTTAACCTTTTGTTGGGTTGTTTGTGTGGGCACATGAGCACAGAAGCATCAACAAGATCTAACTCATGGCTTTATGACATGTGCGTAAGTATGAAGTGTAATGCACTTGTCACAATTGTGAATATGTATAAAACACTGTCATTATGATATGTGTATGGCACTCTGGTATAATGTAAGTGTGTTGCACTTGTGAGATATTGCACTAGTAAAATAAATATATTGCACTTGTTATGATCGAGAAAAAGGTACATGACTGTCAAATCTGCATAAGTATATATATTGCACTGTGTGTTGCCCTTGTCAGATATTGCACCATTTGATTATATATTGCACTGTTCACATTATTTCTGAAGCGTAATATTGCCATTTATAAGCTCAGTGGCTTGCTTGTGTGCTAATAGCTGATGCCTGTTCTGCTTCTTCTGCCAGCGGTTCTGCCCATGCCAACCATCGCTGCAATGGATGGTTTCGCTCTGGGGGGAGGACTGGAGCTGGCACTAGCGTGTGACCTCCGTACTGCGGGTAAGTGGTAGATTGTGTCAGGGCAGCGATGGGAACACAGTCCATACATGACAAAAGCAGTTGGTTGCTTTTATAAATAATTAAACAATAAACAGGTCTAACATTAGATGAATGAAGGCACCATGAGTGCTTCTGAATTTGTTATACTTTTTTGCAGCACACACTGCTCAGATGGGCCTGATCGAGACGACTCGCGGACTGCTTCCAGGGGCGGGTGAGATACAAAGAAGAAAGAAGAAAAAAAAAACCCATACTTACTTATATTGAAGACAAGGCACAAATACAAATCATCAGAATACCAACAGTGGATCAGCTGTTTATACTGAGTGTGCTTTTCCCTCACTGTGTGCTAGGGGGCAGTCAGCGTTTGCCACGGGCGGTAGGATTTGCTGTAGCGAAGGAGCTGATATTTACCGGGCGGCGTATAGGGGGCGAACAGGCACTACACCTGGGTTTAGTGAACCGCGCCATCCCACAAAACCAGAACGGAGACGCGGCTCATAGAGAGGCTCTCAGCCTAGCGCAGGAAATCCTTCCTCAGGTGGGTCAGACTGACACGAGAGCACAGCTTCTTTTATTGTGATTCACCGAAACACATAATGGGACCAACTGTCACAGTGATATCAGCTAGACTCCCTCAGAGCTTGTGTCCTGTTCTCTTTCCAGCTGTACTTTTCGTACAGTAATCTTCAAGCAGGAGTACTTGTGTATAAGTGAGAGAGTAATGAGAACGAGTGAGTGATAACGTGCACGGTTCCATCTGGTGCACAGTGTGAATTCTGTAAGAATATTTGGGGGGGGGGTGGGGGGGGTAGACTTGGAAATAGATGTGGATTATTATTCCACATTCAATATCTTGCCATGGTGAGCTCAGTGCCTGGGTTGAAAAGGTCCCAACATATAAACCTTGGACTATAGTAGGGGTCGAAATGTTCTCGGTGTGCTTGTTAGACATTAGAGAAAGTTGTTCCCTCCTGACATTCTATCATATATAAGCAGCAGGATTATATGGTTAGCAGGTGGGCCTCACAGCAAGGTCCCGGGTTCGATTCCTTGATTCGTGGAGTTTGCATGTTCTCCTCATGCTTGTGTGGGTTTCCTCCCATAGTCCAATAACATGCACAGTATGTTGAATTGCTGTTCCAAATTGACCCTAGGTGTGGATGTGAGTGTGAATGGTTGTATGTGTTTTGGCCCTGTGATGGCCTGGCAAGCACACAGAAACGCTCTCTCCGAGCCTGGGACTTGAACAAGGGAGTTTCTAGCGTTGAGGTGGACATGCGGACTACGCCACCGTGCCACCACGGGTGTGTCTGATGTTTAATAAATAAATCCTCTTTAAAAAGAATTTGTATTTCTCCACGAGCTTCCCACCTTGCTGAGAATGAATTTTTGTCCTGTTTTCACATAATAACTGGTGAACAAATTAAGGGCAAAGTCATTTCTGGACTGTAATTCTTCACTTCAAAACACAACTAATTTCTATTCTATTTGCGTCCTCCTTTTTCACAAACCTTTTTTTTTTTTAAACGTCTTGATGGAAGTGCAGATGAGAGGGACTATTTATGTCACGTTGACGAAACCCAGTTGAACCAGAACACTTCCATGACCTGTTCATAATTATGTATTATTTGGATTGTGTGAGTGTGAGAATCTGATTAGGTGGTAGTATTTGAACAGGTGTCCTGATGCACATCATTTTTATTAGCTTTGAGAATGTCACATGACCTATTCTGATGTTTTAGGCTCCGTTCGCAGTACAGATGGCCAAGGAAGCCATGAACAGAGGAATAGAAGTGAACATCGCTTCAGGGATGGCCATCGAGGGGATGTGCTATGCTCGGGTGAGGAACATGTAGCTTTTACAGCCTAATTAGACATTGACAGTGCCTGGTAAATCAGCAAGAAGTTGACTATAGTACAGCTGGATGATGTACGTAGATGATTTTTCTGTCTTTGAATGCAGTGGTGTTATTTCCTTGTAAGAAGAGTCCTTCCTGCTTCTCTCCTGCAGGTTATTCCAACACGAGACAGGCAAGAGGGAATGGCAGCTTTTCTAGAGAAAAGGCAGCCCAGATTCACTGGAGAATAAACAGATGTAAATCACACATGCACCTTAAAGAGCTAAAGATCTTCTGATCCCAGTCTTAAAGAATCATTAGATTACTTTACAAAAAAAAATAATTAGTACACGTGACATGAATAAAACATTGGGGTATGCTGAACAAAATAATTTTCCAGTAAAAATACAGAGAATTCTTCACCGTATTCATCATCATCGCACCTTCAGTAGGATGGTTCTAGAAATAATAATTATTTTTAAATAATATTAATATCCAGGGTGACCCAATAAAACCTCCCCCATTTCAAAGGTATATGAAAAAAAATCATTAGAGATAATCAAATTATTATTTGCACACACGAAACTTCATTTAATATTTTTTAGGTAATATTTTAAAGATGATCATGCTTCCAATGGTAGCCGTCATTGTCTATACACTCTTGGAGGTGATTTCTGAGGGCTGCCATGGCTCGACAGGTCATGTCGGATGGAGCAGCAGGAATCTCCTGCTGAATAGCAACCTTAAGAGCTTCAAGAGATTGGGGTGGATGAGTGCTCACTCGTAAGTTAAGGTAGCCTTACAGAAAAAAATCACAAGGGGCAGGGTCAGGGGAACGGTCGGCCACCCAACATCGCCATGCAGCGAGATCACCCGATCCCGAAACAGTTCCCTCAGCACCTCCAATGATTTTCCAGCTGTGTGTGCCATCTCACTGAAACCAAAGTGTTCAAGTTGGGGTTGGGCTACCAACAGACCTTAAGTTTCATGTATGCGAATAATATGTGGGAGGATATTTTTGGGGGGGTCACCATGTGCTACATGGAAACAGCGCGATCTGATTGGTCTGCTGTCTCAGGATTAAAAAAACATTGTCTCCAGTAGATAATACTTAACATGACACACTCATAATTTGTCGAGGCAACTTGGAGTAAGTGGCTTCATCGTCATTATATAAAATGGAAAAATTAACCATGAATATCTTGTTTTAATGTTTTCTTGTGTTTCTGTGTAGTATGTACTAAAGAAATTTTACAGAGCGTGGTTTACTTTTGTTTTGGTGTTGTTCAGGAAGACCACAAAAATAAGAGTGTAATTTATCCCATGTATTTTATGACGTTTGAGGGGACTTCAAAAAGCTGAGAAATAAGGGGCACAATTTTTATTTTGAGGCAAAACTATATACAAACATATAAAGGATTTTATCACTGTGCACAGAAACTGAAATAAATAAATTAAATAAATAAAAGAATTAAGGGGAGGAAAATTTTGAGCTGGTGTACTGTCGCTCCACGACAATGAACCCGTCCACACAGCGCAGCAGAAGGCGCTAAACACGGCTCAGTATGGACCTTACTGACCCCGCCCTTCTTCCATGAAGTAATATCGAAGCTTGAAGATCAGCGGACCAAGTGCATTAAAGTTAGGGGAGACTATGCTGGAAAATAACACATCAGGTTTTTCTCCTGTGAAGTCTTCTGGGTAAGGTTCAGAACGTTTTGAAGTATCTTAATACATATTTCTCGACTGGTTAAGGTCTGGTGACACATTATTCTGATAGACATGTATTACAAGAGAATATCCATGAACTCATACTTATGGGCAGTCTGGGTTAACTTTATTTAAAAAAACAACAATTTGACAACATGACCAGCTTTATCTGGACTGGCATTCACCTCATATCCAATGCATTGGTTAAATAAAAAACATTACAGTTTTAGGGGCCTTGTACACTTGAGATTGTTATGGTGCTGTAGGAGTGTTTAGTTTTACCCAAAGTGTCACAGCCAGGGTTTTGTGTAACAGCCAGATGTTTATGATGTGGTTGGCAGGTAACTGAAAATACAGTATTATATGTGGGTGTCACATTGGTGTAGTGGTCAGAACATCCACCTCACAGGGAGAAGGTCCTGGGTTCAAGTCCTGGGCGTTTCTGTGTGGAGTAGGCATGTTCTCCCTGTGCTTGCGTGCTTTTCCTCCGGGTACTCTGGTTTCCTCCCACAGACCAAAGACATGCATATTAGTCTAACTGACTGTTCCAAATTGACCCTAGGTGTGAATGTGAGTGTGGATGGTTGTGTGTGTGTGTGTGTTGCGCTGTGGTAGTCGGGTGAGCTGTTCAGGGTGCACCCCACCTATATCAAGTGTAGGTTGAGATAGCCACCAGCAACCATAAAAGTAGAAATAAGCGGTTCAGCAAATGACTGAGAGTGATGAGGAGTGATTTCAGATGAAGCCAGTAAACAAACTTGATCTGTTTTTTTTGAGTATAGAGACATTGTGACAGTTCTGTGCTGAATACTTATTTTCTCAGCTGTCCTGCTAAAATCACCAGATTGGAAGCAGACAGAAAGGGAAAAAACCAAGGAAGACCACCAGGTCATAATAATCACTCTTTACAACTGTGTTGAGCAGAAAGGTATCCCAGCATGCACAAAACAAACTTCTGAGGATAGCAAGAGCCTGTTATGAGTAAAATCACAGGAGACAAACACATTCTGAACTGGCATGTACACTCACAGAGATCACACTTTTTCTTCATTCTGCTGTTCGATGTAAACAGTAACTGGAGTTCCTGCCCTGGACCTGTTTGATTTTTGTACATTGTGCTGATGCCACATGATTGACTTATTGAATAATTGCATAACTGAGCAGGTGGACGTGTTCCTAATAAAATAGACAGTGAGTGTATAAGTGTCCTTATATATTCAGCTTCTTATAACGCTATGAGTGAGACAAATCAAACATGGAAATCTACTGAATGAATATGAGGTGTGGCTATTAAATAGCAAGACTGCAGGTTGGTATATAAGGTAAATATTGACGAAAAGGCCAGCATACAGGGGCGTCCCATCGAAAACAATAGGCTGACAATGATGGTTGAATTTGACCAAATGTGTTTATTTTTCTACATAGTCTCCACTGTGGTCTACACACTTATTCCACTGGTGTTGCAGTACTTGGACCCCCTTGATATAATAGCCTTCAAGTTTCATTGCTCTGGTATTACTCCTTATTCAGCAGATTAAATCGAGCTACACCTCACTTTGTAATTTTTTGGTGAAACTGAAAATAGAAATCATATGTGATGTGCACATGTGCAAAGGATTTTGTGTAGGTCATGAGCATGATGAAAGTTCATGTGAAGGTTGCCCTGAAGATCACAAAGAATTCCAGCGAATTTCTGAGGCGATTTTGGACCAAGCTGAAGCGACACATTTTTTGAAAAACATGATCCCATATGATGAGACTAGGATCATCCAGCAGTTAATGCAGTGGAAAACGTGTTGGGTCACCATTGACTGGTCAGCATTCCAGGAAACTTGTTTTGGATCTGTTCCACCAAGCTTCTGAGATAACGAACCCAAAAAATTACCTACTGCGGGCGGCACGGTGGCGTAGTGGTTAGCGCGACTGCCTTACAGCAAGAAGGTACTGGGTTCAAGTCCCGTGCTCGGCAAGGGTGTTACTGTGTGGAGTTTGCATGCGTGGGTTTTCTCTGGGTACTCCAGTTTCCTTCCACAGTCCAAAGACATGCACATTAGGCTAACTGGTTGTTCCAAATTGCCCCTAGGTGTGGATGTAAGTGTGAATAATTGTGTGTTGGCCCTGTGATAGACTGACTAGCTGTTTATCGCCTAGAGTCGGCTGAGATAGGCTCCAGATTCCATCTGTAATAGGATACATGAAGACGTATTACACTGCTGTGATAAGTGGAAGACCAGGATGCAGCTGTGTGAAGGTGCAAAAGAGGAATACTGTTTACTGGAGGTGAAATTACAGCATCAGTCTCAATATTTAATAGTGACAGCTGTCTGGATGCCGTGCAGTTTTTAAGTGTGTATTGTTCAAGTACATGGCCCCCACATATGAAATAAAATTACAAATGAGAAAGAAGTACAGCATGAAGACACATAATCCCTCCAAAAAAGAAAAGAAATCTGAATGTTCATTGGCTTACAGTTTAAACAAAGCAGGCATGTATATCACAAATCTCACTCAGTTCTTGCTTTTAAGTGACTCTTCATAGCCCTGGCAGGTCTGGCTCTTAAATACAGACCCCTATACCCAGTTGGGATCCAACCTATCTCTCTCTCTCTTTTTTTCCCATAGCTCTCGCCAAGAGCTGAACACTAATAAGCAGTGAAGCTCATCATTTTGTATGAATCTAGGCTTCACTGTCTTTTCAACGGATCCTCCTGAACATAATTTAGCCCCGCCCCATCTTTACCAAGATTGGAAAAAGCCAAAATCGTCACATCAATAATTCTTTACGTGCAACACAACGTAGTCCTCTTTATATCAGCATCTTTGTCATCTGTTCTGTCGCAGCAGCTGTAGTTACTGTGATACCTTCTCATGCTGTCAAATGCAGTAGCAAGTACAAAATATTTGCACCCCTCATGCTCCCACACATACAGTATACATGCATACATCGACTGTATATACAAACAAGTCTATGAATGAGATGAATTAACACCATCTCAAAACAATTCAAATGGAAAATCCAGAAGCATACGGTTGAGATATTTATTGCCGTGTGACCACAGGGATGAGAATCTGGATTCGACTCAATCCCGAGGAACTAAAGCATGCTTTCTCATCACATGCAGACATGCTGGCATGCTATTTGCTTTCATTCATGACGCCCTTCAACCCCCCATACGACAAAGATAATAAAATAACCAACCTTTCTAATTTCTAAACCGAAAAAGAACAACAAAAAGATTAAAATAATTTAATTTGTGCAAAACAAATGCTTGTTCGGGTTCCACCCCCCCGGTGCCCTGGTTTATTGGTGGAAATATGCACACAGGGGATTGGAGGATTTAATTAAACAAGTCATACAAGGACACACAGACAAATACACAAAGAGTTTCCAGGTAGTACACCATGCGTCATCTGTGTAGAGACTGGTCTCAGGTTCTCTTCTCATGGAACATCCCTCTCTAAAAAATATAGAATCATATATATATAAATCAATCAATACAATACACTGTATCTCACTCTGGATTATAAAGAAAACCTTTTATAAAGAAATGATCCAGTGCTGGGCGGCACGGTGGCGTAGTGGTTAGCACTTCTGCTTCACAGCAAGAAGGGCCTGGGTTCGATTCCCCGGCTGGGGTGTTTCTGTGTGGAGTTTGCATGTACTCCAGTTTCTTCCCCCAGTCCAAAGACATGCACATTAGGCTAATTAGCTGTTCCAAATTGACCCTAGGTGAGACCCCATGACCCTAGTAGTAGGATTAAGCAGTTCAGCAAATGAGTGAGTGATCCAGTGCTCAAAATCTTTAAAAAAAATACTCTGATGATAAATGATTATATTTGGACCTATAGATGAATCATGAGATCTGTGACTGTGATGGGAATACAAAATGTCATGATGTCCCAAAAACATCTGGGTGTTGTTTTCCAGATCATGTGTCTAGTGTAACTGGTTTGTTCACCTCTGTGCGTGTGTGCTTGCGTGGCTCCCGTGTAGCCTGTACGTCCTTGATGGCGATGAAGGCTTTCCAGAATGCGCTCGGTCAGCTGTCTAACATCACAATGAGTTTCAGGATGCGAGCTCACTGCCTCCAGGTGGCGCAGTCCTCCTTCTTCTAACAGCATGCTACAGTAGCGTGCAGCTACACACACACACACACACACACACACACACACACAAACACATAAGCTAAATATATTGTTATTTATATTTATTACAGGTTGGTGTGGTTCTCACCATTCTTGCTGCACACATGCTGCATGGCCCACGCTGCCCATAGCTGAACTCCAGGAGTCTGGAAGCAGGCCAGCAAGGGGAAGAAAGGGTTAAATGATCTGAAATGACAAAATACATTCCGGTTTAACACAGTCAACAAAAATGAAGGCAAAACTCATCACTCACTCACTTATTTGCCGTATTTCTTAATTCTACTATTAGGTTTGAAAGGAGGTTGAGGGAATGTTAATTCCTTAACAGAAAAAAATAAATAAATAAATAGCTAGATTTTAAAAAGTCTCTGCTCTTTGCGGATGACGTTGTCCTTTTGTTTTCATCGAGCCAGGACCTTCAGCTCTCGCTGGAGCGATTCGCAACTGAGTGTGAAGCGACTGGGATGAGAATCAGC
>JAOUQZ010000033.1:5610642-5625396 GCA_028564935.1 Neosilurus hyrtlii | reverse complement strand
GAGAGAGAGAGAGAGAGAGAGAGAGAGAAAGAGAGAAAGAGAGAGAGAGAGAGAGAGAGAGAGAGAGAGAGAGAGAGTGTGTGTAAAATGCTCCACCCTAGTTTTATCTCTTTTGGAATCGATTGCCTTCTTCCATTTATTAACTCTTGATCACAGACTTTTTCAGTTTCTATGAATCAAGGTTGCAGTGCCTTTGCTTCTTGTTTACAAGTTGGCCCAAGATTGTTTCCTTATGAAATCTTGTTATTGTACACAGACAGAACCAAAACAAGATGCAAAACAGGTGAGTAAGAGAGAGGTGAGTACTAAGTCTGTGAATGGGCACCTTTTAAGAAGAAGCTATAATGGCAGCTATTAACACTTTAAATGATCTCGGTGTTTATATCCTGGACGGCACAGTGGCAAGCACATCCACCTCATAGCAAGAAGGTCCTGGGTTCGAGTCTCGGGCTCACCGAGGGCATATCCAGGTGAACTTTGCATGTTCTCCCTGTGCTTGCATGGGTTTCCTCCAGGTACTCTGGTTTCCTCCCACATCCCAAAGACATGCTCATTAGGCTAACTGGCTGCTCCAATTTGCCTCTAGGTGGGAGCATGAATGGTTGTGTGTGCTGCCCTGCGATGGCCTGACGAGTTGTTTAGAGTGTACTCCACCTTCACCCAGTGTTGGCTGAGATAGGCTCCAGCCTGCCGCGACCCTAGTAGGATTAAGCTGTTCAGCAAATGAGTGACTGAATGTTTATATCCAACCTGCTTATTGTTTGTGCTGTTTGATTAATCAGCATTTAATTTAACGTAATGTAATGATGAATAATGTGATGTTTGTAAAATATTAAAACCCAGTAGAAACTCAGTCATACATGCAGGGGCATTTATAAATATTTATTACTGAAATCCCCTGATGAATTAATTCAACCTAAATATAGTTATTTCCTCCAACAAGGATTACACAAAAGGTTATGAGCAGATATTCATGACATTTCTACCAAAGGTAGGCTTGGGGCAAGGAAGACACCATTCGATTTTTGAGATGATCTGGATGAAATTCTGGATCCAAGATTTCAGGCATTGTTTCACACTGTAAGACAGAAAGATTTGTGACATTTTGGTTCATATGGGGGATTGCTGGGCTTGGTGGAGGTTTGTGCTCTCTCAGTGCTTTTGTATTTTATCATTCGTGGTAGTTTTTTCTTCTATCAGCAAAATGGGGGTTGTGTGTGGGTGGATTTTTGGCATTATATTTAATTTGAATCAAACCGTGAGCGACATCATCACCTTGCTGCTAAAGTACAGAAGCTGACCTGGCTAAGTACACCCAGTAGTTGTTTGGAGCTCATCTCCAAGCGCTTAAGCTGGTGCATGGTGAGGTAGCGCAGCCTGTCTTTGCAGCTCAGCAGTGGTGTCAGGTTGGTTACTGATGTGTTCGAGATGTCCAGGCTCTCCAAACGGGGCAGTGAGCACACATCAACCAACCCCGAGTCATAGAAATCCACATTGGACACGCTGAGCGATCTGAGACCCTGCAGGGAGCTGAAGCAGCGGCCGCTTGACTCCTCCAGCGATGACATGCTCAGGCCATTGAGCACGAGCCTCTGCAGGCTCTCACGTGCAGCCTTGCTGGCCGAAAGACAGCGCAAGATATCAGTGATGGTGAGGTCTGCGTTGACACATGAAGCGTCGAGCTCAAGCAACCGGTGCAGGCAGAGTGCACGTTCAAATGCCTCAGCCGAGATGCGGGCCGTACGGATACAGGCACGACGCAGCCGGAGCTGCCGACTGTTGCGGAAAATCCCCACAGTGCTGTCATTCAGCCGGCCTGTAATAAAGACTAGATATTAGTATTAGGGTGTGTACTGTTTGGCATGTAGCCATTAAAATTAATTTCGTTCCCTAGAAAAATTATGGTCTTGCTTTAAGTAAGGTCTATTTTTAGACTTTTACTATTTATGCCTAGACAATGGATGAATTTACCATCTGGAAGTATCTCATTATCACTCCACTACCGAAACCCAAACAGGCTGTCTACATGACTAATTACTAGCAGCATTTCTTCTCAGCACAGGGGCTCTTTTAGTTTTGCTCACCCTCAGTGGCCATCTTGCAGAGCAGCTGGTCAGCCAGCTCCTGAGGAAAGACCACAAGATCTCGGAGACACAGGGAGCCATCGGCCTGCTTCACACAGAACCAATCCAGTCTGGAACTCACCAGAGACAGACACATGTCGGTCAGAGACGCTGGGGACGCCTCGTCCTGTAACAAGCACACACCGTCATGTCACGGGTCATTCTTCATAGTTCACTAATGATCCAAAACATCAGGCCATGCTATACAAGACAGAGATTTGTAATAAGAGTAACACAAAATACAGTTTAGAGTAAAGCTGCATGATACAATGATTATTCTACACTGTTATTGTTAGATACCTTCCAATGCATCACACCATACAAGGGTGATGCACATAAGCGTCCGTATTATTCATTATTACTTCAAAGAGCTCCGATAATTTAGGAAGACAAACACAACAAGAACCAGGAGATGATAAATACCCCCCTCCCCGACTCTGGGTCTCCACACGTCAGAAAATACTCATTCACTGCTTAATCACGGGGTCACGAGGAGGCTTCCGCCTATTTCAGCTGACCCTGTGAGTAGGCAGGGTACACCCTGAACAGCTCTCCAGTCCACCGCAGGGCCATCACACACATATACACACACAACCATTCACATTCACACCCACACCTAGGGGCAATTTGGAACAGCCAGTTAGAATAATGTGCATGTCTTTGGACTGTGGGAGGAAACACAAGCAAGCTCGTGGAGAACATGCAAACTCCACACAGAAACGCCCTCGCCGAGCCTGGGGCAAAAACCCAGAACCTTCTTAATGTGAGGCAGACGTGCTAACCACTACACCACCCTTCCAAGTAGGAGTAACTGCCAAGTCTAATGAAGAAATCTGATGACTACATCCCGGCATGATATGCCAGCGGGATAAAAATATAACTGGACTGGCCAAAACTCCTATAGAGCATTTGTGGTCTGTGTGATTGCCTAGTTAATATGCCATTCCTGTGGATCAGTATTTCAAAAGTCAATATTGGCCTCATGATTTAAATGTGTTGCACAACCCTAGACACAATTTAACAAAGCAGATTCCTAACAATCACAGACTGTACAAAACAACAAAAAAAAGATGGCTAATATTTCTTCTCATTCTGTGACTATATTATTATTATATATGACACATCACCTAAGTCTGGATAAAAAATTCCCGATTTCTCATCAGCATCCGCACGCAAAAACTGGCAGCGCATAAAAAATTTCGGGGGGGTGGGGGGAGTGATTTATTCATTAATTTTTTTGTTAAAAACCACGCTCAAAAACTCGGAAAATTGGTTTAGTTCTGTTTGAAATAATTCTATTTTATAAAGATTTTTAGAATTGCAAGGCTGCTGTTCTACAGTCAGTTGTTCAGAGTTTAATACATGTTAAACGTACATGTATTAGTGTAAATGTAAAAAACTGGTCATCTAGGGTGTATTGTGATGCAGAAAATTCAAATAATCAAGGATTTCTAAAATGTTATTATTTATTCTTGTTTATTTATTCAAAACTTTCCTCAATAAATTGCTGGAAGTCACTTCAAATACCAAGCCTCAGTCACTTTATATACATTTAGCTTTAAAAGCTTATGGGCGACAACAGTCACCTCTTTTCTCTTTTTTTTTTAGTTCATCTAGGTTTTCAAAAAAATCTGATGGGAAACTGGGAATTTTATTTAAATCCAGCCTTAATGCACCAAACGGACTTTTGGAGTAACCTGAATAAAATTGTTAAAACTTGAGAAACATTTTTGTCATGCCTCAATTGATATTTTTTTCCTGATTTTAAAATGTTTAGGGACGTTTAAAGCTAAGAGTGCCTTCTATTTATATTGAAAAAGATGCTTTAATGAAAGTGCTCTCAAGTGCCAAATCTCTGGGAGAGTAGGGACATCTGGACCTCACTGCTTAGGCTGCTGCCCCCGCAACCCGACCCCAGATCAAGTGGAAGAAGATGACTGACGACATTTGTGCACAAAATATAGGAGTGGAGTTTAGTTTAAGAGGAATGCTGAGTAAGCTAGAAGTCATCAGGTATCTATTAATATTTTTGAATGTGACAGAAGTGGAAAAAATAATTTGAGTGTTTTACATAACCATGTAAACCATGAATTAGTCTGTACACCAAAGCAGAGAACTCCAGACCAAAGAGTGCCGATAATGCGCTACTATAGGCCACAATCGCCAAACCATATTGTATTTAAGTGAGTAATTTATACCAAAATTTAAATAATATTTAATTGTTTTACATTCTAAATTTATTTTATTCAACCTGATAACTTTTTATAACTCAAACTTTTTTTTTAAAAAGGTATCAATTTTATTACAAAATTTTGGCAACGTATTTCACACAAATATGCCAGTAATAACTGAAAAATGGACCTTTTGGCATACTGCATATTCATTTGCAGATCTAGTGCAATAGAGGGGCTGTTTCACAATCAGGGTATACTTTTGGGTTCAGTAGCTAAAAATTAAAACTCCTAGTTTCAGTGGTTTCTTGTAACCAATCAACACCTTATGAGACTAAAATATTTTGTTATTTTTGTGAAGTATCAGAGCTACAGGACTAATGGTGTCTAAATTACTCTCTAGGTCTCTTGAATTACTCTCTAATCTCTGGAATGACTAGAATTTAGAATCTATAATCTAGCACAATTGTAAATAATTCACAGCATTAGGAATAAAAGCTCACTAAACACATTATCTGAGCAAGTTTTATGCAACATTAGTGGAATATATAATTAACTGCATTAACAACAGCATCAGAAACAATCATTGTGGTTTTCCGGAGAAGACACTTTTTGACGGACATGCATATCAAGCTGATGTGGAACTCTATAATGTGGAACTCTATAATCTGCAAGCTATACAGTATTATGCTGCTTTAGAAAAAACTATTAATATCTGAAAAAAAGCACTTCTGTCCTCCACATGTACTGTCTACTTTCCGGAGAAGACATTTTTGATGGACAAAGGATCCCGACAAAACCACTTAGATTATAAATAAAGCTTAGAAGCAGCAGAACATCTTTCTAGATTGTATGAAAATATCCCTCTGAAAGTAAAAGTTAGTTATTAATTAGGAGGCGATTCATGATTTTTATCAGGTAAAAGCTACTATTTTTATTAAAGTGGAGAGAACTGAATTCTGTACTTGGTCAAAATCAGAGCAATATTTTCCTCTGATATCTCTATTTATCAGAATTGAGAAAAGATTTCACTGGTGTAGCCGGAACTGCTCTTCATCTATACAACAATAAACAAGAGACAGTCATAAAGTATGCGAGTGCCTACTTAAAGGGGTCCCTTATATCATTTCAAAAAGACAACCCTGACCACGAAACAGCCCAGAGAAGAAATCCCTACTAAATAAACAAAGCCCTTTAAATTTCACATGATTAGCTGCTGAAAAAAAACAAAGAATTAAATGCAACGAGTATCTTGAACTAATGAAGAACTAATTGAAGAAATAACTTTTGCTTGACGTTATTTACCCCTATACATGATATACACCAAGCTATCCGCTTATTAACCTTGCAAGTAAAGGCTGTCAAAATTTTGTTAGCTCTTCATCTGACTTTGCTCCACAGTGCTCCAAACACCATAAATCAAAACCCTTTTAAATCAATAATGAACCAAATTTAGTGCTTGAGATTAGTACTTTACTTTATCTAACATCAGTCCAGTGATCTATCACCAGGGCTCTTTCTTAATATACACATCCAGGAAAACAGTGGTTTAGATGTTGACACTTATAAACTCAGTCAATGTGGTATTATTTTGACTCTGCCATGGCATGAGATCATCCTTAATGCAGTCTCTGGTTACATAACAGTCTCTCATGTTAAATAAAAACAGTTCTGATTCTACCAGAGAGGATTATTGGAGCTTTATGATCAACTCAAGACACCATTTTAGCTAAATGCTATATAATCTCACACTGTCATATATCAGTTATGTTGGTGTTAACACTTTTATTATTGAAATAATCTGGAAAAAGAGATGTTTCTAGCAAACTGGATATTATAGTAACGCTTCCTCAACAGATTCTTACCATCATGATGCAGCACTTGAACAAAAATACAACCCAAAATCAATGCCACCACGCTCTCCAGGGTGTAACCCAGACTAATCCCACTGCTAGCTGGTTAGTTAGTTAGTTATGGATCCTAACCAGCGCGAGACCTCCATGAAAATAAAGGCTTAAAATAGTTCTCCACTTAGCAAGCCTGTAATCCTCAAGAAGCGCCATTTTGTTTGGTCCAAAACATTTTTCTCCACCTCCTGAACATGCACCGCCCTCATGTGCATTATTACATTAAAACCGAAAATATTATATTAAATACACATATCTGTTGTTTAAATTCTCCTGCTACGGCTTTGCCTCGATAAGTAAACAAGGTCATAACACAGGAAGCAAATCGCGTTTGTTTTGGACGGAAGCGAGACGTACGGAAGCTCGTTGGTATCAACACGGTTTGCATTCCAAAACACTTTCATCGTCCCTATCTAGGCGCACTTCATAGGCCGTGGTTTAATAAGTTCCGCGCGCTGTCTAAGTGCACTAGATGTGTGAAAAAGACACTGGCCTTGTGAGAGGATATGAGAGCAGGAAGGAGGTGTTGTCTAGCAACCGGCGTTTTAATCTTGTTAGAATTTTGTTCTGTTATATTTTAATTGTATTTTATTCATATCTGTTGTTTTTTTTTGTGTTTGTATTGCTTTTATGCATGCTGTATTGCTGAAAGTTTCTGAAGTGTGTATTTACAGCTCAAGGTCACGCTTTTAGATGCGCACACGCACGTGGGCTCTTCAAGCCATGTAAAGGATCCCAGGTCTGTCCAGAATGGCAGGACTCATTAATTTTGAGGATGAAAAAGAAGTGAAGGAGTTCTTAGACAATTTGGGAGTGGAGTACGGTTATCAGTGCTACCAGGAGAAAGACCCTGAAGGTGGGGTAGCTGGTAGTGAAAGCTGTCCCTCACCTGCAGTGCTGAATATTTCACTGGACATTCAGGATGTTGTTTGGAGTTTTCCAACCTCTAATGCTTTGTGTGTGTGTGTGTGTGTGTGTGTGTCAGGTTGTCAGAGGTTGGCAGATTATTTGGAAGGGGTGAAGAAGAACTACCCTCAGGCTGCTCAGGTTCTCAAGCACAACTGCGAGACTTACAGTCATGGAGAGAGCTGCTACAAACTCGGGGCCTACCATGTCACGGGCAAAGGTCAGGCACTTCACGGGCAGCGTCGCTTAAGGAAATCTGAAGGCTTATCCTCCCAACAGTCCTCAAATTATTCAGTCTGCTTCTTTAAAGGCACAGAGTGTGTGATTTAGTGGTATCTAGTGGCACCCAGTGGTGTGGTTCATGGTTCAGGGCCACTGTAGGAACACGGCAGTGCAAGATGTGGCCTCCATAATAGGGAACCCGCTCACCATGTACATATAACTAGACTGTTCTGAAAACTTGGTGAATTTTTGGAAAATTATTATGGGTTAATGAAAATTACATTTTTTTTTGCCTTATTTATTTTTTATCTTATTGATTATATACCTGATTTCTGCCATTAGGTTATTCAAAATGTTACACGTGGTACTTTTAACTTGGTTACTCCAAAACCAAGATTTTTCAAAAGTTGCTTTAAATGCTTTTATCCAAAAGAGCTTAAAGTACATGAACCACTCATATAGTGCAAGGTACCTCCACAACCCAGCATGGATAATGTAGAACATATGCCCTGTATGTGTCCTCATGTACTCGTCTTACAATATGTTAGTCACGATATGGCTTAGTGTTCCATATTCACAATATGGCTGTTGGCACTCCTTTCATGCATGTGAGCGTTCAACCTCCCATGACCTTGATTTTTTTTGCCTTTCAAGGGCACTCAAGGTTGAAGGTAATTGTCTGAGTTAAAAGTCCATGTATGGTTTCCTATTAGTCTTCTGTATATTATGTCTGTCGGTACTTGATTTTGACTTTTCAAGGTATAAAGTAACTGTCATTTGTTGTTGTTTTTTTTTTTTTTTGTCCACCCCTTCTTGCCTCTGTGGGTCTCTTCCACTTTTTTTCTTAAATATAAGCAATTTCATTTTGAAGATGGGAAATGTCTCTACAATCTCCACAAATTTGACCTTGCTATGACATTGACCTTTGACCCAAACATTCCAAAATCAAATCATCTCTCTGACTCAGGTAGAGTAGTGTCCCCACCAAGTTTGGGGAAACTCCATGTATGGGTGTGTTCAGGATTTTGTTCATAGAATAACAGATAAATCCTGGTCATTGCAATATGGTGGAGGTAACCTCTTTTCGAACTGCTGCGCATGTGTATTTGCTGGCGGCCTAACACACTCAGAGGGAAAGAGATATCCACCCCACTTGTACAAATGACCCCTACGCTCATGACTGTCCGGTGATTGCTGTGAGTGACAGGGAAGTGAGCGTATGCCATCCCTCGCTCCCGTGAGAGCTCGGCCAATCAGCTCCCAAGGACTCCTGGTCATGGCTGTGGCATCAAGCTGGATTCGAACTTGCGATCTCCGAGTTGATGGTCACACATCTCGTCCAGGCACCATTTGACCTCTTGTTATTAGTTCTGCCAGGAGGTTGTTTTCAACTGTGTTTGGTTTGTTTGTTTGTTTGTGTGCAAGATAACTCAAAGGTTATTTGTTTGTGTGCAGGATAAGGTCAAAAGGCAAGTGGGGTGTGGAACAAGTAAAAACCATGTAAATTTAGGAGGCGATCCGGACTAAAATCCAGGCAAAAACTCTTTTCTAGAACATGGGGCAAAATCTTCATCAGCTGTCCACTAAGGGGAGTCATTTTATTATAATTATGCCAAGTTATAAAACCCTGCAGTCTTTGCCAGATTTTTCAGGTTAATCAGCTCTTGTCACTGTAATCCATTTGGCCCTGGTGGAGGTACAGTGCACTGAGTGTCAGTCTAGTTTGAATTAATTTACTTAGTTTAGTGCCACAGGAATACTCTAACGGCGTACTTCATTACATTGTCTGTGTCATTGTTATTTATTTAATTGATCTGCTGCAGCAAAATATTTTCCGTTGTGTGTGTTTGTCTGCCTGTTTACATTTACCGAAAAGATGTAACTCAGCAGATACATCCTTCTCTCTTTACCAAACCAGGTGGGGTGATGACAAGCCTCAAGAGCAGCTACTTCTACTTTGTCAAGGCATGTAATACCAAAGGAAAGAAGTCAGTGAATGCATGCCACAATGCCGGCTTGCTTGCCCATGACGGTCGAGCCTTAGAGGATGGTCCAGACCCTGTGGCGACTAATCTCTACTATAAGAAGGCCTGTAAGGGAGGGTTTGCCCCTAGCTGTTTTAATCTGAGTGCCCTATATATCCAGGGCTCAAAAGAAGTGGACAAAAACATGCCTAAGGCTCTAAAGTATGCCATGAGGGCCTGCGAGTTGGGCCACGTTTGGGGCTGTGCCAACGCCAGCCGCATGTACAAACTGGGCGAGGGCACGACAAAGGATGAGCAGAAGGCGGAGCAACTGAAGAACAAAGCAAAAGAACTTCATGGGCAGCAGAAAGAGCAGCAGCTGAAATTCGGAGAGTGAGAGAGAGAGAGAAAGAGAGAGTGCTGGATTTGGTGTGCTGTGCCACCGGGAATACAACTGTATGAGAGGTGTATACTGCATACTGCTGGGCTCTGTTTAAGAGCTGTGCCACTGTATTTGATTAGACACACGATCCTGATCGGTAGCTGCAGTTTTGACATTTGAAATCAAAGGAAATTTCACTTTGTAAATCTGCCATTGCTTTATGATAATAAATTAAATAAATGTGTTATTTAATTCATTAACACCAAAACACATCTTCTTTTCTTTATCATGGACCTGAGGTAACTTGAGGTAAAGGTTCTCAACTCTTTGAAAGAGTCCAGTGGGAGGAAAAGAATCAAGACATCTATGGGACCTCCTTATGATAAAAGCACTAAATCACGATATTCGCCGAAGGCAAGGTAGATATCACTACACAGTCCGAGAGACTGATCATCATCCAATGTGGGGAACATAAGAAAAGTAAACTAAAATAAGATTTTTATGGTTTCATTTCACATTTTTATTTAAGTCAAGCATTTTTCCAGAGCGTGCAGGGGAGATTATTAACAACGGGAGCGCATAATTGTTTTAGCGTATGCTATACAGGAACATAAACCAAAAAGCACACATTATAAAACACATTTTAACCATGACAGACCTGGTCAGGTGACCTCTGTGTGCACCGAACCGACTCTGTGCTAGGCTAAAAGCTAACCTTGCCTGGTTATTCCATGAAAAGCAACAACATTTGAAACTAATTTTTTGCTAATAAGGTATTACTCTGTTTTCAAGAGCTAAGCCCCCCCCACCAAAAGCCACTTTATTGCCCTGCTGCAAGGAATCGGCTTCCCGTCCTTTGTGCTGACTCATGTCAGTGAGCAGGGTCATAGCCATGAAAAGCAGTATAAGGCAGTGTGGCTGGCAGGCGAGACTCATTTCTTACTTCACCACTTAGGGTTGGACTTGGTATATACTATCGGAAACATAAGAAAAGCAAATTAAAATGAGATTTTTATTTAGTTTTTCATTTCAATCAATAATGCTGCTGCTTGCTCCAAATAACCATGACAAACCGTGAGTCAGCTGCCATCTTGATAGCATTATCCACTCAGAATAATGTCTATTAACCCTGAGGTGGAAAACCAAACATTGCACTTTTCCTATGTAGTATATTCATTCATTTGCCGAACTGCGGAATCTGTGTAGGGTTGCCCGGAGGCTGGAGTCTATCTCAACTGAGTCTATTGTAGAGCCAGCACACACAACCATCAACACTCTTAACTAGGGGCAATTTGGAACAGCCAATTAGCCTAATGTGCATGTCTTTGAACTGTGGGAGAAAACCAGAGTACCTGGAGAACATGCGAGCGCCACACAGAAACGCCCTCGCTGAACCCGGGATTCGAACCCAGGACCTTCTAACTGTGTGGCAGACATACTAAACACTACACCACTGTGCTGCCCCAATATAGTAATTATATGCTTTTTAATATTATGAATGCAGTCTAACTAATTAAATTTTAGTCCCCCTCCCAGCAAGGAGGTCCCGGGTTCGAGTCATGGGCTTGGTAAGGGTGTTTCTGTGTGGAGTTAGCTTCTTTTCCATGAGCTTGCACAGATTTTATCCGGGTAATCTGGTTTCCTCCTATAGTCCAAATACATGCACATGAGGCTAAATGGCTGTTCCAAATCGCCCCTAGGTGTGAGCGTGAATGGCTGTGTGTGTTGCTCTGTAATGGTCTGGAGAAGCTGTACAGGGTGTAGCTGCCTTCACCCAGTGTCGGCTAAGATAGGCTCCAGCCTCCCACGACCCTAGCAGGATTAAGCAGTTCAGCAGATGAGTGAGTGAGTAATTATATTTCAGATTCATCAGGCAAAAATGTATTTATGGTGTTTATTTATTGAAGCCAGAAGAGTTGACACTATTCCTAATTTATTCTTGTTTTGGGTTTTTTTGAGCTCGAACAAGAAGCATCTGTAATGACGGTGAAGACATTGTGACAGCCACAGCTATGCTTTGCAGAACCCATTTCGAGAATCGTGGGACTTTACATAGTCAGTGATTTTTATGAGGTATCCAGATGTGATAAGTTTAGCTCCAGGACATTTCAGAGTAAAATATGAGGCTCTCAAGATCACTTCTGACTTCGTATCGTCGACTCAGTGATCGAATTTGCTGCACTAATCTAATCTGGTGAGTCATTTTCAGTGTTCATTAATAGTTTATGGTCTTTAAGCCTGGAAATATTCTCATGTACATCAGCATTAATATCAGTAAAATAAAAAATATTGCTTTCAGAAATGTGTACAGCTGTACAGTCTGGTGCCTGTTCCATCTCACTAAATATATTCCATCTGCCGGCATTGAATTATTCACAAATCACCACTGAAACGAGGGTGTGAGTCACAGAGCACAGAGGCTTTACTGATGTTTCCACAAAAACAGCAAAATTAAGGGCAAAAAAAAATAATAATAAAAAATAATGAGAGCTACGTATTACAGTACAGTACACTGATCAGCCATAACATTAAAAATGTCATGACAGCTGATGGTGGCAGGGCGACGAAGTGGTTAAAATCAAACAGCAAGAAGGTCCTGGGCTCGAGGGTGTTCCTGGGCGAGTTTGTTTGTTCTTCCCGTGCTTGTGTGAGTTTCTTCTGGGTGCTCAGGTTTCCTCCCACAGTCCAAAGACATGCACATTAATCAAATTGGATATCATGCCCCTAGGTGTGAGTGTGAATGGTTGTGTGTGTGTTTTGGCCCTGTGATGGTTAGGGTTAGGGTGCCTAACTCCAGCTCCTGCCTCATGACCTAATAAATAAATTATAAAGCCATTCGGAAAATGATGTGAATATCGCAGATTATCTTGTTACAGTACCACCTGCCAAGAAGTGGGATGTATTAGGCAGAAAGTGAACACTCATTTCGCAAGGTTGATGTGTTTAAAGCAGGAAAAATGAGCAAACGTAAAGAATTACATTGTCCAGGGCCACATTGTTATGGTTAAACAACTGGGTCTATTCATCTCCAAGACAGCAGGTCTTTTAAAGTGTTCCTGGTATGCACTGGTAAACACCTACCTCCGAGGAAGGACGACAAAGAGTGCACAGGGCACACCGACGCACACGGAGAGCGAATTCTAGTACGTCTGGTCGGATCACAAAGAAAAGCTACTGTAGCACAAACTGATGAATGCTGGCTGTGATCCAAATGAGTCAGACACACTGTGCTGCATAAGGGGGTCTATATATGGCTGATTGTGATTGGGGTATACATCATTTCATGTCACAGTTAAATTCTTCACCACATTTCCTGTTGGTATACTATATTAAATTTCTATTTGTAATCAACTTGTTTAGACGCTGCGCTTACAGGGAGCGACAGTACTCAGACAGATGGATGTATATTTTGGACAATTCATTAAAATTTTCAAATAAAGGCCATATGACATCAGGGTTATTTTATAGAATATTATCAGGTGAGCCCTGGGATGGATTGGCGAGCTGTCCAGGGTGTACCCCGCCCTCGCCCAGAGTGGGCTAAGATGGGCACCAGCCTCCCTGCGGCCCCAATGAGATTAGAATTAAGTGGTTCAGAAAATGAATGAATGAATGATCAGCTGACGTTAACAAATTATTACCATTTGTCATAATACTAGCACAAATAAATGAACCTGATATGCCTCTTTTTAGGGTTATTCCCAATTTTTCTTGTACCCAATTCCTGCCCATCAAGTGTCTGAAACTTAATTTAAGCAACTGATGAATTTCGCTATAGAGCTGCAATACCATACAGTAGCCAGCGGGGGGAGCCAAATTCAAACTAATTTGCTCTCGAACCCACACAGCGGAGTGTGACCTGCAGCACAAACATGGCTTTAAGCTCTCTGCAGCGGTGCATGTGGTGCTTAGTGTGTGTGTTAGATTTAAGATGATCCTTATTTCAGCTTTTCTTTCATCTGTTCAGTGCATTAAGACGGAGTGTTGGGTTAGACTGAGGTTTTGTAAAGCTTACAGACTGAAACTGGGGCCTGTACACGCTGTGCGCGTGCGCGTCCCACACGTGCGCGTGCGCGTCCCACACGAACGCGCGCACGCACGCACGCACTCACTCACGCACGCGGCTTCGCCGACACCTTCGCGTGCGCCTTGTGTGTGCGCGGTTGTTTTTTTTTTTTTAAGCTTTGCAGGAAGCGCGTGGACCAAAAGGCAGGGAGCCGCCCGAAGCTCCGCCCACCTCCGGCTCTGCAGTTCAAACTGCACGACTGCACCGCTTCCTCCGGGACGCTTCTCTTCATTCCGGCTCTGGCTAGGATTTGTTTTGAGTCCAGGTCCAGCGGTACCGGAAGCGCGGGCGGTACACCGGAGCAGGAGGTAAAGTTTGGCGTTGTTTTCTTCGTGTTTTTCAGGTGCTGTACCGTGAGGAGGAGGAGGAGGAGGACGAGGAGGAGGAGGAGGAGGAGGGGGAGGAGGAGGAGGAGGAGGGGGGGTGATATTCCGTGCTAGCTCCTGTAGCTTAGCTGAAAGCTAACAAACCCCTAAAACCAGCCGGGCTCGGCGGTTCCCCTTTTATTACTAACATTCTCATCGTTATTATTGATTAGGAAACAGAAAATCACTCAGCTGGTGAGTGTCTCGTGCTGGGGGTTTGTGGTGGGGGGTTTGTTTACACTCAGCTGTTTAAATGAGATACACGGCTTTCATTGGATGTTTTGATGATCAGTGGTGCGAAACACCCCCCAGTTCTGTGTGTGTGTGTGTGTGTGTGTGTGTGTGTGTGTGTGTGTGTGTGTGTGTGTGTGTGTGTGGGAAGGACCAGAGTACGTTTCAACCAACAAACTGTACATTTATTGACAACAATGTGTAGACCACTAAGGTAGAAATACAAGGTGTGTGCGTGTGTCTCTCTCTGTGAGTGTGCGTGGGTGTCTCTCTCTGTGAGTGTGCGTGGCTGTCTCTCTGTGAGTGTGCGTGGGTGTCTCTGTGAGTGTGCGTGGGTGTCTCTCTCTGTGAGTGTGCGTGGGTGTCTCTGTGAGTGTGCGTGGGTGTCTCTCTCTGTGAGTGTGCGTGGGTGTCTCT
>JAOUQZ010000033.1:5591275-5610542 GCA_028564935.1 Neosilurus hyrtlii | reverse complement strand
ATATATATATACACACACACACACATCTTCCAGTGTATGTGTAGTGGTGAGATATGAGTGTTATATTAGTGTAAAAATATTTCTTCACATTCTTACAGGGATGTGGAAATGTATAATCCTTCTGTACACTTTTATTCACAATTAATTTATAGAGCAGTGTGAGATTTTCACTGAACATGGTGACATATCTACTAAATGAAATCATATAGCCGTATTCTGTGGTATTATTAAGAATTTGTTGGCTTAAGAATGGAAATGCTGTGATACGATGTAGAAGCCGGCATTGTAAACCTCCAGGCTTCAGGACATTTATCACAAAGAGTCTTTTCTTTAAGTTTACGTATATAGTGAACATTGAGAATGAAAAGCAAGACTTTTAATTATAATGCTAAGAGAAAAAAGGAAAAATAGAAGCATTGAATGGTTCGGTTTTAAATATAAGAAAAAGAAAAAGTGAATATTAACACACGGGAATAATACTTTACCTGCAACATTCACTCTCTTCATAAATCAATCCTAAATACTAATTTGATGAACAGAACTGATACATTACTGGTTTAGTCACGAACGTTTCACATCTAGTGAGAGAAATGACAAGTTTTGATTTAGTAAGAGCAGTGAAGTCAGGTGTTTACGTTGTCAGGCCAACACGCAGACGGTGGTGCACATGCGCGGAGTGAGAGTCGCGCGATTATGAGTTTTAATGGTGTTCGTGTGTGAACCAAAGCCAGAGCACCACACGGTTCTGGTGGAGCGCATCACAGCCCAGTGGGACACTCGTGTCCGAGATAGCGTGGGGTTTCTTAAAACGCTTTCTGACTTTATATTCTTCACGTACCGGTATACGCACTCTCGCTGCACAGCAGATACACTGGCTTCGAGCAGACCAATAAAAACACTTCTCTGTCTATTCACTGTTAATCCGCCTGTTCTCCCGAACAGCTTCTCGGTTTTTATAGTATAAAGGAGAGATTACGTCCAAGTGACTGGGTTACTGCGCTAACAATAAGAAGAGCATCTGCAGGAATTGAGCGTGGAGGGCGGACACCTCAAATGGTGATTGGTTTGGGATAGCGGCTTGTTCCACAGTGACTCGGGGCTAATCTGGCGAGAAACAGTTGTGACACAGAATCATCCAAAAATTTATTGACTTCAGGTTTTTTTTTTAAATTATTAGTTATTTAATGTACTTATTTTTACTTTAAATAAATCGAGTAGCCGACTTAAATTGTCAGTGCAAACCGTGGGCCGCCAATTAAATAGCCTGGCACTACAATCGTACACCACTCCTTTAGCCATGTTGTAGCTCTGCATATAAGGGTTATTTTGTTGTCTAGAAGTCTGCTCTTGCTATTGATTTATTTATCCATTTATTTATTTATTTTAAACCCTACGCCTCATTAAGGTCCACCAGGCGCATGACAACATCCTCCGTGTGGTGACATGTTAGTGTGAGAAGTTCTGGTACATTATGTGTTTTTGGCTAAGAATAGTTCACCAACCAGTAATGTCCAGTGCTGTGTGTGGGAACAAACTGATTTGTTACATTTCTTATTCAAGGCCATGGTCAGTTATTTATGATGTCTTTGTGTAATGTAACAGAGCAGTGCATGTGTTGTCATGTGCTGTTAAAGCTCAGCTGGTGGAGCTGGAATCATGCAGTGCGCAAATAGCAAAGTACAAAGACGGCATATTGTAGCATTTCCAAATTTCTTGATTTTGAAAATTTTTTTATTTAGTTTGTTTTTGTATCATTCAGACATCAGCATTAAGTTGAGTGCTCGTACGCTAACACACTCACACAGTACGCTAACAGAGAGACTGATCAGATAAAAATATGTTTAGTGAAATGTTATAAGGTGGTTCTTATTTTTCAAGCTTGTTGTTTGACTTCTCTCTTCTTTTTCTTGGGTTTGTTAAGCTGTTGATGATCTTCATCCTAGACATATGGGCACTTGTTTGAAATCTATGCCTTCTACTGATTTTCCTTCCAGTGGAATTATTTATTTAGAATAAAACTGAGATATATTTAAATCCCTTTTGATGAAATTCCTAGGCATTCACAACCTTTATTTTTCTTGAAGGCCTTAAAGGACATGTCTTAAGTTTTTTATTTGCCACGATTACAAGCATAAAGTGATAACAGTGCTAGTACTAAAGTGCACCCGGGTCGTACTGCACTCACATTGGCCCCCTTAATGAACCAGGACACTTTAAACGTCCCGCTCTCCGAATGCTCCAGAAAACGCTCTCTTCGGCCTTTTCCGCCGAAACTGACTGCTGACGTCACTTACAGAAAGCACTTCAGTGCGGAAGCGATTCATTCGAAATGGTGACATATTGCGTTGTTGGCGGGTTTAGCAATAACTACTCAGAGAACAGTTTTAACCCCCACCGAGTTGTCTCTCTTCATCAGTGGCCGACTGACCCTGTAATATCCGCTAAGCGGAAACGATTTGTGGAATTCACGAGGAAATGCAGTACCCAGTATTCGCCCCGTGAAGACCGACCCACGCACGGCCCGAGGTGCCTATAGTGAGAGACGGACCAACTTAGGCTCCGATGTGAGCGTTCTCGGGAATGTTCAGAAAACACTGAAGTTTCTCAGCTGGCTTTAAAAACCACAGTGTGTATTGGTCAACAAAAGCCGTGGATGTATTTATATACGCCAACCAAACAATTTACGTGATTTTGCATCGTTCATCAAGACACGTCCTTTAAAGAGCTCCTTCAATCTTGCCATGCTGATGCCACACACTTTAATAGCACTGACAGTAGCTCGGTATCAGGGTTAAATGAAATAAGTTCTGCTTTGAGGAGGTTTTAATCAGTGGCACCTAATCCTTAATGCCTGGATCTGAGGACCCTCGCTGAAGGCTGTTCTTTTTCCATGAGATTTTTTCGGGGGTTTAAATTATGCTTGTTGGAGTATGTCACCTGAATCAAAGAAATATTACTTCTTTAAATACGTTCAGGAAAAAAGTCAATTCCATGTGACGATATGGGGAGAAGATGGGCCTTGGTGTCAGACACCCTCTCCTGTTTATTTTTAGTGTGTAGGGATGTATGCTCAGGCTGAAGAGTGTTCTGTGTGGACCATGCTCCAGAAAATGGCTATTATATCACCGTCTTTGTTCCTTTGTATTAATTGTCATGGTGATGGTTATTTTTGGCAGCGGTTTCGTTTTCATAATTGTCTTTTGGTAGAAATAAACAAACGCTCTGTCTGTCACCATTCACTTTTAATTTCACAGAGTAGAATGCTAAGGCGGTTTGAATCCGTGTGCATGATAATCAGAAACCCCGGGGGTGGAGATGATGCAGTCGGAACATCCGCTTTGCTCAACTCCATGGCCTGGAAATTTGTAACGGTAGTGCTTCAAGGCAAATCCATGAGTTAGCTGTGCAGCAGCGTTGTCTCATCAGTGTAACTTCAAAATGAACATGGCTACCTCAGCAATTTTAAACTTTGATCTGAAGAAAATACTTTAGATTTAATCAGCATGCAGTATACATCACTGAAGGGAAGCACAGTGGCGTAGTGGTTAGCATGTCCTGTTCACAGCAATAAGGTCCTCTGTTCCAGTCCCGGGCACCGTGAGGGCGTCTCTGTGTGGAGTTTACACGTCCGCCCTGTGCTTTCATGAGTTTCCACCAGGTCCTCCAGTTTCCTCCCGCAGTTCAAAGCCACATTAGACTAGCTGTCTGTTCCTAGGGATGTTGGCCCTGGGGGGTGTGGCTTCCATTCACAGAAGAATTGATTGTGTTAATCAACTGTGGATCAAGCACCAGACCACCTGAACCGTCGCACCTGTGAAGGCGTCTGTGTGGCGTCCATGGTCCACTGTATTCTACTGTAGAGTTTCCTGGAGGTAAAATCGTACATGCACGAGCGCATGCGATGTCTGCATTACTGCCAGTGGACATGATGGCTGCGATATATACATTGCAAATGCTTGTGTTACAAAGGCAAGTGCATATTTCCTCCACCCATATTTTTGGGACAGGACGCCTTCAAAATCCTCCCAGAATGCCACCCGTCGTTCCAGCCACGGTTCTCACATCTCAGCCAGCTATGTGAGAGCTTTCTAGGTCTGATTGACTACTGGTATAAAGATGATATTCCAACACTCGTGCAACTCCTTGGGCTGAAAATGCAACAACAGCATACAAAAACACAAAGTACTTTCCCAACAAGTTGGTTTTGGTGATGTGTTTAAAAATGTTGAATAAGCTTACAGTGTAGTAAATTACATGTGCGATAAGAAGAGTGTTTGGGTGTTGTGCAAAGTATGAATGGTACTCACTGCCAATAAAAATGCAACATAATTTATTAGTAATATTTTTGGGACCGTCCTGTCTGAGCGTGAGTACTGGTACTTCGGTGAGCCTAAACACCTCAGTGACTCATTTCCAGTAGCAGCGCTCACCGTCACACTTCACTGAGCTTGAGCTCTGGATCTCGACTCTTTCACAGTTCCAAGTTTGTTTGGGGATCTCAGTAATCAGAAATGGGTGCATTTAACGAGTGGCTATCATGCCTACATAAAGCTCAGCAAAACTCAACTGACATGATGATCAATGATCGAATATCTGCAGCAGGCATTTCATGTCCTCCCCTGTCCTGTGTATTCACCTGATTTGTCACCCATCTGACACATGCGGGATCAGTTCGGACGCCGAGTACCAGCTTCACAAAACAGGCAGGAACTGACGGTAGCATTGCACGAGTGTAGAAACATCCCACAGGACAACATACGGAGGCTCGTCAGATCCGTGCACAGACGAATTACAGCCTGCGTTTACTCAAATGGAGGTCATGTTCCATAATGAGGTCATATTCTGTACTGAAGTTTGTTTTTGGGATAGACGTTTTGTTGTAATTCTGGAAAGAAGGAGAGCCTCAGTTTTGTTTAAAGGTGCAATATTTTGGCACAGATTTTCGGCTGTTATTGATTAATACCGTTCAAATGGCGTATGAAATTAATTAATTTAAATTAATAAGTGTTAAACATGTATAATATAATTTGAGAGTGTTGTGTATTCATTGGCAGTGAATATATATTTATCTTTATGTATAAATAGTTCTAGGTATTGTTCTGGTTGAAGGCCTGAATGGCGTGCCGGAAGAAGCTTCTTGTCCTTCTCTGTGATGGCCTTGAGGGAGGGGAAGCTCGTCTCTGATCACAAAAGAGAGAGGAACCATTGTTTGTTTCCGTTGTTCTTCCTGGCCTTGGTTCAGTAGAGCTCACTGTAGATAGATAGACTGCAGGTCAGGGAGTTCAGTGCGGACGGTACGCTTAGCTAAACAAACCACCCTCGGAAGAGCCCTCCAATCCTGCGTGATGCTGTTACCGTCTCATGTAGTGATGGTTCCCAACAAGACGCTCCACGTGGTGCAGGAGTAGAAGCTCTTTAGCATCTTAGAGGGCAATTGAGTGACCCTCAAGCATCTCTAGTAGTAAAGCGCTGATGAACCTTCTTCACCAGGGTGGTAATGAGACACGACCATGTCATGGTTCTGCCTAATGTGGACACTGAGAGCCTGTCTAATTCTGCACGGAGGCATAACTGTTCCTAAGGGGGTGCGCGTTGACTTCAACGCAAAGCTGAAGGCATAATTATTCTGAAATGTATTAGTTTAGTCTCCTTCTCCTGTGTTGCTGATGTTCAGGATGAGGTTGTTATCCAGTTCTTCAGGCTTTCTGGTGAGTGTCAGAGACCAGGCCCACCACAACAATAACGTCTGTAGTAACTTCTGACCCGACCCTAGTGAGGAGGGAGGAGCAGCAGAGGGAGTGAGTGAGGGAGGAAAGGGCAAGGGTCAGTGAAGTGATGCAGCTGTTTGTTCAGTCACAGCTGTTGTCTCCCCCCACAAATTGCCTCATAGTGGAACATTGTTCTGATATTGTTCAGGGAAAATGGTAACGCAGAGCGAGATGGAGGAGCCAGTAGTCTGTTTTGAAATTTCTTCTGAAGGCTCCCAAAACATAATTATTCTGAAATGCATTAGTTTAGTTTCTACAATTCAGCCTCAAATAATTACCCCAATGCATTTATCATTAATAAAATTCTTTTGTTGTCATTAGAGTGAGAATTTTTTTTAGTTTGAGTAGTAGAACTAGCCCCCCCTGGAGGTTTACGTATGGATGCTCAGTTTTAAGTGTATTAGACTTACTACTCTAATATTTATGGATATTGTCTTGTAAGGTTCTGTGTTCTGAACTGGTGCCCGATTGAAACTTTAGTCTCTTTACGTGTTTGTGTGTCCTTAACCTGCTTTTGTGGGTTTCCTCGGGGTAAACCTGTTTCCTCCTACAGTCCAGATGCATGATCCTTTGGACGACTGCTCTAAACTGCTCGTAGGTGTGAATGTGACCCTCACCTCTCACTCCGGCTCACCCGCAACCCTGATGAATACGCAGTATAAATATTGCATAGATTGATGGAAGGATGGATGGATGGTGTTGTGTTGAATTATGAATATTAAATTCCCTATCTGTGAGCACAAACTAGAATTCCAGGTGAATCATTTATTATTGAAAAGGAGTAGCGTGATCCATTTTATATTGGTATGCTGTGATTATGAATGCGGGCGGTTAGAAATGGTCTGGATTTGAGTCCTGAACTCGGCAAGGGCTGTGTGAGGTTTGCAGGTTCTCCTTGTGCTTGTTTGGGTTTCTGCTGGGTTCTTCAGTTTCATCCCACAGTCCAAAGACGTACACATTAGGCCTATTGGCTGTTTCAGATTGCCCCTACGTCTGAGTGAATGGTCGTGTGCGTGTTGGCCCTGCAGTGGAATGGGGAGCTGTTTGGGGTGTACACCGCCTTCTCCAGGTGTCGGCTGAGATAGGCTCCAGACTCCCCACGACACTAGTAGGAGTAAGTCGTTTAACCAGTAAATAAATGAAATGACTTTGAATGCGAGTTTTCTGCTCTGTTTAAGAGGTTAAGAAATGGCCTGCTTTGGGTTCTTGGAGTACTGCTTTAACTCACTTACTCGTTCACCCACTCACTCACTGGTGAGAGCAAACAGTAAAACTGTCATGTACAGTGGTGTAGTAGGTAGCATGTCTGCCTCACAGCAAAAAAGGTCCTGGGTTCGAGTCCTGGCCTCAGGCATTTCTGTGTGGACTTTGCATGTTCTCCCTGTCCTTGTCTAAGCTTCCTCTGGGTACTCCGGGTTCCTCCCACAGTCCAAAAACATGCACATTAGGTTAACTGGCTGTTCCAAGTTGCCCCTTTGTGTGTTTGGGTGTATGATAACCCCGCAATGGTCTGTCGAGCTGTTCGGGGTGAACCCTGCTTTCTCCCAGTGTCGTCTGGGACAGGCTCAAGCCTCCCAATGACCCAAGTAGGAGTAAAGTGAATGTGCTCACTCACCTACCGAACAGTTCGTTTACCTTTTCCCCCTAAATGGTCTTAAGCAGCCCATGCCACTGGGTCATTTTTTTCTTCTGAACCCAGTTGTGACCCAACTGTTTTTTAGGGATGTTTTGCTGTAAAAAATAGGGATGTGAATCTAACATCAACTCACGATTCAATTCGATTCTGATTTTTGGGGTGACAATTTGATTCAGAATCGATTAAAACTGATTTTTGATTCATAACCATTACAAACAAAGGGAGCCAATTTCATGAGTAACTACATTCTTCTATAAGCTGGGAACGACTCTTCTATAAGAAAGAAAGAAATAATTTTACTAGACATCTAGTTTTGTAGATGTACTGATCCGCTTTGCTCGTTCAGAGTCGGTTGGGAGTTTAGTGAAGTGATGGAGTGTGCGTTGGTCAGGAGTTGGTTGTGCTGCCGGTTCTTTTAGCTCCGGGTGATGGTGTAAGATGTGGGCTCGGGGATTTGAAGTGTTCCCGAAATACATGACGTTCATTTTGTAAACCGCATATGTCATGTCAAGCTCCTTCTTACCCAGAAATTATAAAATCCAAAGTGCAAGCATTTGCCTTCAGAGAAGACGGTGCTGGCTGTATTTCTTTTTCCTCGTGCATGTCAATGGTAGGCTAAAAGCTAGTTCTGGAGCCGCCAATCACTGGAACAATTCACGACGGAGGCCGTGTGTGGACAAACAGTACGCGTTTTTAAAAATCTATTCAGAATCCTAATAAATAAGAATCGCTATTCAGACGTGAATCGTTTTTTTCTCCCCAGCACCCCTAGTAAAGAAGACTATGCTGGATCGTGAGCTGGTTTCACACCCCTGTGTTCAGAAACTGAGTGTCACTGGGTGACGTAATCACTACTCGACCGTAAATCACTGTTACACTCATTTTAGCAAAGGAGTGATCATAAAGTCATTAGGTTTGTCCAACACTCCAGGCTCCAGTGATGTAAACAGTGTGAAATTAAACCTTGACCTACACAGTAAGTTAGAAGTGAGCTGTACAGTTATTAGAAAACCATCCACTCAGGAAGCGTAGGGAGATCCAACACCATTGGAAAGTGGAAAAAAATTGGTAATCCTTTTATACGCGTACGCTCTGGAGTGTTATATCACGTGGAACACAGAGAACCGTTCTCAAAAATGCTTTCTCCTGATATGGGAATTAAGCAGCCATTGAAAAAACGAGGTTCCCTCCCCCTGTCTTTGCTGTCATATGACCACCACCAACCAGGAAGGGGCGTAAGCATGCACATGCTCCCTGTGGGACATGCAATGCTGCTACCTGCCTTTTTCGAATTGCTGCGCATGCATATTTGGGGCAGCCTAATACCCCGAAGGAAAGCTTTATGAGCCCCATGTACGAATGAGCTCTCAGCTGCCCATGATTGGCTGGTAAGTGAGCATATGCCGTTCCTCCCTCCCAGCCCGTTAGCTCCTGTAGGCTCCTGGTCGTGGATGGCTGCGGCATTATCCTAGATTTGAACCGGCGATCTCCAGGGTCTGTCACTGCGCCACTCGGGAGCCCTGCCATAGTTGATGTTGTAAACCCCGCCCCTTTAGAATTTCGACCGGCAAGAGAGAGACGTGGGGTTGACATGGCTGGCGGTGTTCCAGAAAGCAGGCCTGGAATGGGCCTGTGCACAGCAGCAGGAGAAAAGCTGTATGCCATGTTTGTACTGTTGAGCGATGTTAATACAGAACTTCAGAGGACTCGTACAGAACATAGACGCCGTCAGTGCAGAAACCACGGCTGTTTTCTGGTGATCACACGCCCTTTATCTCGAATTGTGGTTTTCACTTTTGGCTTATGAGGAAATAAATTCGGGGACGTTTTTATCCAAAGATATTAAAAGACCTGCAGTGTCAAATCTAACACTTGCATTTTTTAATGTCGATTGTAATGAAAAGGTCATTAAAAAGCTGTTTTTGGTTTTTCCGTCTGTCTCTTGCTACCCCCCCTCTCTCATTCTCTCTCTCTCTCTCTCTCTCTCTCTCTCTCTCTCTCTCTCTCTCTCTCTCTCTCACTCACTCACTCATAACTCATACTCACCCCCACCTCTCTCTCTCTCACTCACTCACTCATTCTCTCACTCACTCACTCACTCGTTCTCTCACTCACTCACTCACTCATTCTTTCTCTCTCTCTCTCTCTCTCTCTCTCTCTCTCTCTCTCTCTCTCTGTGCCCCATTCAGACAGCTGTTTTGTAAATGGATTATAAAATGTGAGATTGATGGCGTAGTGGTTAGCACATCTGCCTTACTACAAGAAGGTTCTGGGTTCAAGTCCTGAGCTTGGTGTGGGTTCCCTCTGGACTCTAGTTTCCTCCCACAGTTCAAAGATATGCACATTAGGTTACATGGCTATTCCTAGGTGAGAGTTTAAATTGTTTTCTGTGTGTGTGAATGCTTGTGTGTGCTCTGTTCAGGGTGACCCTGACTTTGCCACGATTCGGCTGCGATAGGCTCCAGCCTCCCCATGACCCTGGTAGGATTAAGCAGTTCAGAGATTAAATGAATGAATAAAAGTGTGTGATTGTATATGATTTATTTATTTTTGGTTTATTGAGGAATAACCTGAAGATCCACGATCCACCCAAGCTTCTGATATACGGTGTATAATTTCACTCTCTCTTTTGTTTACTCAACCTGAAATAGTGCAAATGCTCTTGCAGTGTTTGAAAATAGATCACCGGTAAACGTCTAGTGAAATATGGTGATATTAAAACGTCGCTATAATTGCACAATGTTAACAAAAATTATAAACAGCCTAATCAGTCCTACTTTAAGTGAGTGCAAGTTTCGATTGTTTCCCTTGTAGAGCCCTTTTGGGTCTTGTTTTGGCACCTGCTTTTACAGGCATGTTTGGGGTTTTTTCGGTTCTCCTGGAGACTGCAGATCGCAGGAAGAGATTATGCACACACACACGCACACGCTCAGATGGAGGACTAGGGGTAACACCCTGGGAGTTTGTGTATTTTGGAGAGGATGAATACGGAGGAGGGGAAGGTTCAGCACGCAAGTGCAGGAAAAAAAACAGGCAACAGAGTCCCGAACCAGCTGTCGTCCCTGATAACCCACAGATTTCTTAAAAGTGGGTTTGAGTCAAGCTTTAGTGGGAGGAGGAGGAGGAGGAGGGTGACACTTAGTTTACGTTATGAGTTTAGTGTTGAATCATTTTGAATGTTGACCCTTGTTTTGTATGATGTGGTTGTCAAGGCTCTAATATTTTGATCATGTTTTTGGGTTTCTCTGCGATGAATCACGGCGTGTGAACTTACTTCTGTGCCTCACAAACGGTTCTGAGTGTTCAGTAAATATAAGATATGATAATTCTACTGTAAGAATCGCTGTGGCGCCCAAATAATTCCCCACTTATTAACCCAGCTGGGTTACTTTGGGTTCAAAAAAGTGTGGAGCGCCACGATTTATGAGCACGCTTGGCACATGATTGGGGTATAAAAAAGAAGGCGTGGTGCATCCAAGAAAAGAAACTTAAAGGAATCGTGTTTCCAGATTTAAGATCCCCTACGTTGGTGCATCAAGGTCTGTTACGCTCTGTTATGGTCTGTTACGCTTCATGTTTTTTCAAACTTTCATCAACATTCTTATCAAATTTTTGTTCCAACTTATGTTTCCGTGGCAACCGATGTCACATCCTAATATCCGAAAACTATTTGCGACTTCTTTATCATATTATGATATAATATAGGGGGATGTAGTTAACAGTTGGTCCGTCCATCTGTCCGTATGTAATCGTATCAATTTTTCAATTTCCTCATCAAGCTTCCCAGTTACTTCTACTCAGCAGTGGCGCGGTGCCTCTGGTATTTTGAGATATATATTCTCTGACATGTGCAGGCCAGGGGTGGGTACGTGATCTCCTGATGACCCTTGTTCGTTCACTCAGTAAGAGTTTCACTGCTGGTTTTAGTTTTAATATTGCATTAACCCCGATAACCTTTATTCAGCTTAAATACGACGATGCGAGAAAACGTAAATCACGGAGCGAACCGTACCTGCTATGAGACACGCCCTGAACTGAAGTGGGTGATAGAAGTGTCCCGACTGAGTGGACTGGTTCAGAGTCGAGCTGCACACCCACACCTGGAGAAATCTGGAGAAAACAGCTGCACGTGAGTGTTGACTGCATCAGCTTGTTCTGTTTCAGCGGAACACAACCTGAGTGCACCAGCGGTACTTCGCTCAGACTGGCAGTATCGCCTTGGCAGAGTTGTTGCTCTGCTTCAGGATTTTAAATACTTTATGGGCCAGTAAAGCTGGCATGTTTTTATTGTGAGAGATTGCAGCATCAGCTCTGTAGGAAAGGCTCGGATCTCTAGGGACGGGGGGTGAGATCAGATAATGTAGGCTCACTCTGCACCGTTTGGGATAATAGTGCACGTGTTCTTGCCTTTCATGTCTCGTTTCCTGAACCTAAACCCCCTCAGGGCAAACGGATGTTCCCATTCATCTGTCAGCTCTTTCCCTTCTGTCTGCGTCCCCTCTGTTTCTGTCTCCTATTGTTTCCCCACACACTTTCTTTCATTTATTTCACAAAGATAAATGTGGAACAGATTGAAACTTGAACTGCTGCTTTTAAGTCAAACAAACGAGCAGAGGAAAGGACGGTTCTCATGAATGAAGGTGAGGAATATTGGGGTAGAGATGAACATGCGTGACTCTGAACCTCAACATCAAAAAGTTATCGGTCTGTGTATCATGGTTTGCGCGGACGTTTTTGGAACGAGTTATGCTTTCTTGCATTAATGCCTTCAATTGTTAAAGGAAATTAGGGATGTATACAGGTATATATTTTGGGAGAGCTGCCAGACCGGTGTTACTGTATAACAGGCTCGTTGGGAGTGACCCAGTAATGACTGCAAGGTAAATTTTAACTGGGCCAACAATTATTCTCGGCTGCTCTCCTGGCTGTGTGCAGGGCTGTAAAAGTGTCACAGCGTTGCTTATATTTCCAAATAAAATGTGTGATGAGAAAAACTAACACTGACCTCATGATGGCTGAATAGAGGGGTAGCAAAAAGAGAACATGTTAAAGAAGGTAAACACCTAACCTGTGGCTCTCAAATGTGCAATACTACAAGACCTGTATAAAATATACAAAAGTGGGCTCCCGAGTGGCGCATCGACAGGGTGCGCGACTATCAACCCAGAGATCGCAAGTTTGAATCCGGATAGATGCCACAGCCATCCGTGACCTGGAGTCCATGGGAGCTAATTGGCCGAGCTCTCACGTGGGAGGGAGGGATGCCATATGCTCACTTCCCTGTCACTCATAGCGATCACCAGTCAATCATAGGCGTCTGTGAGCTCATTCGTACGAGGGGGCGGATATCGCTTTCCCTCCGAGTGTGTTAGGCACTCCGAGTGTGTTATATATACATATACATACATACCCCTCTGAGTGTTTATATATATCCCTCTGAGTGTTTATATATATATATATAATAACATCTAAAAAATATCTTTAAAAAATGCTAATAATTCGAGTTGGAAGTAAAGTAGATTTTTAACTTTTGCTTGAGCCTCGCGAAAGGTACTGTGACGTACCAATTATTAGTCCACGAGTGAGCGCTTGGTCCTAGTGGACTGCGGACAGACGAACACATAAAATATTTTAATATCTCGTGCAAGGTCAAAGGAAGCTGTCTGTGCTCACGCGTTCTATAAAAATGCTTTCGGTAAAGACCGACTGTATGACCGAATGTAGTTTCCATCAGAGAAACGTCTGCATGACTTTAATTCTCAGTAAACGCATGTGTTTGCTCCACCAATCATTTCATTTTTTTAAACTTTGATCCCTGCCCTGCGATGGCCTGGCGAGCTGTCCAGGGTGTACTCTGCCCTCGTCCAGAGTCAGGCACCAGCCTCTCCACGACCCTTATTAGGAATAAGTGGTTCAGAAAATGAATGAATGAATAAACTTTGATCTGCAGTCCTTTGTGTTTGGCTGTGAAATATGTTAGCAAGTATTTGGCTTAGAACTCGGAGGCGTCGTTGTATGTGTAGTTGTGATGGTACAGTGGTGACAGGATATCTCTGCTTTCTTATTATTAAAAGAACTGACAATGTCACAGCTCGTCACCCTCAACGATCGAAGTAGATCGAAGATCAGATGTAAGTCGTATGTTCACTGGTTTGTGGCTCGAGTCTTTGTACTTGACTGACTCCTAACTTGAAATTACTTCCTGACTGAAGGTAAAAAGAGAAGAAAACAAGTAATGAACCACTAAATTGGACACATCATCACCTAACACATTAAATGTGATAATAGGTGGGTGGGAACTTTGTAGCAGTGTAATTCTCCAGAACCTCACCGCAGTGTCATGCCCAAGTCTAACATGGCTGAAATTCTTCATGGTAGATGATTATTAGCTATTGTATACTCCTTCTCAGACAAGTGCATATTTGTACCACCCATATCGGTGCGAAAGACCACTCCCAAAATTCGTCAGAACGACCGCGGTGGTCTCAGCCATGGTGCTCTGTCAGACCAAGCATTGGACGTAGTAAATGGCTGTTTATACTTCTGTGTTGAATTTAAAATGTACGTACGGGGTCGCCACATTTTCCATGCAGCAGCCTGATGTTCACCTCCCAAAATATGTTAGTCTGCATTGCAGTAACTTGGACAACAATCTCCTTCATGCCATTGTGGTTCCTTGTGAATATTTGAGGTTGATCATCTGTTATTAAAATTTGAAATCTGCTGTCGTGAATGTGGGGTAATATACATCATGTAAAGTGTGCGGCTCCACAGTAGCTGTATATCGTTATAATGGCCGGTTTAATCCTGCAGCTAATCCTGTGGCTTTAGCTGCTCATGCTGCTCTATTACCTCCCAGTTAAAACACCTTCAGTGAAAATTTATTATGGTTATAATTTCTGAAATTGAATTTTTGAGTCCCAGTGACTTTGTTCCTGTTTTTTATTGCTTATTTTTCCTAAAGTGAAAAAGAACTCGTGTTGCTTTTCCTGCAATACGTCTGTTTGTAAAATCGGTAAATTGTGGTGTGTTTGATGCAATGGTGTAGATTTGATGCGGAAGTATAAAATCACAGTTAGAGGAGTCTTATGTCTTATGGCTGTTGTAAATGCGGGAATCTTGGATTTTGTGTTCAACCAAGCAGAACTCATAGGAAGAATAGCTCTACGAATCTCGAGAAATATTAGTGTCCGTCCACCACTTTTGTTCAGTTTACAAAAAGGAAAGTTTATTTTAATATTTTATTTTTAATGTTTCTGGCTACTTATGTGCTTCCTGGTCGGAGGTCTTGAGCCTCGGGTTTAGTGTCAAAGGTTAATGTGGTGCGTTCATCGTCAGCCTCCTGATGAAACCTGCTATCTCCATTTTAAAATTTTTTTAGGAATGACCAATAAACTGAATAAAAGTAGAAATAATCATCAAACAGTGACACACACAGATATAGATATATTTATATATATGTGTGATCTTGATTTGTGTTCATGCATCTCATTTTGACCAAAAATGAAGATGGCAGGTTTCTTCAGGTGGTTTGATGTTCGGTAAGTTTTGATGTTTGAGACTCTACTTCTCTCAACCTTCATCAAACTGTGTTTTCACGTAAAATTCCCAATTGGTGAGTCAGAAAAGTCAGTCATATACGTACAGCATCATGTTTGGTGATGATAGGAGGAAAGCACCTAGAAGTCCTCTGTATAAGGCTGATGTGGATTGATGAGCATTGGGGACTTTTTTCTTGCTTTCGGTTTGAAGACCTTTTGTAGATCGATGATGTTATAAATTCTTCCAGGGGGTTTAAATGTGGCTGGAGTTTGAGCTTTCAATAAGCAGTTTAAAATCTCCATGGAGTAGTGGATCAGGATCGAGGTAAGCTGTGTGTGTGTGTGTGTGTGTGTGTGTGTGTGTGTGTGTGTGTGTGTGTGTGTGTGTGTGTGTGTGTATGTTAAATTAAAAAGGGTTAATGCTGCTGTCTTTTTTCCTATAGTGGGTGGCAATAATTCTGCAGGTGCATGCGGTGTGTGAGCTTTTGTTTGTTTATTTATTTTGCAGTACGTTTTAGACATTTTTAGCATTCACCGCCGCTGATCCTGAATGACACGGCGCATGTAATGAGAATCCTCTCGTTTCAAAATTACAGAAATAAAAAAAGATACGTGAGAACCTGGATAGTGGGACTCTGCTTTATCCATTTGCGTCTTTTAAGTAATAGTTCCTGAGCCTCTGACTTGGCGAACAGGCTTCAGCGGAGCAGGTCTCCGCATGTCATGACTATGTTTTGACATGCAGACTTGGACCAGAAGAGCCTCGGTTTGTCCTGCGGCATTGACAGACTTATTTAAAAGCTGTAGCATATACTGTTCTTAAAAAAGAGGTTGTAATTCTACAGTCTTTACCATTTACGTAGGAAGGTGGGGTGCTGAGGGAGTGGCAGCATTCGTTTGTTTACTTTTTTTAGCATTCATTTAACTGCGACCGTTAGTATGGAATTAAGAACAGTGTATAGGTTCACAAGCATGCATTCACTCACTCCTTTGCTGAAACACTTAATCCTAATATGGGCACAGGGAGGCTGGATCCTATCTCAGGAAGGCGGGGTACACCCCAAACAGCTCGCCAGACCATCGCATGGACAACACACTCACTTGTAGGGGCAATTTGGAACATAAAGTTAGCCTAATGTCCATGTCTGTGGACCGCACAGGGAGAACATGCAAAACTCCACACTGAAATGTTCTCGGTGGGCTCCCGAGGAGGTGCGTGAAGATCAACCCAGAGATCGCAAGCTTGGTTGAATCCATCCATAATTGAACCTGCAGTTTCTGGATGATGAGGGCAAACGACTCTATGCAGCTCCACTTGGGAGCCAAATGTGAAAAATTTCATTCGTTTTCATTTTTTTCCTTTTTAACTTTACACTACTTTGAAATTCAGCCTAGTTGTTGTTTTGCAAGTGAATAACACTAATTGTGCTTTCCCGCCTGACTCGATTTATGTGGTAGCGCATGCGCGGCACGATTATAGGAAGGTTGAGCTGTTGAAACAGCTACTTTGGTTGGGCTCGGTGACCCTCCCAGAATTCCATGGGTAACTCGATTAATGTGGTAGCGCAAGTGCGGCCGTTTCTAGAGTTCTCGCAATCGTCGCCTCCACCTTTCATGCAGGAATAAACGGACCTGGAGAGACAAAAAAAAAAACAAAAAACGCAACAAGCGGACTATATAGACTTGGATTAACTGGCCCTCACCTCACTCCACTTCTCTATGAGAACTTATAGGTTTATTTTTATTGTCTAGCTTTAGTTTTTCGTTAGGTGTAGTGTTAGTTTTAGATTCTACTTTACTACACATTACCGCCACCTGCTGGAACGAGGCTGTACAGTCACATCTTTATCTTTTAAGTGGTACAGCATCCAAAGTGCTAATAGAAGGGGAACCTAACAGGAAAGCTGCAATTCTATTTGATTTTGCTTTGTATTACATTATTCATTCTATTTTTTGTTAAGTTTTAGTTGTTACTTCATTAAAAATATATTTTTTGGAAATTTTTTTTTTAGTTATAGTTATTGGGTTTTCTTGGGTTCCCTTTCTCTCTTTCTCTCTCTCCCCCTCTCGCCCTCACTTGTGCACATTTTCATTAGCCACGTATACAGCAGGGCATTTTTCAAAGTGTGTCCTGTTTCCCTGTGACTCAACAGTTGACTTTGTGCTTGGCTTCACATGTGTCCAAGGAAGCACATGATCGTCATGTTTCCCAGAGGCCCAGGGTCACAGTTTAGATATTTTATGGTTCGTGGAACTAAAATCAATTTAAGGTCTGCATCGTTTCCTCACCGAGGGTCGTCTGAACTGACCTTTAACACCATATGGAATCGATAAAATCCCAGTGATAAAGCTGTTAGAATCAATATACTGTTATTTAGTCTTTGTCCTCAGGAGGCTCTGGGTACAAACGTATATTAAAATGACGTTCAGAAATCCTTTTCATTTAATTATAGCCGGATGTGTAAATATAGTTACGAATAATTGCGTTGCACGGCTGAGTGTGAGTGAATTCACCCAGTAGAGTATTTTGCTAATCCAGAGGCTTGTTTGAAACCAGGAATGCTTTTATTACTGAACCAAAGAGATTCTGAGCACGAACACTGAGCACAAAACCCAGTGACGCTGTGCCTCTGATGTCTCGCGATAGCGTGGTAAGAAAAGCTTCAGCGCGGTTGATTTACGGTGCGTTTACATCGTGGACTGTTTTGTCCGGCCTGCATTTCATTTTGAATTTGAAGGAAGATTTTAGGAAGAAGAATCTTCTCTATTTCTCCTGGTAACTGATCACCTCTTTCTCTACCACAATACCTGGCTACATCTGGAAGCAGTAGTGCAGACGTAGCCTCAGTCATAGCTGGGATTCACTGTTCACACTATGGAACAGGTTTCTCCAGAAAATATACCGTGCAAGTAACGGCATTGTACTCCTGTACAAAAAAAGGCTTAGGGAGATCTGCACAACTCTGAATGCTTTTTATTCTGGATCGCTCAACACACTTGTTAGTGACACGCCCGCAAGCTGGTCAGCTCCTTTCTAGGATATCCGGTATTGTCCTGAATATGAAGCCAAATTTTTATATTGGTATCAAAAAGGGAAATCATTATTTTAAAGGCTCATGTCAAAATATTGTTAGCTGTTGAAAATATTAGGCTAATGTGCTTTTTTTCCCCCAGTGAATGATTCTTATCCAGATTCTTACCCAAATTTAACTGTTCTCAAAAATCCTGTAAATATGACTCATGAAATGAGTCTCCAAAATGCTAGTCTGTTTGTATCCTTCAAATCCAAAGGAGTTTTAAATTTTTGAACCTGAAATGAATGATAGCAAGGACTTTCTGAAATTTTGTTTTGCTGAACAGTTTTCCAACATTGTAATTGGAAACTAGCAACTTTTTGTTGTTGTCTAATTCATACCTAGGATCCACTGTAAACCACATTCCCATTATGTCTTCTTTGATAACCCAGTTGATGTTATGCTGAGCAGGTTCCCTACCTAATGTCTCTGATTCGCATGAGACCTCATTTTTACTAGACCTTAATTTCTTAGGCATTTGTTTTGTGTTGTCTCTTTTACCAGATGATGAAATATGGGTCCTTACAATTTGCTAAAAATGTGTAAAAGTACGATTTTGTTGAGCTGCATGGTGCAATTCTAATAGACTTAAAGACCAACCTGTTTATGGGGAAAAAATCAACAGTGGCTCTTCTGAATGTTGTTTACCTGTTTTGTGGACCTCAAAAAGAATTCAAAATTAAAACAAAAACAACAAAGTTTAATAAGGTGGTTCATCTCACCCTGTATATGACAGAAATGGACTCTCTGCATGATTCTTTAACTGTATGTGAAGTTTCATGATGCTGTGATGAATGATTTAGGATTTCTAGAACACTGAGTAAACCATTTTTAGCTCATGGTGACAAAAAGCACCTTAATTTGGCTTATTTCCAATAAATAATTAATTTCCAATAGCTGTCAAATCGTCAATAATGTCTGATCTTGCTGACATTATCAGGTTAAGCTTCCTCATGGTGTGGATTCAAATATATATTCTGAGGAAAATCTGAGTCTAGGTGGTGGATACCTTCTGATGTTTTGACACTGATTCACCCAACTATTTTCTTTAAACACTTATGACACTCCTCACTTCAGAGGCTCTGACTAGTATTAAAGGCAATTACTCTTCACTTTCTTTTAGACATTGTTCTTTTAAATCATTTTATTGTTTAACAACCTGTGAAATCATGAAAGGAGACATCTCAGTGTAGTGTGTGTGTGTGTGTGTGTGTGTGTGTGTGTGTGTGTGTATTTTTATATATATAT
>JAOUQZ010000033.1:5550394-5581778 GCA_028564935.1 Neosilurus hyrtlii | reverse complement strand
TGTGTGTGTGTGTGTGTGTGTGTGTGTGTGTGTGTGTGTGTGTGTGTAGGTGAGTTTCTGGGTGGTGCGGGAGATTCTTCATGCCCAAACGTTGAAGATCAGAGCTGAGGTTTTAAGTCTCTACATCAGAACAGCAAAGGTAACATCATACTCCCTTCACCTGAAACGCATCTGAAAACTCCCAAGATGCATTTTACTTTGATTCGTTTCCCGTCCGGTGATGACACATTTTCAGTCCCGATCGATCATGCTAATTTATCATCAGTCACGGGTTGACACATTCTCTTTTCCACCTCTGCTGACACTTTGCCATCACATTCCTGTTCTTTCTTGCAGAACTTGGCACACTATAAAAAAAAAAATTTAACGGCACACGGTGACATCATTCAGTTGCGTCAGCCGAGCTGGGGAATTCCCAGAGACCTGATCCGTTTACTCCGTTTACTTCTCTAATTACTGTTGACAAGTAGACTGTGGGTTTTTTCTTGTGCCAAGACAGGAAAACTCTACATATAATAACTTTTTATTATTTCAACATGTTGTGTACTTTTCAGTGATGCTCAGTGACTCAGTTATGATTGATAACCTGTTCTAGAATTTCACGTCTCCAATCGCGTCACTTCCTTTTATCGATTCCAGAATATTTTACTGACAGTTTCGGACTGCGAAACATAAATTAGGAGAAAATGGGCACAAATTCCCCGATTGATCAGTCAAGCTCTAAAAATTTTACGTTATTTAACACTATTAACAGCTCGCCAGGCCATCGCAGGGCCATCAGTCACACAACCATTCACACATTGGTTTTTTTTTGGACTGTGGGAGGAAACCGGAGTACCCGGAGGAAACCCACGCAAGCAAACTCCACACATGCAAACTCCACACAGAAACGCCCGAGTTGGGAATCGAACCCAGGACCTTCTTGCTGTGAGGCGGACGTGCTAACCACTACGCCACCGTGCCGCCCCACATACACACACATAAGTAAATAAAATCTTTATATCTACTGTATGGAAGTTACTTCTTGCCTCACTTATAATTTAACCAAAAAGATTAAATTTAAGAAAAAATGCAACAAATCTCATTCAGCTTCAGTATGAATTAATGTTCTTACTAAACTTCCCACAAGTTTAATGCTAATAAGATTTCTTATCATGATTTTTTAAAATGTAGATCCGCTGTACATGTTTTGAAATGTTCATTTGTTTATAAAGCTGTGTTTAAAACATGACCGTCCATTCCTATAATTACTAAATAATAACAATATAAGCTAATTGTTAATGGTTTGATGCACTAGTTATTAAAGCTTTAAATGTTTATTGCTTTAATTTCAGAGTTTTTAATAATAAAAATAAAAGGATTGATATATTTTATTTTTGAGACGACACACATTGACTTCATTTATATATTTTTTTAAATCAGAAAGATGCTTATTTTCATACGATAATAGTGCTTTTTTCCATGTGTGTTTTATGTGATTATACAGAAACTGTGTGACATGAATAACCTCCATGCAGTAATGGCAGTGGTGTCAAGTTTACAGAGTGCTCCTATTTATCGACTCACCAAAACCTGGGCTGTAAGTACCTGCTTTGTTCGTGCTTCTTTTTTGCACTGTTCTCTCGCACATGCTCTCTCTTTAAGGTGTGGTTCATGGTTCACGAAGCAGGCGTTTGGCAAAAACAAAATTTTGCAATTCAACACATATAACAGTTTACAGAATGTGAAGCGTCCGTGTCAGTTGGAGCCTCATTGCTTATAGTGTTGTGTTATAACGTCTGATGGGTCTCAGCTGGTTTATTTCTAAGACCTCTTCACACTCAATAGAAGACCACACTGAGTCCAGAAATGTTCAGTGAACGCAGCGGGAACGTGGGTAAAATGAAGTAATGTGCAGTTTTCAAGTTCATACTACGTCCATGCCGGGGGTCTCACTGCATCCGACATGTTCTCTCTAATTTCCTACCACTCACATGATCATGCACCCAATACTTCCCCATGCATTCTTACCGCAACCAATCAGATCGCATCATGCACTTACCACATTCTCACTGTGTATTTCCAGTCTTATGAATAATGCTCCACGTGCCACGTTTTTTCATCTGTTCTGCCAATTCTCGTGTCCACAGGTACGTTCAGCAGTTCCGCACCACGCTTGCACTACACCGTTCCCTACTACATTTTAGATTTGTTATAGCATCCTTATTACCTTCTTCCTACTTCCTTCTAATCTCTCTCTCTCTCTCTCTGTCCATCTCTCCATCATGCTCTCTCTCTTTCTGTCACTCTTTATGCTCTCCCTATCTCTTTCTTTTTCTTTCTCTCCTTCCCCCCTTCCCCTCTCTTAGTCCATCTCTCCATCACTCTCTCCCCCACTCCACATGTCTCTCTTTATTTTTTTCCTACCACGCATTATCAAGTCCTACTATGTTGTACAAGTACTTACTGCATCTGCACAAGTTCTTGAGGATGTAGTAGGAATGTGAATGAGTGTGAGGGGGTTTAATGTTTTTTTTTTTTTTATTAACTGTTCTTAGACTTGTCATTAGTCACATTTAAGCATTGTACAACCTGTAAAATATGACTTACTGCACTAGAAGAATGATTAAAGGTGCTATAAGCCTTTTTTTCGTTGTATAAGTAACATGGTGATTGGGGGGTTGTTGGTCACAAAAAAGAGTAGGTCATGTCCAAACTTGAATGTTCTATGTACTTCTGAGAGAGATTTTGTGGCCTTTTTTTGCAGCATAACTTTCCTGTGTATGAACTGGACATCTCCCTCCACTTTCCCTCCACAATCCTGTCAGTGAAATCTCCTCTCAGACACCCAACCCCTTCAAAAACCCTAAACAGCATTCCAGTAACCTTACCTCACTCACTCCTCTGGCAAGAGAAGAGCTCTCTCTCTCTCTCTCTTTCTCTCTCTCTCTCTCTCTCTCTCTCTTTCTCTCTTTCTCTCTTTCTCTCTCTCTCTGTCCATCTCTTCATCATGCTCTTTCTTTCAATCTCTCTTTCCATCCTTCTTTCCCTCTTTTTCTGTCTCTCCATCATATTCTCTTTCTGCCTATCTCTTTCTTTTTCTTTCTCTCTATCCCCCTTCCCTTATCTCAGTCCATCTCTCTCTCCCACTCCACATCTCTCTTTATTTTTTTCTCTCTCCATCTCTCCCTCTTTCCCTTTGTCTCTCCATCACTCTTTTTCTTTTTCTCCCTCTCAATCCCCCTTCTTCTCTCTTTGCCATTTCTCCATCACATTCTTTCCCTCTCCCTGTCTCTTTCACTATCTATCTTTCCACCTCTGTCTTCATCCTTCTCTCTCTCCATCTCTCGACCCCCCCAGCTGTGCTCTGTATTGTTCCTCTGCTCTGATAAGCCTGTCCACTGGTAATCCTGAATGATTTAAAGGCATGTTTTCTGGTACTCAGATAGTCTTAAAGCATTTTCCTTCAACGTGAAAACTATGTGAAGTTGACATATTTCGAATATTTAACAGATATTTTCATGGAAAAGAGAAAATTTATATATGCACTGATGAATACTTTGAGCTTAAACAGCAGTTATGTGTTATTACCCGTGTAAAGGTCAGCGCATACCGTTTACTTATTCAGTGCTTAGAGTGGGTAATATTAATTAAAATAGAGGCATTTGAATAATGATGCAAAAGTGTGCGGTACATTGTAATGTTATAGGTCTTTGCATGATTTTTACCTTAACTGCAGTGACCTCCCTAATTACTGGCATCCCCAGTGAAGATTAGGTGGAAAACTACCTTCTGGAGAATAGTTTCATCTCGCACCGGATCCAACCCTTTAATTGAGACTATTTTTGTTCAAAGAAAACAAATCCCACATCAAAGCAATAATTTTCCTACATGTGCCACAGTTATTTGCAGTCCAGCATTTAATTCTTTGTATTAAAAACAACTGCACTTGCAAAAAAAAAAAAAACAAGAACCCAGCAGAGTCTCCTGTAACAATTTACATGTTTTGTGATTACAGAGAAGAACAGGGCAGTGGTGGCTCAGTGGTTAAGGCAACGGGTTACTGATCCGAAGGTTGGGGGTCCAATCCCCAGTACCACCACTGTTGGGCCCTTGAGCAAGGCCCTTAACCCTTAATTGCTCAGATATATATAAAATAACAATTGTATGTCACTCTGGAAAAGAGTGTCTGCCAAATCCAATAAATGTAAATGTAGAACATCTGAGACTGTTACTCCTTTCCTATTCTCTTGTCAGCTCACCATTTTTATGTTGATTTGGACATATGCTTTGGATCATTGTCCTGCTGAAAGTTCCAGTGATGGCGCCGTTTTAGTTTCTTGCCAGAGGTGGCCAGGTTGTGATTTAAAATGTTCTGGGATATCATGGAGTCCATGATGCCATATACCGTAAGAATGTTTCCAAAGCTTTTGAAAAATTAAATACATCCCCACAACATCACAGAACCTTCACCATTTGGATTTTTTTGTATTTTATTGTAGACATTCTTTTCTTTACGCCTACCCCACCTTGAGTGTTAATTTCATCACACCATGGAACACAATCCCAGTTTGTAGAAGCATTTTTCAAATCCTAGGCACTTAAATTTGTGTTTAACTAACAGAAAAGGTGTGGGTTGTTTTTTTTTTTTTTTCTTTTTTTTTTTGGCAGACCTTTCAAATAGTCCTTTGGCTTGGAGGTGGCATTTGATGGTGGTTTTGGAGACTTGGTAACCTGTCTTAACATCCTTCTCACAATGTGTGGTGGCTAAATACATTTCATGACCTCATAGTTGTAGCCTAGTTAATTGGAAAATTATGGATTACGGCTTGAAACTTGTTACACACTTAAATCAAGCAAAAATGTACAGATTTTTTGTAAGTTTGAAGTTATTATTAATTCTTGTTATTTGGTGATTTTAAGCCAAATGTTTTGCCTTTTTTAAACAGCTACTTAATGCTATTGCTAAGTACTCATGCATATAGTTTTATATCCATTGCTAGCTATTTCTTTCATTTATATTGGGCTTACCTTTGGCAATGGATGACAAAAAGTTTTTACATATGATTGACCTCATATTTGGACAAAGACACCAACAATGTCCCTGGAGACTGATGTCATTAAAACCCATCCATGGCTAATTTGTCATGAGAATGATTTGTGTTTGACTGAAGGTAAATGGTTTCTCCAGTTCCTTGAAATGGAAAATTTGAGTCAGTTTACATAATGTTGATTTTATACAATCAGTTTGCCCATTCTCTTGAACTGTGCCAATGATTCTAGAGTTGACTGTAGCCTAAAGCCTCCATTGTGCTAGCAAAGCCAGTTGGCTGCAGTGCAGTTTAAACAATGGACGGAAAGTGAAGAATTTAATTTCTTCAGAACAGCAGACTGATTTTTTGAATCGACAGGGGAGAGAAAACACTTTGGCTGTAAGGCGCTGTCTGTGCTCTCTATCTCTCTACGCCTGAGGTCACATAGTTATGCATAGTTATGAGGCAAAACTCCCCTCCAAAAAAAAATATATTTCTCCATTATACCATCATTGTCCGCAACACAAACACCATCTGTGTTGTGCTTGATCTCAATCCACTCAGCTGTCACTTCTTCTTCAGAGTGAGTTCTCAGCAGTTTATGGAATGTTCACTACATCACAAGACAAGCTTTATGGTCATTCTGCGGTGTCGTTATGCTGCTCACATACACACGTACAAGAGCACACACTGACAGGATGAAGTGTGTGGTAAATTCTACAGCAGATCATTTAGCAGTGACAGGGCGGCCCTGACAAAACCAGCAACTCTGTTTTCAGTTTATTTATTTGAGTACTAATTTGTGTTCAGAAGCTGCTCCAGAGCAGAGACCGAGAGAGAGAGATTGTGTGATTCAGCAGGAGATTGTGTTATGGCTCTTCTCTCCTTGTCAGATATATCCTCCTGTGTTCCAGCTCATTTCCTCTTATGACCTCTCTGAGACTGACAGACTGAGTATAAATGCCAGCGTACCTCCACTGATTAAACTCGGAAATTGGGAAACAGTCGAGTGTTTCTGTTTCCAATGAGACACAACTGAAATGGATTAAATTTGCGTTTGATGATTATCAGATGTGGGATGTACTTTTCTGCTTTCAGTTGGTGTATTATTCTTTTTTATTTAATAACACGTCACTCTTTTTTAGAAACGAAAAGACATAAGTCACCATGATATTTATATAATTGCGTCCTATCCCAGTCAGAGCTGCTTCTGCATGTGGATTGTGAAGGTTGTGCTCACTGGGATTCTTAACCTTTGACCAATTGCGTCTTTGCTTTTTTTTTTTGTTTGTGTTTTTTTTAATCACAGCTACAAGTCACTTTTGCGTATTTGGTCATGGACGTATCAAAAGACGGCACATGGGTTATTAAAACCGGTATTCATTTAGTGCACGTTTGCTACATTATTCATGCTGCAGGGCGGCGATACCTGGCACTGAGTACCCTGCATTTTTTTTTTGTTTTTTGGCTCAGTACTGGCCAGAGTGAGGAGCAGCATCAGTAGTAGTAGGGGCAATTTGGAACATACAATTAGCCAAATGTGCATGTCTTTGGACTGTGCAGACTTCACACAGAAACACCCTCCGGCATGGCACTACTAATGAATAGTAAAGTCCATCAGAGGAGGTTCCGTTCCTAAAAACAGAAAGCTGAAAGTATTTCAAGGATAAACTGATGGAAGTGCCTGAACTTAAGTGAGACAGGAGCTGGCTGGTGTGGTCAGTTTATACTTCAAACATCTGCCACATCCTCTCATACAGTGAAGCAGATTGAGTGAACAAAAACGTCATCTTTATTTATTTCATTTGGGAACTCGAAATAAAAGTTTGTTGATACAGTCTGACAAATAATGGTTAAACTAAGATTATTCATGTGCAGTATATTGATATGATACTAAACTGCTCTTCAGAGTTTATTTGAAAGCTTGCCTTTCACTCATTTCATTTATAACGGAGCTCCAGAGTCCATACTTCTGCAAATGTAAAGCCAAAAGCTCGGTTTTATTGTCAGGTCTGTACTCATGTGCCCGCAACAACAACCCAGTATATGAAGTAAACGGCGTAAAAAATATATTACACACTGCCACTGAGTGCACTTTCAATTCGCAGTGCATTCTCTTACTTTACACATGAATGTTTCTGTAAACTTACACATGCAGACATTTCCGGAGCTCGGTTTTTAGGCACTGCTTAAGTATTTATATTAACACAAGGACAGTAGGCTTGTGGCATGGTGTGTATATGCTGTCGTAACTACAGTGTCACCTGTGGATCTAAGGGGATAAATGAAGCACTTACTGTGCATCTGAGCTCAGACCACCCGCCTCAGAGACAGTTTTCACCCTCAGGCGGTTTCATTACTCAGCAATGGCACTTAAATAAATGGAGCTGCTTAAATGTATGATTTAAACTGGCTGGATTAGGCTTCAGGTTTTGTTGTATTTCAAATATTCATATCATTTATATGAAATATTTGTATTTTGTATTTCTTTCTTGACTTTTTAAAAATTCTGTTCTTTGTTTGTTTCTTCAAATTACATTTAATGGCAAAGTTTAACCCTTCAATCTTTATTTTTGGTCGGGCTTCAAGGCAGGTTTGTGTATAATCTCTATAAACTCAACACAGTAAATAAGCATCAGTAAATGCTGAAGGAACTTTTCGAATCAAGTGTTTCCCCGCGATTCTGAACTCCTGTGTCCATCTCTCTGCAGCTGCTGAGTCGTAAGGACAAGGCCACGTTCGAGAAACTGGAGTATCTGATGTCTAAAGAAGACAATTACAAGAGACTGAGAGACTACATCAGCAGCCAGAGTATGAACTCCTGCATACCGTATCTAGGTACGTTTCTTTCTTTTTGAGTCACATCCTCCCTCCCACCGTCTCACCTTTTTCCATCGGTTTCCCCAAATGTCCTTAAGGAGACGCTTTCTACAAATCAATCAGTGCCTCGGTTTATGCAGTACAATATGATAAAAGTTTAGGTCAGTCGTAATAATGCAGCCAATAACAGCAGACCTCCAAATCATCTTGTGTGTGTGTGTGTGTGTGTGTTTGTGTGTAAATAATTGCAGGCCAAAACTTCCCTCTGTTGCTTTTTTGACGGACAAAAGAGTCAAAATATAAAGCGTAATGTAGTAACCTATTGTGTATTCATTGATAATGCGTTATGTGTTGTATCATAATACAGCAATAAAAAGAGGACTTGTGGAACACTTTTTATCATTTGTTTAAACTATGCATGGAATCTGATTTAACATTAAGGACTCGTATGTGATCTTATGTAACAGGACAGACTTTTTTTCTCGGCATTGAGAGAAAGTAAAAGGAAGGGTTATCTCAGCATGATGTTCACGAGACAACAGCATCTAAATGGCAGCTTTCTGGGGAAGCTCTACATCCACTAAAAGTGTGAATAGGTGCTGTGGTTCATTTCCACTGGCACTGCAGTTCATCCCATCACATGAGGACAGACGTTACGTAAAAATCATTCCCTTTTTCTCAAATCGGCAGTATTAAGCAAAACGCTACCTGCAAAACGCTACACATCGTATTATTTTAGAAAAACAAAACTAATCAGGGTTGGCTTTCACGCAGCTTGCCGTGAACATCTAGTTTTTACACAACGTGAATGGAATGTCCACTTTTTGCTTCCATTTTTTTCTGCTTCCTCGCTCACATGATGGCTGTAAGAAATCGTAAAAGAAATACTGAGTGGTGAAATTATCTGTTTAACATCCATTTAAATCAAAAATAGGAGTTATGATTAAAATATTATGATTAAATCGTTATTTAAGCCGGGCTTTTTAAAGCATAGGTATTACAATGGACCAATAAGCAAGTTAACAGTCAGCATTAACGTGTGAAATGAAAAAAAGGCTAATTTTATGTATGGATGTTTATTGAAAAGTTTAATTTTACAATGGAAAAATGCATGTATGCTGCTCTGTAAACATAAAATAAATCCCTCACCATCTTTCTGGGGCGCTCAGCTTGTGCTATTTGGGTTTTATGACGACTTTCATAAGGCAGTGTGTGAACAAGGCGAGAGTCGTTTGTTTAAATTGGTCAGTTCCTGAGACACTGTGTTTATATTGGCAGCGATTTGTTGTGAGTTGCTTTATAGTAAAGATTTCGTAAGACGCCCATCATTGTTGGCAAATCAGGTCTTTTAAACAGTCACGGCTTGATGTGGCTTTTTCTCAATTTCGTCAAGGCTTGTTGGAATGGTGTTCAAACCTTTGTGCCCAAACCACAACCTAAATACATTCAGAAGCTTGCTGTTTTTCCAGCGACGCCTGAAGTATAGTCATGTGTCTGGCATGTTTGGGTCAGTGTGATTTCTATGCTTTCAGGAATGAGTTTGTTACTTTTCACTTAGAAAGCTCTGTGTGTGGCTTTGTGTATGGATTGTAAGGATACTATATGGAAAAAAGTTTATGCACACTTGACCATCAGCCCCATATGGAGCTTCTTCGAAAAGTTGGTGCCACAATATCTTTGTCTTTATCTGCTTTTTGGTTACAATTTCCCTTCACTAGAACCGAGGCTCAAACCTGTTCTAGCATGACGGTCCCCCCTGTGCACACAGTGAGCTCCATGAACACATGCCTTGCCATGGTTGGAGTGGGAGAACGCGAGTCACTTGATCAGAGCACTGTGTCCACATGCATTTCCCTGTTTGTGTGTGCCCGTCTGTGTGTTCCTGTGCCCGTCTGTGCATGTGTCCACGTGCATATCCCTGTCCGTGTATGTGCGTGTGTGTGTGTTTGAGTTCTCACAAGAAGTTACATCCAGTTTGTGTCACTCATGTTTCTCAAGCTCGAAAGAAGGAAAAAGAAAATCTTACAGTCTCTGCCATAATGAAAGGAAATGATTGATGCTAAAAGAGGTGAATTTTATTTTGTTACATTTTGCTTTTTTTGTTTTTTTTTTGTGCTTTTTTTTACTGGCAGAACAGTTTGTTTCTAAAGTCGACTGAAAAAAAGCAGCATTCACTCGGATGAAAATAGATCAACCGTAGTGCTGTGTGTGTGTGTGTGTGTGTGTGTGTGTGTGTGTGTGTGTGTGTGTGAGTGTGTGTGTGTGTGTGAGAGACTCAACCAGCTTATGACTAGCCCAGCTTGTAGCAGTCATTGAGAGTAAGTCGGTAAGTGTCCTGTTGCAAAATTGTGTGTGTTGTCCTGAGTTTTTAAAGAGATATGTGTTATATATTCATTTAAGAGAGAAAAAAATCCACTCCCGTATTTTTTTTAGCAAAATCCCAACCACCCACCCATGAACGCAGAGCATTTAATGGGATTTGTTGACAAGCCCTAATTTAGTCTGAGCGCTGCTGGCAAAGTGTATTTCTTCCCTGGAAAAAAGGAACATGTGACTGAATCCAAGCCGCTCCGCTGTGACTGGGCTCATCTCCTACAGTCCTGTTATAACTCTATACAACTCACAGCTCAGACGGACTGTCTGTGACTCCGTCTGTCCTGCAGTGTGGGATTGCTATTTTATCTCTTGGCCGTCTCTTATTTTCCGTGTATGTTCATTACATAATACACTCTCTCACACACACACGCACACACAAACACAGTTTAGATAGAAAGCAGAAAGAAGCCTGTAGTTTGCATCTCTTGTTCATTTGAGTGTGTATCAAGTACATGTGTGTTTATTGTATATATCTGCACATTATCACACAATGTACTGAATATGATTTCAGTGTCTTTATCATCAATCAAATTCAGTCAGAATCTGGCTTCTCCCTGTACAAGAAATGTGTGGAAGTGATTCGGTGGAAAATCGTTTCAACACACTTCCACAAACAACCCAGTAAACCCTCGACAGACCCTCCTCCAGACGGTTTACTTATTCAAAACACACCTTTTAATGTGGAACACACCAGGAGTTATTTGATTTCGAGGTGTGTGAAACCTGAAATCACAAATTACTCGACTTTTTAGATGGAAGAGTGTGTGATGACGGGAGTGATGCAGCAAATGGAATTGAAAATAATCTCCGATGTTTCCAACTAATTCGTCATCATCTGGGCACAAATTGTTTCACTGCATTGCTCCAGTGTACAGCTTTAATAAAGCATCCTCTTCAGCCTACGAGGGTCCCCGGGATGCACAGCCTATCTCAACCGACTCTGGACAGAGGTGTGGTGCACCCTGAACAGCTCACCACTCCACTGCAGGGCCAACAGTAACTCATTCATACCGAGGGGCAATTTGGTGCAGCCAATTAACCTAATGTGCAAGTCTTTGCTCTGTGTGAGGAAACCGGAGTATGCGGAGGAAACCCTTTGAAGGATTGGGAGAACAAGCAAACTCCACACAAACACCTGAGCTCAGGACTCAAACCCAGTACCTTCTTGCTGTGGGGCGGACATGCTAACTATTACACCACCATGCCACCTCTCATCCTCTTCATATCTTGACTTGACTTATTGTAAGTGTGATGGTTTTGGTTTTGAGTAAATTCAACAACTGCCCTTAAAAGTTGCAACTGCCCTCGAAAAAGTTTGGGATGTATCATTGTTTTACCTCCTGCGGAGGTGTTGGATAAAGATTAAGCTCCTTTCAAGTGTTCCTTCGTCCCCAGCTCTTAAATGATCGTTAACATTCTTTTTTTTAATGGAGCATTTCATGATGTAGAGCAGTACCAATGGGTCGACTCTGCATCAGCATGGGTGATTTTAACCAGTAGATGGAACCCATAATTTGCTGATTTGTATTAAAAAAGTAATAAACACCAAATTTTATCAACATCACAGTACAGTCATATTCAGTTTACAGCTGGAATATATTTATATTATATAAGTGTGCAGAGTGGTGGAATGAAATTTAGTGACGAATCAGGGGGTGAACAGGAGTCAGAGGAGAGGTGAGCGAGTGAAATTGGGAAAGATCACACTTGTGTTAATGGATCTTGTGTCCTGAAGACATGCGGAGTAGAATGAGCCGAGATTTAGGTTGTGTGTGAGGGTGAAAGAGAGAGAGAGCGAGTGATGGTGTGTATGAGTGTATCGGTGTGGAACCTGACCTGCCTGATAAGAACAGTTAACTCCATCATTACTTGAGTGAAGAAGATGCTGTCAGATAGTCACACCAGACACACACACACGCGCACACACACACACTCACTCTTACACACCCACACAGCTTGAATCTCAGATCAATCATTCTACATCTGTCTTCAGCACGCAACATCTAATTACACAAGTACCATCTTTTCCAGCGTTCAGTGTCTCACCTCCAAATCGGTGACATCATATTCTAATGAATTCTAATGGACTCTGTGATGGTGGGAAAAGGACATTAAAATACATGTGAAGGAACACAAGTTGCCTGAAGGTGGAGCTCCCGATAGATGACGATAGATGTCTGAGGCTGGTGTTGAAAGATTAGCGCAGCCCCTTTAAGGAGGAAATAAATGAATAAATCTCCCACTGCGTTTCGCAAATTCATTTTGGAGCCAAAGAAGAAGAGGTTAACACTGAGTTTTCTGTTTATTGTCCTTCACTAGTTCATTTCCATATTCATTAGTATCACTTGTTGGTTTAATTATCTGTTTAACAAGTTCATGTTCTGTGTTGCTTCAAATATTGTGTGTCGTTGTGTGACTTCTGTGAGGCGAATATGCTAACCACTACTCCACCATCACAGGGCTAACACACGTACACCCGTTCACACTCACTCACGCCTAGGGTCAGTTTAGGACAGCCAGTTAGCCTTATGCGCATGGTTTTGGACTGTGGGAGGAAACTGGAGTACCCAGAGGAAACTCATGCAAGCATAAGAAACCCAGGACCTTCTTCCTGTGTGCTAACCACTACTTTACTGTGCTGCCCTCATGCTAATTTAGATAGTAGCAAAGCATTTATGTATCTTTTCCCCATAGGTTGTCTGGATGATGTTTTCATGCTCTGCTTGAGTGACCATATTTTATTTCCTAGTACATAATTCCTGTGAAAGTAGGAGGAGCTCTATGAAGCTTGTTTGAGGACGTCATCATGTGTCATTAGTTATGCTAACGATAGCACCAGTAGGAGGGGCTTCAAGGTATGTGTTGAAGAGACATGAAAGAGCGCTTTAGATGATAATGATTGGGTGTTTGTGTGTGTTTAGGGCACATCTGCAGTGCGTGTGTGCACTCTGCATGTGTGTCTGCAGGTTTTTGTGTCTGATGCCGTGTAGACAGAAGTACTCTGGTATCCAGGAAGTGGAGAGGAATGGAAACTCAGAGACTCGCACTCTTTCATGTCTCGCTCTTCTTCTCTTGAGCGTTTCTGTGTGCTGAGGCTCATTCAGCACCAGTTCCATCACTTGTTCAGATGAGAGACTCCGGCACCATGGCCTGCGGAACATAATCAAACCTTTGAACGAAAGTCAGTCATGACAGTGTTTGTGAGTGTGTTTTAATGAGAGAGCCTGTGTGTGTGAGAGAGAGTGTGTATTTGGTTAAGTTTGTGAGAAAAAGAGAGTGAGAGAGAGTATTTGGGTAAGTGTGTGTTTGTGTGATAGAGTGTAAGAGAGACAGTGTATTTGTTTGAGAGAGAGTGTTATATAGGTGACTGAGTGTGTTTGTGAGTGTTTTAGTGAGAGAGAGCCTGTGTGTGTAAGAGAGACAGAATTTATTTGTGTGAGTGTGTGTGAGAGTCATTCAATGTGCCTTTGAGCATGTGAGAAAGAGAGTGTATAGGTGAGGGAATGTGAGAAAGAGTGAATTTAGCTGTGTGTGGGTGATAAAGAGAAAGAGTGAGTGAGAGGGAGAGTGATTAAATGTGTGTATGTGGGTGAGAGAAAGTGTGTGTGTGTGTGTGTGTGTGTAAGAGAAACAGAATTTATTTGTGTGAGTGAGAGAGTGATTAAATGTGCCTTTGAGCATGTGAGAAAGAGTGTATAGGTGAGAGTGTATGAGTGAATTTAAGTGTGTGTGTGTGGGTGAGACAGACGAAGAGTGATTAAATGTGTGTATGTGGGTGAGAGAGAGTGTGTGAGTTAGAGAATGTGTGGGTGTGTGAGAGTATGTGTGTTTGTGAAGGAGAATGTGTGTGTGTGTTTTAGAGAAAGTGTGTTTGTGAGAGTGTTTGTGTGTGTTTGAGAGAGACAGAGTGGGTGTGTGTGTCTGCATGTGTTTTAGAGAGAGAGAGAGAGTGTGTTTTGAGAGTGTGTGTGCGCTTGAGAGAGAGAGTGTGTGTGTGTGTGTGTGTGTGTGTGTGTGTGTGTGTCGTTGCAGTGAGAACAGATAGAGGATATTGTGAAGGATGGCCCCACTGAGACGCTGGTAAACAGGGAGTCGTAATTTCAGCCAAATCCACTTTTGAGAAAAGAAACTGAAGCAGTTTATATGGAAGGAATGTTGTGCAGTGTTCCCATCATCTCCCTCTGCACCACTCCTTCACTCTTTCACCTTTTACTCCTGTTATCCAGGGCCCGACGGTAGAAATGTTTTTCATTGTCTGAGTCTCTGTGCATCTCTCCACTCACACACCTGCATAGTTTTAACATCAGATCTCTCCCTTCCTGCTTTCTCTGATTGCCTCATCTCCTTCCTTTATCAGATAACATCAAAAAATAATCTTTATAATAACATCCTTCATGTGATGCTTGACCTTCCCTTGCTGCACCTTCATGGCTGAAGTGCCCTTGAGCAAGGCACCTAATCCCCAACTGCTCTCCGGGCGCCGCAGTGTGTGGCAGCCCGCTGCTCCGAGTGTGTGCTCACTTTGGATGGGTTAAATGTAGAGGAAACTTTATTTTGCGGGATTAATACAGTATATTAAAAAAAAGAAAAGGCATATGAAATTCGTCTGTCTATCATAACATGGGACGCCTTATCCAACAATTCATCTAAGAAATGGACTGATGGAGGAAATTTTTATTTTAACATGTTCAAAGCTCCACTGCGAGGGCCTACAATGCCATTTCCTGTTGCAGAGCAGGTGAGACTCGTGCAACACGCCTACAGCTGCCTTAGGAATTTGTTTAGTTTCCTGTCGTGGACCTGTTGTGCGTCATATCACAGCGGCTTAAAAAGGGCTTTCTTTCTTTTGGGAGGGAAATTACAATTGGCACAAGTTTATAACTGCTTTCACCTCAAGTGAAAGGAAGACCTCAGGTTGCATGATGTCTTTTGAAGGGGATGCTGGTTAGATTTATGTCTGTACAGGAGTGGACTAATCTTCATTAGCTATTCATGAGCTGGTCACGCTTCAGTGCAGGAACGCATCCTGAACACGTTTACCAGTTAACACATGAAAGGGTACCTGTGGTGAATTTGTATTACTAGCTCTTTAAAGTGTGTGGATATCGGTAATCATTACAGTGTAATTTGTGTGTAAGTAACACATATAAGTGATACAGAGCTTATTTTAACATGAATGGCCATAAAAAGCAGAACATTGGTCATTTTATCCCATGAATTACTAGCAGTGTGCTACACTGAGGGCTTTAGCAGCTTAGCAGTCGTTTTTTTCAGGGAAGTGACGTCAACGCTTTGGTTGGGGTTGACTTCTCTTGTGGAGACGTGAGGGTAAGCTCTGATTCACTTTTACATTATGCCGTAATATACTGTAAGGATGACCAATACCGGTGCTCTTTAATACAGACCAACAGATCCTCCATCCTTTCTTGAACCGGAAATGCTTCTGGTCTGCCTTCCCAATTCTCTTATTTGTGCATCAATTAATGAGGATACATAAGCTTAATATGAGCTGTTCATCAGCGTATAAATAACCAGCCCCTTATAGGACATCGGATGCTTTTATGCAACAGGTGTCACCGTTATCTCGCTCCTCACGCTGTTTCCTTACTTTTCACCAACACTTTTCTTTTCTTGGGAGGAACCAAGATGCAAGGATGAGACGCAAGCGAGGGAAACTTGGATGCAATTTAAAGGGGCCCATTAACTTACCAGACAAAGAAATACAGTGATGTATCTTGAGAATAAAATGGAATCGGCTGCAATGTCTTTTTGAAGCCATTTGTTTACTCCTGTACGCGGGTGTCAGTGACCCCTGCACTGGGTGTGTTTATATTAGTAAACATCAATGTCTGTTTTATTTTTATTGAAATGTATTTTTAGATTTTTCTGTTTATTAACCCTCAATCTCTGACTTTTGCATGTTCTATGAATCCGTGTTGCACTGGCAAGTTATCGTGCATGACCTTCCTTTGGCAACCAAAACCAAAAGAAGATGTAAAATCGGTGAATAAGAGATACAAAGCCTGTGAGCTGATGTGAGTTTACTTCGTGTTCAGCCGAAATGAACTGATGATGGAAAATAAAACACACAGGCTTCACTGATGCATGGGCACCTGTAAGGGTTTTGAGGAGCACCCCCTGGACATGATTTCTCATATGGTGGCGGTGTACCTTGCTGCTGCGCCACTCCAGAGCTGATCTGTGGCATTGTTAAGTGCTGACGTTAGCATCGCATATTGTTGGTGAAAGAGAATAAAATCATGGATCTGCTCTGTGACGCGGATCTACTCTGAAATGTAGTGGGTTCTTCCCTGGACCAGGATTAACCTTTTCACCAAGTTACACTGCTTACAGTCAGATGTACCGACAAACTGCGAGTGAAACTGAGTGAAAATGCCTGTTGTAGATGATATGGTCAATGTAAATAGAAATCAGAGTGTGTTTGGGGCCTGAGCTTGTGGCCTACATCAATGTGTTTATGCAGTTTCAGTGCTGTACATGTTTATTTGATTTTATGTACATACAAGTTGTTCTGTGGCACGATCAATACACACATGGATGTGGATGGCAAAAGAGCAACATACATCATAAACAGGCATAAATAACAAATATTGTAACTATTATAAATAATTACTTGATAAATAACAGATGTGGATAAGGGTGGTTCTGTATCAGGGTTCTTCCAAAAACAAAACAAACAAAAAAAATTAGAGGCAATCATACAAGCCTAAAGGATATTTACAGACCAATACACATCAAAGCTGACTGAGCTCTCAGCCCAGACTTGTTCCAGTCCTTGTTGTGCGTAGAGTGGAAAAAATAAGTAGGGGGGACAAAAACTTATTTGTGAACTGAAATGTGTACAGTATGGGTTTTCGTGGCTAGTTTTAGCATCAAGATAAACGTGTAAAAAACGAAAGGAGATTGGAATTGTGTAAGCGCAAGCCAGAATCAGGAGGTGCGTGAACTCTTCTCGTTCTCACACTGACAGCAGAGAGGCTTTTTCTAACCCCTCGCCATCTCGGCATCGCTCTTTTTACGTGTTTTGGTGCCTAGTAATCATCCCGTAATGACGATCCCTACAAGTTCTTATAGATGTGCTGTCCCTGGTATAGCGTAGGTTAAAGAACAATTCTAAATACATTTTTGTTACTGATTAAACTTTATACTGAAAGAGGTGACGGGGACGTGAAGCAACTCTCAGTCGATGAGCCGAATCATCATGCGGACTGACTTGAGCGAGTAGAAACCTCCTCCGTAGTCAGCCCAGAAGATCCCATCCTGGAACTTGCTGCGGTAGACACCTCCGGAGTACCACACGCCGTTCAGATTAGTCTGGCCGCACGCGTTGTACCACCAGCCGCCTTTGTGGAAGTGAGCGCAGTTGCCCGCTGGGGAAGGAGGACGAAAGACAGAAGAGAGAGGTTGAGCAGCGCTCTATGTAGGGGATGTTGAGCTAAGAAACATGTGGTGTAAATTTAATTCCTAGGAGACCACTGAACAACTGTAAATTATTGCAATGTAGTCTGAGCAGCAGCTGTACCTGTGAAACTGTCCTTGTCACGGTCCAATGTGGTGAAAGGCTTGCCATTGTGGCTGGTCAGTGAGTCGCCAGCGTTACCCTGGTAAGCCCCCAGGCGCAGGCGATAACCCTCAAGCTCAGGCTCTAGCCGGAAGCTGCTGTACTCAGCGTAGACTTTCTTCCCTGACCAGTCTTCCAGTTCCACCATCAACCTGTAGTCGCCCTGCTTAGCCAGGTTGTAGATGTTCTCTAATCCCAGCCAGTACTCGCCATCGATATTCCCAAAGCCTTTCTGTTTGAGAGAGTGTAGCGTAAATGGAGTGTGTTTTAAACCAGGCTTTAAGTTTGGTTTAATGGATTATTACATAATTGAGTGAGAATGTGCACAGGATGTAATCTGTGTGATTTTTTTTGTCCTTTAGTACACAGTTACATAATTGAATTGTGGTGATCTTAGCTTGCAAGTATGCACAGCATTTTTATTTATTTATTTTTGGTAAGGCGTAATTGGGTTTTTCATCACATTGCAGCAGTGCAAAGGAAAAAAACCTTATTTTTTTCCACTCAGCCTTCCAGCCGAATTGAATCGCGTTCACTAGCCATGGCGCACTTCAAAGAATGTTTGGAAGTATTTTTCGTCTCTTTTGAGTTTGCTTGGAAATCGCTTAGTTTGGCTGTGTGTGTGTGTGTGTGTGTGCGTGTGTGTGTGTGCGTGTGGGAGAGAGAACATCAAGGTTGAGGAAAGCAGTGTTGTGGTAAGATCTGTAATGATGTTTGGATTTTCCCAGCATGGTTTTCCCCATACGGAGCATAGTGCGATTGGCTAATTCCATGTATTCCTTATATTTCCACTGACTTCACTATGTTCCTGGTAAAGCTGTGTTCTGATGTTGATATTTGGTAAGGCATGTTTATTCGTGTTTATGTCCACAAAGTTCTTGGTAGGTTCTTTTTTTTAACCTCTCCAATATCCATGTACACACACAGTGCATTGTGGACACTGATCTACACCCCAGGGGCTGACCTTTGACCTGCCGTATCTTTGGAGTGACAACTGTGGCAAAAATGTATATTGTAGCTTTAGGTTCTTGCCTTGTAGTTCTCCCAGTTTCTGAAGAAGTTGACTGAGCCGTCTTTTCTCCTCTGAAAGACGGTCCAGCCGCCGTTGTCCAACCCCTGCTCACACCAAGCCTGGATCAGCTGGTCGTTGCCCTCTGTCTTTAAAAGGTACATCCCACTGGTGCTGTGTCCCGCCTGGCGAACTTGATAGCAATCACGGAATGGACCTGAGTGAGAGACCAAGTGACACTGAGTGAAGGAAAGAAGGCAAGATGGTGAGAATGGGGGAGGAGCTTGGAGATGGTGAGAGAGAAGATGGTGATATTAAAGGAGACAGTGAGACCATGAAGCTGTAGGAAGTGATGGGCGACATGCGAATCGGTTTGCTGTTGTATTGCACACGAAATCGCTTTATTTTACAAGGTCTAGAAAAGAGAATGGAAAAACATTTTGGGTAACTGTGTTTTGTGAGCAGCTGTCAATCAAAAATATCTTTATGCTCTGGTTGGTAATCGGAGAAATTCTGTGGGGTAAAAGCTCAGTTTAACTCTGCACCTGCCCACTTTGCGTGGCTCGAGAGAATTTCGCCTTCTGTCACTCATTTTGCTGGCTTTTGTTGACTTTGCATGGTCACTTGTCGTTCATCGGTTCCTGCGCAGATGCAGCTTGAGAGAAGAAGAGAGAGACTGATGGGGCAGAGGTAGACACCGAGACAGCACGGACATGATGAGAGAATGAGAAAGTAGGAGGGAGAAGAGACAGTAAATGACGCTTAGGAGGCAGGAAGAAAAAAAAAATGGTGAAAGAAGGAAAGAGGAGATGGAGATGTAAAAGGAGGCGGGGAGAGAAGGTCTGTCACCTGTGCAACAGCATATCTACGAGGACAGAGTTTCACTTTTTAACTGACTGCAACAAATTAAAACTTGATACGGACCTCAGGTCTGTATTCTGACTAATACTAATCCTGAGAGGAGCCGCGAGGAGAGGTGAGGCGTGATTGAGCAGAACGATGCGTGTCTACAGTTCCTTTCTTAACAGGAGTACAGAGAGAGAGGCTCTCGCTCTCTCTCTCTCTCTCTCTTACACACACACACACACACACACACACACACAGTCATGTTTATTATGTCCCTCTTTTATCCTTGTTCCTTACAAAAAAATATTTTTGTTGATTATTCCACTTGAGAAATCAGTAAAAATACAAAATATGAACAGACATGTTTTATTTCTCCCCTCCTTCTAAAGCATGCACACACACTCTCACACACGCACGTTATGAATAATGAGATTATAAGCCATTTGATATCATAATGAATAAGGATTCCGCAGTCCATGAGTGCGTGCTCGGTCCAAGTAAGTTTTCACCTTTCACGTGAGCGATAAATTTTTATAAATAAAGCATGTTTTGAATATGAGACATTTAAGATTTTACGGAAATTGTACTAAAGTAATATTACGATCATCATTACATTTACGTAGACGGGAACTTTCCGACAGGTCTAACGCCGGGATCTAATTAAATCATTACAAGTTCAACTTTGTCTTCATGTCAGATGGAGCATGCGTGTGTCTGAGTACCCATAACGTGTGAACGTGTGTGCTCGCTCCACCAGTCATTTAGTTCATTAAAAATATCATTAACGCGGACGTGTCAAGGCAACAAAGTCTTAGAAACTTTCTCAAGGTGTCTTTTTTAATTAAATAGAATCAGCATTTGAATCTTTTTAATTTCATGTAACTAATTTCCTATGTATTTCATTTAACTAAACTAATTTCCTTTAAGAACAGCTTGATAGATCAGCGTTCCCTTTACTGTCTTATTCTGTCTAAAGGATTATTTTTTGCAGATGTGGGTGAAAGCTCAGTATGGCAGATATAAAAAGTGAATACCCTGTTCTTTTTTTTTATCTTTTTTGGGGGAGGGGTTGCTGATTTTGGTCATGGCACTCATATGATCTGCTCAAGAATGTGAAGTCTGAGCATGACTCCTGAAAAAACTCGCCAGGCCTAGCTTCCACCTTGATCTCGTTTTCTCTCTTTCTCTCTCTCTCCGCTTCTCTTCTCTGCTGTTTTTACTCTAAAGCTAATGTAATCAGCCGTGTGCGGCTGAGCCAGGAGAAGGAAAGAGATGCCGGGCCCCTCTTGGCAGTATGTTTGGTCGCCTGTGTGAGGGGCTGTTTCCTGTGTTGAGAGGAACTTCCTAAGTAGCTGTGGTCATGCTGTAGCAGTGGGGTTACCCAGCATGGCCAGAGGCCTTGTGAATGATCGACATTGAGCTCACACAGTCAGGCTTTGTGCCAGAAGATGCTCGGTTGGATTTTACAGCGGTGGTGCGGCTGGACATGTGGAGCCCCAAATACATTGGGGTGACCCCAACAATGATGCATCTTTATTAGTACTACCTCCGTTTCCCCTTCAGGTTGTTTTTTTTTCTTTTGTTTTGTTTTTGTGGAAGTGGTTAGAACCTTGCATGTTTCGTATAATCTGCGGTCGTAACCATATTCTTTTAGGCAAAGCAGGCTTTTGGTGGTCTGCTGTTAGCGGTCAGTAGTAGGGAAGCACAGCCAGCAAGGCGTAATGTTCAGGAAGATGTTTTTTACTGGAGCACCGAGGGTAGAGATATGAAAGTACAAGCTGTGATGAAGAGGCAGATGGACAAAGAAGGGCTTGATGCAAGTTAAGAACCTCTAACGTCTAAACATTTAGCATGTAGGAATTAAAATGTGTGTCTTCTGGATTTAATGAAGTGGATTTTGGTACAGAAAACGTTTAGTGTGTAATCATGCATTAGATATAAAAGCTTTCCAAAAATATTGTCCGCTTAGAGTGGTGTGTGTGTCTGGTTTCATTAGAAAAGGTGAAGATAAAGAGTATGTCAGCTCTCAGACTCAGACACATCATATCGTGCTTCTGCAGCAGCTGGTTCTCATTCCCGTCTTCCTCACTGTGCCGTGTCCTTCAGAGTGCACGAAACCCGAGAAAGTGTCATTAATGATAGTATGTGCACAGTTTGTGGATGTGATATGCATGCAAGCTTTAATGTCTTGTTGAGTGTCTGATTGAGAGACTGCGTGTACAAGGTTCATGTGAGGTTTGAAGGGTTTGGGTGATGTAGTGCCACAGTGTGAAAAAAACAAACAAACAATAATTCTACATACAGTCTTGCTTGTCTGTTTGTTGTATGGAAATGTGCTCTGTGGTCAGCTTAGACAGGCTGCAGCATCCCCCCGACCCTAGTGGGATTAAGCGCTTCAGGAAATGAATGAATATCCTGCTAATTATGAATATCTTTAAATTATGTGTGTGTGCGTGTATATAAATATATACACACACACACCACCAATCAAATTTCAAGTTTCAAGTTTCAGAATGCCCCCCCCACCATTTTTTCCTTCAGTTTTATTGAAATTTGATCAGTTCAAGTCCAGTCAATGACCTGAAAAGGAACGAAGGGAAGAAAAAATCCAGAAGTTCCTTAGAAGGAAAAAAGACAGGAGGCTTCGAATCATGAAACATTAGCAGTCTCCAGACTTAAACCCCTTCACGTTGGTTTCGGATGAAGCAGACAGAAGGGTGAAGGCAAAGCAACCAACAAGCGCAACACATTTCTGGAAACTTCTGCAATGCTGTTGGGAAGAACTTCCTGAATATTTGATTCCCATTGTTGAAAGAATGCCAGAGGTGGCTACGTAAATTAATCAAAAAATGTAGTTAAATTGTGTTAAACAGAACTAATCCATAACTGCTTTTTGTTTTGTGCTTTAGTTTCAGCATAATATGAGACATTATACTTCATACAAATAAATAAAATCTGGGCGTGTTTTGAAACTTTTTACTGGTAGTGTATGTGTAATTTTTATTGTTTGTTTTTGAATTTATTAAATGCGCTTTAGGTCCGCATTTATGTCGTCCTTATTTGGGACGTTTTCCAAAAGCTTGTGGATATAAATGAAGTGGGTGGAGCAGTACCACCAGAAATCGGCTAATAGTTCAAACAAGACACGACTTTCCCACACAATGAGATTTTTTAAAAAGGTGGAACTTTGTGATGATGGACGTTTACTAAATCTACTTTAAACCTTGATATGATGTCTATATTTCTGCTTTTCCCTATTTCTTATCAGCCTGTTTCTTCACTGCCTTTTTTGTGCTATGAGAAGCCTTCGACTTGAGATGCCCCAGTGTGTTTTTTTTATTTGTTTATTTATTTATTTTTTAGTTAGTTTGTTTTTTTGTTTCCCCCCCTCCTTTTTTCCCTCCCCTAATGCAGTTGTAGCCATTTGCCACTTGTCAAGTATCTCCCCCAACACCCCACCCCACCCACACACATATACCATCAGCCAGGGAGGGGCATCAGCCAGGGAGGGGCATAGTCCTCCATGACACTGCCACCCACATATTTAGGAACTGCTGCACATGTGCACTCGGGGCGGTCTTACACACTCAGAGGGAATTCACTAACCACCCTTTTTGTACGAATAAGCTTACAGTCGCCTATGATTGGCTACTCAGGAGCCCAGATGCATTGCCTAACAATCATACCAAAGTACAATTGTAAATGCCAGTTATATTGTTTGATTTACTTTACTATGTGAAGGGGGCATAAATGTTCATTAAGACTAAGCATGGAGTCTGAGCCTACTTCTGAGAATATCTCTAGTGTCTGAAATTGGCCGTGCCTCCCTACATGAACAAAAATTAAAAATCCCAAACAAGTCTATTACCGTCAGAGTCCAGCGTTCCCTGTGGTGCTGGAGGAATGCCCAGTGGGTCAGCAGTTGGTGGGATGTCCATGCGTGAGCCTCGTGGGAAGGCTCGGTTATGGTTGTGTTCTCTATGGATCTCGTTGGTGAAGCGGCTGTTTGCTGGGATGGTCTCAGGTACCACCTGCACCAGTGGTGGCACAGCAGGCACCTCACGGCGTCCATACCCACGCATGCAGTGCTCTTCCAGCATAGAGATCAGCACTGACTGATTGTTGACTGTGGCAGCCAGGCCAGCAAAGCGCAATTCCAGTTCCTTGTAGCGCGATGCCAGTCGCACCATCTCGGAAGTCACATTAAGCACCCGGTTCTCGAGCTGCACTAACTCCAGTGAGTTGTCACGTTTGCGTATTATTTCATGAAGAAGTTGCAAGTAGAGCTGTGTGACACGCGAGTTCATGTTACGTGACTCCTTGCGCAGAAGCTTCATCTCATTAACCAGGTTGCTGTCCACGTCGGTCACGAGCTGCAGTGTCTCAATCTCACGACGCTGCTTGGACAGCACCTCCTTCAGGTCAGAGATGTCCATGCGTGTTACTCGATCCTTTTCTGGCTCAGGCCCTGTGGCTGACGCGCAAATGGGTCCTGTGATCCTCTGCTGGGGCACCATGAACGTGTACGAGCACCTTTTGGCGTCATCGACTGGTGCCCGGCGACGCCTAGACAGTAACGGGTCATTGCCTAAGCGACAGCTTCCCAGGGCAGCAAACCAGAAGAGCACCATGCCCAGGTTCCATGTTTCTACCCTCATGGCTACTGTGCTTTTTTTTGCTCCCCGTCCACCACCACCTCGTTATTTTTGCTGTTGTTGTTCTGGACTTCCTTTTTCCCCCTTCAGTCCGCCTCTGCTCAGACCAGAGGAATGTAGCAATTCACCTAAAGCAAGGAACACAACGATTACTATACAGCAGTTCACATTTTAGCAGTTAAACAAGAAATCTTTTTCTTATTATCCCTCTGCAAACCCTCCTACCATGAATATCCTGTTCTCCTTCTTCCTGAACCAGCCCTGTGACCTGAAAAATACACTGCTGTCCTGACTGGTAAACGGTCATCACAGGCTTTGATTGGTTGATTGAGTTCAGGAATGTGTTTCTGGTTCTGAAGTGATGTGTTATCAGTTCCCCGGTGTTTTTTTGAGACGTCTCCTTCTAGTGCCTGCTCTTGGTCAAGCCACAAGAGATTAGCGCCTCATGCCTCTGGTTTTCAAAAATATAACCTCTTTTTTTTTATTTATGAAGAAGTATTTGGTCAAGAATTTCATGCATTTTTTTTACACCGGTATCTCCACCTGCATTCACCATCCCATATCTCACAGTCTTCTTTTTCCTCTTGCCAAGTTCTGCTTCTTATCAATGCCAGACTCACACTTGTTCAGTTGCCTCAATCTATATACACACATTTTTTAAACCACCTTGTTCATCTCCGTAGGGTAAAGGTCATGTCTATGTACCAGATTGCACAGTTACAAGAAACAGCTAGTCATGGGGCAGTTCGCATTCACTTATTCGGTATTCCTGATTCTGATGCCCTTGTGATTCAGAGCTATTTAAAAGTAGAACCTTGCAGCTATGCAACAAGCGCATGTTTTAAAACATCCTCTTAAATAAAAGGCAAAAAAAACTTGATGTTCTTCCCTACTTTCCATCCCTCTGGGATCTTTCTCCCTCTCTTGCGTTTCCTCGTGTACACCTTGATCTGTCTTTCTCCATCTGCTTTTTTTTTTATGTGCCGTAGCTATAGAAAAGAATTCTTTCAAAATTAACTCTTTAAAATATTCACATTTAGTTGCTTTACAGCCTGAAATGAAGACACACAGATATATTTAGGACACACAGCTGTATTTACTTAGTGCCGTTACAACAGCCTAGAGAAATATGTAATAGCAAGAGATCAGAGAAAAATAGCTGTAATGACAGTCATGAATCTGTCTTCCAACTTTGCTCATCTAGACTGTGCAGTATTGACTGGTGGACTGCCATCAAGTCACTCCACAGATTTTTATTCATTTATTTTTTTTTAGGGTTTAAGTATGGGCTCTGACTAGGACACACAATAACTTTGGGTCGTTGTCATGTTGACAGTTGGCAACCTTCTGGCAGAGGGCAGCAGGTTTTGATAGAGTTTGATAGTATTTTGCCCAATTTTTCCTTCTGTCTTAAGAAGTGTCAACATCACTGCATCAGGATGCTACCACGTCCATGCTTTATTGTAGATATGGTGTTCTTCAAATAATCAACTGTATTGGCTTGTTGCAAAATATAATGTTTGGCGTTGAGGCTACATAGTTTCACTTTGGTCTTATCTGACCACAACACCTTTTTCCATTTGGCCTCAGAATCTTTAAGGTACAATTTTGGCAAAGATTGTCAAAAATTCCTGCAAGTGCTTTAAAGTTGCCATATGCCTCTTGGTAGCCACTCTGTTTTCTCTGTACTCTTCTCTCCCGTTTAGAGGGACTGACTGATCTGGAAAGGGTCCTATTAGTGCCAAACACTTTCCTTTTTCTGATTATGGACTTTTCTGTGCTCTGTGGGATTATTTGGATCCATATTTTTGCATCCATCCCCTAACTTGTACCTGAGATCTTTTGGCAGTGCTTTGCCACCCATAGTTGGTTGATTGCTTTCTAGCTGTTTGTGTGCTGATGTAATCAGAATGGTTACGGTTGATCACAGGTGGATTTGGATTTTTTTTATTCTGAACAGTTAATATTTTATCTTGCACTTGGATGTTATGAGTTGCATTGAGTAAATAGGATTTGTGTGTGTTCATTTCAAGCTGCCAAGCAACAAAATGTCAGTATTTTGAAGGTGGGGGTGATTATTTCACTCACCACCTGTCCCTTTTTACACTTTTTTACCTTCAGTTTTTCTTGGTCTACAAGTTATGAGTAGCTAAGATCTAAAAATGTTAAACAATTATATAAATTCTATATTTTTTTAAGTAAACAATGACCTCTTCCATCCAAAGTTCACCCTGCACCAGTGCTCACATAATGAACCAAAGTGATCCCAAGAAATACTGATTGAAAAAGATGAATAAGGATAATAGAAAATAAAATGAGCAGGCAGCAGGTAATAGAGGAGAAATTAAGTGCAGAAGGATAAAGGAAATAAAGAAATTTTAGGGGGAAATTAAGTGAGAAAGAGAAGCCTGCTAGCAGCATGTGGATGTTGCTGTTGGCCAGCGTTTTAAACAGCACGCCTGAATCCAGCATAGGGTTTTGAAACCAGTCGAGCTCAGACATCATAGCTAGCTGCTGGCTGCTTCTTTTTTTGCACACATTTTCTCACTCTGGCAGATTAACACCAGCACTGGATCTTGAGATAACAGAATTGCTGCTTACTGTCAATCTGGGGAAACTTACGTGTTAATAATGTGTTGGTAGAATTAAATGAGCTGGAGGCTCACTTTCGTATAAGTTATTTTTCATTTGTGGAAGTTAATTAGGGTGTTTTTTGTTGTTGTTTATTTAGGTTTTGCCTAAAATTTTATCTATCTATCTATTTATTTATTTATTTTAGTCTAAAGCTAAAATGTGAGCATGTGCCCATGTTAGAAATTCACAGATGTCTGCTGGGAGTATTTGACTTCATAAGCTAATGGTAGCTTTAGGACTGTTAGTTTTTAGTGAGTTATCGTATAATGAGTGCTAATAGTGCACTAGCATTTTGGTGCGTATGCTCACAGGTGCTTCTCCAAAATCAAGCAGATATACTGCCTCCTGTCTGGAGATCTCAGGAGAGCCATAATTCCACCTCTTTTGAGTCATGCGGTACTCCATTCCCAAGACGATGACTTTCCTGTAGCTTTGTAATCGTCCGAGTGACCTCGGCAACATCACTCTTCTCTGTTAACAGCTGCAGCCGTCTGAGACCTTTGCCAATTGGGTGTGATTAAGTTGTTCTTCAGCCATAGGTCATGGCCATTCCCAGTGGATTCTATCAAGTTTCTGATGTGAAAAGTACTTGTCGATGATGTCACCTGGATGATATTCAGGCCTTTATAACTGAATCTGTTCAGTGTTTCTGTTGGGCTCCATTGCAGAAACGTTGGTTATGGAAGCTATTAAAGACATATTCCCGTGAGCTGTGGTTTTTTTTGGGTTAGGAGGCAGATTCAAGGTCTTTAAGACAGTATAATTGAGGAAACCACTACACAAATAGTCAAACAATCCTGTGGTACTTTGAAAGGTTCACCCCAGATACCAGCAGCTATCTTACTGAATCATGGCTTTTGTGTCCAGGCCATCTCTTGTAAAACACACAGATGACAAATATCTGCTTCATTCCAGGAAATATCTTTTTTTTTTTTTTTTTTTAATTGCTTGAAGGCCCCCGTTTTATTTTATCATTTCTTTGCTGTTTTGATGTTTTTATTACACATTTGTGACAATAAGCAATTTATATTAATGTGATTTTCCATTTGGGTTGGAAAAACATCTTTTTCCCAGCCGGGCTCTATAACAATCCCTTTTGTTAAAAGCTTATATATGTGGTTAGTCTTTTTAGATTGACATAATTGTTTGATTTCCCACCAGTGTGCTAGTGCAGAAGTTGCTACATCATTGCTGGAATTTCCTTTTGGCGTTGTCATAAAATGACATGGTGTACAGAGTGTTTTAACCTGTGGTACATGTCAGGGCTTGATAACATGACTGGACTGGAAGTGAAGCAGTGGGTTTATTGTATACCGGCTGTTTATCTGGGTGTTGCCTTTCTGTTTTCTTGGGTGCTACACATTTTATTGTCCAGCTGTACAATACTTCAATAAATACGTAGAAAAGTACAGTACGTCATTGAGTGAACTGACCCTTAAGGTAGAAAAGATGTTCACATACACGTCCATACTCAAAAATATACTGCAATTAATAGATGATTGAGCTCATAAAGATATACCGGTCTCTCTTGTAATTAAATAAGTAATAAGATTTCTTACTCTTCTGCAGTGACTGATAACTAGAAGCAGTGTGTAAATTTCTGTGGGTGGGATGTCCCAGGGTAGTAAAAGAACAAAATGAGATATTTAAAAAAATATATCATCAATTTCAAAAACAAAGTTAATTCATTGGGCGGCATGTGGCATAGTGGTTAGCAAGTCCGCTTTACAGTAACAGGGTACTGGGTTCAAGTCCCGAGCTGAGGCGTTTACGTGGAGTTTGCATGTTCTCCTCGTGCTTGTGTGTTTCATCCGTCTACTCTGGTTTCCTCCCACATTAGGCTTTGGCTGCTCCAAATTACTTACAAGTGTAAATGGTTGTGTGTGTTGGCCCTGTGATGATCTAGCTAACATTTCATGGTGTACCCCACCATTGCCCACTGTCGGCTGTGATAGGTTCCAGCCTCCCTGCGAGCCTAGTAGGATTACACAGTTTGGCAAATGAGAGTAAATCAATTTATTACTCATTCACAGAAAAACAAACTATATACTTTTCTTCAAATTTGAGTTTTTTTCTAAAAGCCTGTCCAAAGACCTTTCATATGAACCTAGTATCAAGTTTCTGTCAAAGGTGGTTGTGGAGATACAACTTAAATGCACAAAGGTCATGTTGGGATATTAACACAGGCAAAGAGACAAGGAGTGTGGCCCCTGAGTGGAGCAGGGAAAAGTGGTCTGCCCATTACATGGCACATCCCACAATGAACGGTCATACTCTGCATATGCCAAAATCACTACCAGTATAAGTCAGCTGTTATATGAGGAAATAAGAAGCTGAGTGTGGCTTCTTGTGATTGTTTGCCATGTTTTCACATGTGGTGCGTTTCAGTTTGAATCAAACTCTGGGTGACATCCCAGCAATAGAACATACAAATAAACAAGTGAAACACAGGTATCAGTTTCCTATGAATCAGACTCGGTGAAGTAATGTGTGAAAATCCTCACACTTTCTTACAATACGCCAAACAGCTGGATACAAGGCATTGAGCAGAAGGATTGGCTGAAGTGCCATTAAATCTTTTATTCTTCATGTATTGAGACTGGATCTTATTACATGTCGTGCTCTCATAAAGATGGTTTCATGAATAAATCATATTTATTTCTTTATAAAGAGATGTTCCACTGCTGTGATTGTCCACAGTGCATGATTAAAGGTGGCGTCACTGATTCTGGAGGAGGTTTGTTGATATTTGAACTTCACAGCCAAACAAGTACACACCTCCATTAAAACAAACACATCTCCGTTTTTCAGGACCCTCCATCCACACACACACGCACACTCTTTAATGAACACGCATTTCCATGACAGCAGACACCTCTGCCAGTCCATCCTGTCACCTTTCCTGTAGTCAAAAAACCGATGATGCTGATAGGCTGGAATTGTGTTGTGTGGGTCACCAGGAGCCACTTTGGTTTTTCCATCTTATCATCCAAGTTCCAAGGCCTTGTATGAAGACCATGGTTTTATGGTTGTGTTTTTTTTTTTTTTTTGTAGTTGTAGTTCCCTCTCAGTGTGCACACAGGAGGAGGTACTTTCTGGATTTAATACTGTGCATTGCATTAAAACTGCTGTCTGTGGTGCGTTAACAGATTTTTGCTGCTGCAATTTAGAAAAGCAGGAACAGTTTAATGATGCTGTGATTATTTCCTACAACTTGATAAGGACTTAGTGAAGATCTTTTTATCATAGCTTTCAACCCCCCCCCCCCATTGTCTTTGCTGATGTAAATGGCCTTGTTAATTGCTTATGATGATGGTGATCCTTTTTAGCTTAACACTTCATCAAATTCACCCACACATGTTCGTCTACCTGCTGACTTTGCGTGATCACAACCTGAAGCTGAATTATTGCTGACGGGTCAGGAGTGAGGGCCATTTGGATGAGGTTTGTTTATTTATATAGTAAATGTATTTCCCAGGCTTTAAAACAATATCAGAGATTTCCAACATCTGGCCATCAGATTTTCCGCAAGATGAGTCTGTCGGGACGGGATGGACACACGCATACACACACAAGCACACGAGATTTTTGGAAAAAAAGAAAGAGTAAAGATAAGCTAATGGAGAAGCCTGGAGGACAGAAGGATGAAACATCCATGAGAATAAAGTTGTAAGTGATCCACTTTTTAATGTGAATATTAGATTTATCCTTGAGTGGAAGGTTTTTTTGTTTGTTTGTTTGTTCATTGACATCATACTCAGCACACACACCCAGTATGGCAGCAGTTAGTGACATGGTACAACATTTCATGTGGGATCATAGAACAGGAAGCTTCAGAAGGTCTTTTATTCACTTTGGAGGAAACACTGTCCAAGTGAAGGATGGCAGGAGAGAGGGAATGAGGGGGGGGGTGTAGAGAAAAGAGTCTGAAAAAGTCTTCGGGCAGCGTTCGCTCTACTGCATACTGCAATCATAGACTTTAATTTGAATAAGTGGCTGAGGAAATGGAGTTGTATGAGAACGAGTGTGTAATGTGATGAATTCATGGCCTGAGAAAACGCGGCACTCAGGAGCTTTAATTGTGTTTGGGGTCCGAGCTGAAAGAGAAGTACAGCTCATCAGGGCATGGCCTTCCAGGGCTCTTCGTTTAGTTTGAGAGAGCTGTGAATTTCAGCCGGCGCTCCTTCCAAAAGGATGGCTTTGTGCATGCTTTAGAGGGTACTGTCAATGAATGTCCTCACAAGGGTAGAAGTACAGGAGTGTGTGTGTGCGTGTAAGTAAGCCTTCCAGATGTTTACAGATGAGTATAAAAGAAACCTCTCTGTGCCAGACATTGTGTGTGATGTAGTCATGCATGGCATGTTATTTTATATTTAAGAGATGTGTGTGTGTGTGTGTGTGTGTGTGTGTGTGTGTGTGTGTGTGTGTGTGTGTGTGTGTGTGTGTGTGT
>JAOUQZ010000033.1:5533486-5544115 GCA_028564935.1 Neosilurus hyrtlii | reverse complement strand
TGTATGCACACGTGTGTGTTTGTGTGCACACGTGTGTGCGAGTGTGTGTTTGTGTGCACACGTGTGTGCGAGTGTGTTTGTATGCACACGTGTGTGTTTGTGTGCACACGTGTGTGCGAGTGTGTGTTTGTGTGCACACGTGTGTGCGAGTGTGTGTTTGTGTGCACACATGTGTGCGAGTGTGTGTTTGTGTGCACACGTGTGTGCGAGTGTGTTTGTGTGCACACGTGTGTGTTTGTGTGCACACGTGTGTGCGAGTGTGTGTTTGTATGCACACGTGTGTGTGCTTGTGTGCACACGTGTGTGTGTCTTTGTGTGCACACAATGTATGTTCAGTTATGTGTGTTGCACGAATTACTCCATGTGGATGCAGTGGATTTGAATTCCTTTTGTTTGTGGTTCAGATATCCCTGAACTGCCTCACGTCCAGAACTATCTGAACTCAGTTCACTACATTGAGGAGTTACAGAAGTTTGTTGAAGATGACAACTACAAGTGAGTGTTAACCGAACCCTTCCTTTTTTTCCGTTAGCTTTTTCCGATACTTGGGTGTAAATGTTATTGATCTGTTTTGATTAAAGGTTGTCTTTAAAGATTGAGCCAGCCACTAGCACTCCTCGCGCAACTGCCTCTAGAGAAGACCTCGTAGGTACGGCAACAAGCAATCCATAACTCAACACCTTCTACCTCCGTACACTGGGAAATGTTAATCTCATATGTTTGTGTTCGGCTCAGGTTCAGACGCCTCGGGTTCGCCCTTGTGTGGTCGTCGGGGCAACTCTGCTGATGGTGGCCTTCCTAAAGTCCCAGGGACTCCACCTTCCCCTCGCAACCTCCTACCCTATGGGCACAGGAAGTGTCACAGCCTGGGCTATAAGTGAGTCCATTTGATCTCATCCCTCACTCGTTACACTCGCTCATCCTGCTCACGCCTGTTTTTATTCTCTGCTGGAAAATGTTTAAATCTTATTGAGGCTTGAAATTGATAACCTCAGGCTTCCTGTTCGTATTTACTCTTACTGGGACTTACTTCACTCTTATACAAAATATTGAGCTGTAGATGAATTTTTCATAGAATAACATTTTAATATGAGTTAAAAAATCCACCATGTTAAAACACCAGTTAACACCATGGACATCAAAAGTGTTTGCCTCCACCAAGGAAATGATGCCTTGGACCTTGTGTCTTTGTGTGGGTGTATGTGGGTGTGTTTTAGCAAGATTAAGCAAAATGTTTTTCATGAAATTTCTTCCAGAGACAGGGCTTTGCAGATTTTGAAAATGATCTGGATTAAATTCTGGATCCAGGATTTTTTTGAAGGATTCTTTAATATTGAGATAGGATGGGGTTTTTGGAAGTGTGGTGTGCTGGGGATGCTGTGTACTTGAGTATGAGTTCCCTTTGTCGGGGAACGTGTGTGAACACCGTGCATATGGGTCCGTAATCCAGTCTTTGGCTGTCATCTGGACTCTAACCCATTTTCACACGGTCAGAGACACAGTATACAAACTCTAACAGCTTTGTGTCTCTCTTTCTCTCCCTCTCTGTCTCTCTCACTCTTTCTCTCTCTCTCACTCTTTCTGTCTCTCTCTCTCTCTCTCTCTCTCTGTCTCACTCTGTCTCACTCTGCCTGTCTGTCTGTCTCTCTCTCTGTCTGTCTCTCTCTGTCTGTCTCTCTCTGTCTGTCTCTCTCTGTCTGTCTCTCTCTGTCTCTCTTTCTCTCTCTCTCTGTCTCTCTCTCTCTCTGTCTTGCTTTCTTTGTCTCTCTGTCTCTCTCTCTCTCTCTGTCTTGCTTTCTTTCGCTCTCTGTCTCTTGCTGTCTCTCTCTCTGTCTCTCTCTGTCTCTCTCTGTCTCTGTCTCACTCTGTCTGTCTGTCTCTCTGTCTGTCTTTCTCTGTCTTGCTTTCTTTCTCTCTGTCACTCTCTCTGTCGGTCTCTCTCTCTCTCTCTTTCTCTGTCTCTCTTTCTCCCTCTCTGTATTCTTACCATGATGTAGTTTTATTCATAAGATGAACACAGTGGAATTTAAGAGTGCTACATTCCCCAACGCTGGATCCAGACACCTGCTGGATGACAGTGTACTGGAGAGCCACACGCCTACACGAGGACAAGCAGAGAGCTCCACTCTGTCCAGTGGCATCTCACTCGGTAAAGAATTCCTGCACACACAACTGCTGTGATTAGGATGTGGATCAATTGATGTGGAGAGAAGGATGGATGGATGAATATGGGGATGAAATGAGTTGGGGGTGTGAATGGTTAAATTTAATTAATGGATGAACGGAGATGAGGGATAGATAGATGTAGATGGGAACGAATGTGGATGGATGGATGAATGGATGGGTGGATGAATAGAGAGAGGTGTGTGGATGGATGGATGGAAAAAATGAATATAGGTTTATGGTAGATGAATGGATGGAAGTAACTGGAGATGGGTGGGAATGAGGATGGGGAATGGGAAGGTTGGTGCTCTTTTCAATAATAATAACACAAGACCCATACATGTGTGACAGCCTGTGAAAGCCCTCAGGTAGTCACAGACATACACATACACACACACACACACACACACACACTGATGAAGACACTGTTTTGCCTGGATAATACATACATGAGCAGTACTTACACTTCCACTCTTGTTGCTGCAGGAAGCAGTGAAGGATCTGAACTCAGTGAAGAAATGTCATGGCCTGCATTTGAAAGGTGAATTTCTCCCCTCTCTCTTTCTCTCCATCTTTCTCCCTCTCTCACTCTTTCTCCCTCACTTTCACTTTCTTTGGCACACTCTCTCTTTCTCTTGCTCACTCACTCTTTCTCTGTCGCTCTCTCTCTCTCACTCACTCACTCATTCTCTCTGTCGCTCTCTCTCCCTCCCTCTCTCTATCGCTCTTTCTTATGCACACTCTCTCCTCTCTCTCTCGCTCTCTATTGCTCTTTCTCTCTCATGTGCGCTCTCTCCTCTCTCTCTCACTCTTTCGCTCTTTCTTATGTGCGCTCTCTCTCTCGCTCTCTGTCTCGCTCTCTCTATCCCATGTGCATGTAAAAGTGCACAAACATCCACCAAGAGCAGCTGAACTAATCAACGCAGCTTGTGATTTCTGTTAGAGGAAATGAAACATGTGGATAGTGAACATCTGATCGCACTGAACTGATCGAATCTGTATTTGTGAGCATAATTGTGCTATTGTCTTTTCTCTTGTTCTGTTTTTGTGGCTCGTACTGCATGTGTATGTAACACGTTTTACAAGCACTTAAATATTCCACTCTTATTCCGAATATAACAAATCTGTCAGGATATTCCAAATTCTGCCTAATTCCTAACTGATTACGGGGTTGGTGGAGTAGTGGTTAGGGTGCTGGGCTCATGATTGAGAGGTTGTAGGTTCGAATCCCTGTTAGACCCTCACCGTGCTAAGACCCCTGGGCCATCTGGGACCTCTGTCCACCCAGCTGTATAAATGGGTACACTGCGAGGGACTAGGAGAAGTTAAACTCCTCCTCTTGATGCTACAGAATCCAGGATAAGCTCTGGCCTAATGAGCCAGTAGGCTCGGGTGTAAAAGCTTAACAGACTTTTTTTATTACAAAATGTGAGATATGCAGATATTTCTTTTTTCAGGGCATTCCTTTACATACATACACAATCTCTTACCGGTCAGCTCTCTGCGTTGTACACGAACCAACTCGTTAACAGTATAGTATGCACGGCTGTGTCTGAATGTGAATGTTAGTAGAATATTTCTTAGCCATGTAAGAGTTTAAGTTTTGTCTTTTTCGGAATAAGGGTGAAACCGGAATATTTTGTGCATGTAAACATAGTGAATGTACACAGACCAGGATAGAAACAAGGGGTTAAAAAACAACTACTAAGAGTATGAATATACACATGCGTGTGTGTGTGTGTGTGTGTGTGTTTGTGTGTGTTATGGCTGGAACTGATCACTGCACTGACCAACACCCAACAGGACACGTTTCTACCACTCTCTGGGCCCAGTGACCCGAGTAGGCCGCATGTCTTGCAGAGGAGGCCTCAGGCCCAGCAGGTAACCCCAGTCATCCCTGGGCCGCTCTCTCTGACTGACTTGCTCTTTTCTGCTTTCTTTCTCGCTCCGCCCTGAACTGGGCCGAGCAGCTGCGCATGCTGTGTATCAAGGTGTTAGAAAGTGTGATTTAAAAAAAAAAAATGTGTGTGTGTGTATATATATATATATATATATATATATATATATATATATATATATATATATATATATATATATATATATAATTACACTTGGTGATGGGCTTCTCTGAATTCCAGGTTGGTTCGCTGGGGTGTATATGTGAGCATTGAGAATTCTGTATTACTGTTTCTTTGTAGTTTGGAATTTGACTGAAAAATATCTGAAGGAATTAATAATTCTCGGTGTGTAATTTCTACTGGTTTTTGTTACCTTTTATTCTGACATTGAATACAGATGGGTGACAGAATTTAACATGTAGGATTCCGGGGGTCTATCAGCAAAACGAAAGTGAAGTATCCATAAATATGCTGTGTGTTTTCAGTAGTGTAGACTTGGCTATAACTTCAAGTTGTTGAAGCGCCATGTTATGCTTCTACAGGAGCCCGACAGAAAACCCCTAAAAGGCACCTTCTGTGTTTTCCACTTGTACACTCTGCATCAGTGAAAACTAGTTTTAGATTTGAGTTCAGCGCACCTGACTGCACTTGAATTGCAATTTGAGCGATGTTGTGGTACTTGTTGTGTTTGCTGCCAATCCTGGGAGTTCTTGGGATTGGTTTTTGTTCTCGATAAAAAGCCAGGCTGAGGTTTTTTTTTTTTTTTCATTGTCCTGGATGCAGTTATGCCTTGCCTATCAGAGAACCACCGACATCGAGTCTGTTGGAGGGTGGAATCTCGATTTAACATGTTGCCCTGAATGGGTTGAATGGGTTATTCTCCGTTCACAATAATCAACTCACCCATTGAGCACCTCTAGGACCACCTGGGACGACGTGTCTCTTGGCACCAGGAATAGGCTCACATACCCCAGGACAATATTAGACGTCTTATACTGTCAATGCGTAGATGTTATGTGGCTTGTATTGATGCTAATGGCGGTACCATGAGATATTGAAATGCCAGGGATTTGGAAATTGGCTATGCCATTGTTAAATGTCAATAAAATGAGGCCATTTTGGAATTCTTGTAGAATTTTGGCAAAACTCATCAGAGAAGCATCCATAATTACCAAATATAAACGTTCAAGTTCCTCCTTGAAAAGCATTCTACCACACAGAAAAAATTACCAGTGTGAAGTTTTCACTGATGCTGAGTGTATAAGTGGCAGCATGAATCTGGAAGAACGATGAAGATGAAACAAAGACGGAGAAAAAGAAAGAAGAGGAGTCAGTGTTTGCTGGTGCTGGAGCACCCACATTTTGGAAAATGGAGGATCTTGTGTATTATATAGTACAGTATCAATAAATGCATGACATACATACATAAAAGTATGCTAAGGGCACCTGCTGGGCACCGTACATTCTAATTCACACTTGGGAAGATTGTTGGTTGAAATCAAGTCTTGATAACATATGGTGCCATTACGAGCTGCCAGATCTCCAACACACTATGGCAGAGGTCGTCTGGAACTGTACTGGAAGAAGGACATTATCTCATCATTTGACAAACTGTTTTCTCCTTAGAGTGGTGCGGAGACTGGTGCCTATCTTAGCTGACACTGGGCGAAGGCGGGGTACACCCTGACCAGTTCAGCAGACCATCGCAGGGCCAATACACACGACCATTCACACTTACCTAGGGGCAATTTGGTTCAGCCAATTATCCTAATGTGCATGTCTTTGCATGATGGGAGGAAACCGGAGTATCCGGAAGAAACCCACGCAAACACAGGGAGAACATGCACACTCCACATAAACGTACCCGAATCTGGGAATCAAACCCAGGACCTTCTTGCTCTGAGGCGAACATGGTAAACACTACACCACCGTGCTGCCAGTGAAATAGCGATATTTCCAAAATGCTTTTTAAATCTTGCTTGTGGTGCTGTCTCGCTCACTTTCTCCGGATTAATGTGTTACTGGGTCTGCCTCATTATTCTGTGTGTGTGTGTGTGTGTGTGTGTGTGTGTGTGTGTGTGTGTGTGTGTGTGTGTGTGTGTGTGATTTAAAGGATAAATGCAGTGTTTATGAACTCAGTGATGTGAGCAGTGTTGTAAACTTTAAAGGGATTATGTATTACACGTTCCCTATAAACTCTACACTGAACGTATATAGACACCCGACCCTCATTCCACCTTTGCTCTTATAATCTCCTCCATTCTTCTGGGAAGGCTTTTCCACTAGATTTTGGAGTGTGGCTGGGGAGATTTGAGTTCATTCAGCTACAAGAGCTTCAGTGAGGACAGCTACTGATGTTAGGAGGATGTTCAGGGGTAGGATGTTCAGGGGGTAGGTGCACTTGGGTCTTCAGTACAGAGCATTTTGTACCCATGAGTATTTTCATGTTGGAACAGGCTTAGACCTCTTAGTTCCAGTGACTGGAATTTTATATCTTAGACATTCTACACAAATATGCGCCGGTAATATGAGTGTGATGGTCAGTTGTCCAAATATTTGTTATATATTGTGTAACGCAAGCCTTAGTGTTGAGTTCAGAAACACTGAGTGTATCCTTGAATGTGTCTGGATAGATGAAACTGTAAAAACTAAGAGGTCCATATTCACCATGTGCTTGTTTGTGTTTGTGTAGCTCGGCCGAGTCTGAGGAGCTGGCGGTGCACCTGTACCCTGGAGCAGTCACCGTCCAGGGAGTGTTACGGAGGAAAACCATTCTCAAGGAGGGCAAGAAACCTACGGTAACAGCTTCCAATACTTCACTCTCACCCTTGTGGAGTAAATATAAATAGAGCTGTTAGTCATTTGTTTAAAGATCTGTTATATGAAAGCAGTATCACACTCACAGTTGTGTGGTTACAACTGCACATTTGGGATTACTTATGACTAAACACCAGCTGTGCTCATAACCCTGCTTGCTTGTATCTTCACTCTTGCTTCCCATTCCACACCCATGATGCATTGGGCCAATTTTGTAGTTACTGTTGCATTGTATGTTTGCTTGAGTGGCTTGCAGGCCCCAGAACCTGTTCTCTAGGACAAACATCTATTCACATTCACACTTTGGATGCAACTTAGAATTATCCTAATGTGCATGAGTGTGGACACACACACACAAACACAGGAAGAATGTCTTGAACCACCAGGCTTAAACCCAGGACCTCCTGGGTGAGGGGAGAGTGCTCACCACTACACCATCGTACCTGTTTGGCTCGTGTAGCATCGCTGAATTTCCCGGTTTGATCTCTCTGAGAACCTCCCTTTTTTTTCTTTTCTTATCTTTTTTAAACTTCTCATGCACACTGTGCTGTAATAATTCTTTAATTTGCCGTGTTGATGTAGGTGGTAATGAATAATCTCCTTTTGAGATCTCATGTAGTTTCACCCCTCATCACACTACAATAAAACAGCAACAAACACATTTGGGTTTACAGTTGTTAGCCTTGCGATAGACTTGCGACCTGTTCAGGGCGTACCCTGCCTCGTTTTTGTTTTTTGCAATGACATTGTGGGATCACTTGAAATTTGCAAGAATATTTGAGCAAGTCTCCAAAAGTATAAACAAGGAAATGACGTGTGGCTCAATGTATGCACGGGGGCCTGGTACAATTAGTGAAACTTGTGGTATAAAACAATGATTGTCCAGATTCCTGGAAGGGTTGCCGGGATTGGTTAAAATTGGAAGGTTGCGCGGAATGCACAAGGATTGGTTGCGTTCATAGGAAGTGATGCGATCACAATGATGGTGTCTGCTCCACTACTGCTGACAGTAAGAGTGTAATATAACAGGCAGAAAGTTATTAAAGTGAAATAAAAGGCAAGCCTTCTGAACTCTCCAGTTACACATAAACATATGCGCATTTTCATCACCAGGTGGTTTTTACTTGCATTTTCAAGATTACAATCTGCTAAAATCCATTTGATAGTTTGAAAATTCTACTGTTTCACTATCGTGTGTGAATAGGATGTGAATCCCCCAATACATATAAGGCAAGTTGATGGCAATAAAAACAGTAAACAGATATTTATCATACAAATCAGATATAAACTAGTGATAAAACTAGGCACTTCTATAGTTGTGATCGATCACTGCAAAGTGAGTATTAAGTCGGAAATCATTAATTTTGAGTTACTGGGACTATTTTGTAATCGATATCCTAAATATTAAAAAAATAACAAATTTTCCAACATGTGATATGGTGGTTTTGGAGTAACATCCAAGTTTTTTTAGGAATTTTCTGCCTTTTAAGCATGCAACTTTGGAAAAAAATCAGGTTTAAAGTTTAACAAAGTATTTAATAACTTCTGACTTTGCTGTAATGGGTCACAATTCATATGTGGTATTGTTTATATGCATTAAAACAATTGTGTGCTCATACATTTAAAAGAAAGAATGCAGCATTGTGTGTTCATGTGTGAATTTGTTCCGTATTGCCGGTGGGAACACAAGATGATCATGAGACTTTTTGCATTAAAATGGCAAATTATTTGCTGACTTTTTTGTAGCAGTAACAATGAACTAATGATCTTTTACACGGTTCATGGTTTTAAAAAAATCTAAAATTTGTAATCTAAAATCAGGATACTTGTAGAATTGCGATGCTTACAAAACCGCAATACAAATAGAATCAGCACCAAGGTACCGTGATGTGATATATCGGGTGGTCCCTGATGACCTACCTTTATGTATCAATACATCGCCCCACATTGTAGTCTGTGCATTGCTGGTGTTTCTCCTCTTTCCCATAATTTTCTCCCTGATTTAGTCTTGCCAGCTCCTAGTCATCATCCAGCTCTTTATTATGCAACAGCCAACCCGCCTTCTGGTGCATCAGCCAAGGAATACCAGCCAAGCATGTCTATTTTTCAACCTGTCACTCGTGTATCATTACAGAGCAGTATCACACTCTGGAAAGCGTTGTCCGCCCTGTTCCACATACATCAGCACGAGGTTGACTAGTGTTGCTGTGATTGATAGCTTGGAGAGAAAGTAAGTATAGACATGACTCCACTCCCACTTGAGAGCAGGTCCAAGGTTATTCTCTTGGGCTCTTGGCTATGGATTAGCTCCTGATATCCAGACAATGGGGTATTTAAATTGCACTTCTGACAGACTAAGACTACATCCAGTCATGTTGAGCTTTAATTTAATATCGACTTCATTAAACACGGTTGCGTCCAATTTCATCAAATTAGCATTAATAATAGCCACAGTGAATACACGAGGAACTATTCTGTGATTAGACTTTATACATGTGAGTGATTTGTACATTCTTTGGCTGTTTTTCCACACTTGCTGGATTTTTCCCTGACGTGACCAGTCTGCTGGTGTAGCTCTGCATCAGGACTTTATCTCTGCAGTCTCTCTCTTCAGTGCTCGGCTGTGTGGTGTATAAATCAGCTTCAGCAGTAAAATACATGGCTTTAAAGTTTCGTTATGAGAGGAGAGGGAATCATTTACAACCACCATCTACTTTACTTTTGAACACTTTTCCTTCTATTTTACCCCCGAACTATTTCCCATAACAATAAAATCAGCTCTCATCAGTCGGGATGATTGATTAGAGTGATGGTTATGATTGTGAAGGAGCTGCTTGGCGGGTGGTTTCTATTTGTGGTCAACTCCAGAAGGGGTCTGTAGACGTTATGGTTATGTAGTAAGGGATAAATCACTCCCAAGGCCACTGTGATGCAGCACACAGTACTAGATGAGCCATTTCATCTTCTCCATTAACCTCAACGTTTACTTGACTTTCTCTTGCTTTTATCATCAACCTTATGTGTTTATATACAGTTTATATACCACAGATGTGCACACTACTATGCGCCATTAGGACTTTATAAGGCTCCTTATGTACTGTAAAGTTTTTCTTGTGAGTAAATGAGAGGGTTTTTTCCCCCTCTGTATCTCTCTAGGTGGCTGCATGGACGAAGTATTGGGTAGCGCTGTGTGGTACTCAGCTCTACTATTACACTGCCAAGTCTCTCAAAGCCACTGAGAGGAAGCATGTGAGTGTCCGCCTCCAACCAGCCATGCCTTAAGGTCCCACATTGTGCTTACCACTAAACGTGCTCACTCATGATGGTTACAGGTTTTAAAGCTTTTGTGTGGTGTGTATGTATGTGTGTGTATGTATGTGTGTATATTTATATATATATATATATATATGTGTGTGTGTGTGTGAGAGAGAGAGAGCTCTAATTTCGCGAGAGCTATAAAGTGAAAGTCTTTCAGAAATTAAAAAATATAAACAAGAGGAGGCTCTCAGTAACTGGGTAATCAGGGCCTGTAATTAATGATGGCAACTGCTTACACTTATTGAGAAAAGTGGAGTATGACATCATCTGTACCAATCCACCTATCATTCACTGAGTTAATAAGAACCACATGCAGCACAGGAACAGTTACACAAAAATGCAGGTCAGTGTGGGAGTGCATTCTCACACACACACACACACACACACACACACACACACACACACACACACACACACACACACACACACACAC
>JAOUQZ010000033.1:5500132-5525418 GCA_028564935.1 Neosilurus hyrtlii | reverse complement strand
AAAATAGAGCTTCCTATAACCAGAGCTCTTTCAGGTTTCTCAGCGGGTGTCTCACTGAGGAGAGCGAACCTGTTCGATACGTGAGGCGCAGATGCGTGATGCTCCTGTGGGCGAGCCTCAGCGTTAGCTTTGGCTTTGCGAGAATGCCGCCGAGTCGTCACTCATTCGCCCCGCTGCGAGAGCTCTGATGCGGGGGGGGGGGGTTACTATCTCCGCTGCAGGAACAACGCTACTCTCATCCTCACTAACCCTCTCTTAAGTCTGGATGTGCAGCTCTAACGCTACAATCTTCTCCGTCAGAGAGCTAACTAGTGTACACCATCACAGATAAAGTTATCACTAATGACGGAGGGAAAATTACTAAACATCCTGCACTCAACACACTGAACATGCTGGATAGTAGCCATGATGCTAAAAACAAACCTTAGCTGGAGACTTGTGGATATTAGCAGGATATTAGCAGGACGCTGTTGATTCCTGCTGCGTTTGGAGTGGAGAAAACTTAATGTTCGAAGAAAGACTAAATAAAATAACTAAAACTGCTTCAAGATGGGGGGAAAAAAAACAACAACAAGAGAATGGTCTGTCTGTAGTTGATACCTGACAATATAAAGGGAAGTGGGAATGGTGGGAATGATTCTCGGGACCTTGAGTGGATCTTGGACTCCAAAGTATGGAATATTGTCCCTCCAGGACGACACGGATTTCTACTGGTACCCACATGATTTATACTACAATATGACATGTTTAGGTTTATATCATAGCACTCCTTCTGAAATGTTACATTTTTATAGTAGCACATTGTTAAGTATATCTACGAAGGTTTGTTTTGTGTGTAAGGAGATGCTTTATGTCCACAGGGAAGCGTTTACACTTTGGCGGCTTCTCGGCAGTACGGAAAGCTGTGATTGTTTTTGCTTATTAACCTTCAGGCAGAGAAGCAAATCAGAAACTTTTCTTTCACGGATTAAGAAATGAAAATGCACGATCGTTATCATATTGCGGTATGAAAGTTTCGATTCCAGCAGTTGTTACCTCCACCATAGAAGGTTATGTTCTGTAAGTGGTTTGTGTGTTTGTTTGTGTGTTTGTTTGTTAGCGGGATTATGCAAAAAAAAAATGTTTGTGTGGATTTGAATTAAATTTCCACCAAATGTGGGACTTTGGACAAGAAAGAGATGAAGAGATGATCAAAGTCCAGATCCACAATTTTTTTTAAAAAGGAAGAATTTGGCTCCCTGCTGGGTCTACTGTAATACCACAGGTCCAGAAAAATCTTACAACGTTATTACCTTTGGCGTAAGCTATATATTGTTCATGTTATTATTACTAGACATTTGAGAGCTTACGGAAATTGTACTAAAATTAAGTAATATTATGATCGTCATTACATTTACATAGACAGGAACATTCAAGTAAGTCTGACGCCGGGATCTAATTAGATAATTAGAAGTTCAACTTTGTCTTAGTTAGACAGAGTATGCGTGTGTCAGCGAACGCATGTTTTCATTTCACGAATCATTAAAGGAATTTTGTTGTTAGCAGAATTACACAAAAACTACTGATCTGATTTTTATCAAACTTGTAAGAGAGGTGGGGCACAAGCATGAAAAGAACCCATTACATTTTGGAGGTGATCTCTGTGCATGGGATCATGTTGAAACAAATCCTGAAATCCCCCCAAAATCCCTATCTTTAACATGGGACAAACTGTTCATCTGACGCCCACAAGGGGGAGACATTTCATTATAAAAATGCCAAGTAATAATAATCCATTTGTGTCTTGCACTCTATGAGTGCCCCTCTAGTTAAATATGTTATTATGATACTGAAAAATATTCAACATTGTTACTGAGTTTAAATCAGTTACTCATATTGAAGTTTCATTCTTTATTTACTGAAAGTACTTAGGAGACACTTTCACTCTCCTGGGCTTTTAATATTTAATATCTTTTTTTCTTGGAGCAAAAAGACACATTTCTCTCTAAGTCCTGTTTTTTTAACTGTGTGAACCGAGGAACGGCATAGCAACACACTGACTCATTAGCTCTTTATGTCAGTATTTTCCAAAAGGCTTCATTATGACGTGTGTGCAACACCAGAAAAGGACTTCTGTGTAACAGATTTAAGCAAAAATAAGGAACAGATTGTTTTATTTCTCCAGTGAAGCACAGAGGCTTTTTTTTTATACGTCAGAGTTGGAGTCATCTCAAGCTGAATGTTCTGGAAGCAGTTTTAAAGCACTAGGTCTAAGCATCGCTGGGGTGCAGCTGATTTTCTTTGGAGTTGGGGAACGCCGTTGCCGTGCTCAGATGTGAGAGCAGTGCTTAGAAAAGGAGTGCTTTTTTTCTGTGGTTGTCTTGGCAACATGTTGGTGCCCTTGGTGATATAGGTCAGCAGGCCAGCAAAACGAGTGTTGCTTACAACATGAAAAAAGCAGCACTGCTGTCATCAGGCTTCATGAGAAATTCCCTGAAGGAGATAATTACAGTAATACGGAATAAAATAGCGGTTTTGCTCCTGCAGGGACTTCATGTTTATTGTATATTGTGTAGGAGTCATATTAAAGGAGCTGGGGTTGGTGGTCTAGTGGTTAGGATGCTGGGCTCATGATTGAGAGGTTGTGGGTTTGAATCCCTGTTAGTCCCTGACTGTACTAAGACCCCCGGGCAAGGTCTTAACCATAAGTGTGCCTCTGTCTACCCAGTAGTATAAATAGGTACCTTAACGTGATAGAATCCTGGGAAAAGCTCCAGCTCTAATGAGCCATTAGGCTCGCATGTAAAAGCCCAACAGACTTTTTTTTCGTACTTTTAACAGAAAAATCCATTCACCTTACTTATTTTGGAATGGAAATGTAGCCCATATACTACGTTGCTAAATTACCCACAATGCCATTTGACTACAGTACAGAGTAACCCTTCATTAAGCGTAATGCTTAAGGCCGAAACACACTTAACGCTCAGAACGTGTACACGTACGTATCACGGCATGCCCTCAAAAATTAACACCTTGTGTGCTCAAGTTGCAGTACCACCAAAAATCAGGGTGGCGCTGTGTTCACACTTTGGTACGTCAGGGTCGTCGGATGAAGAAGGACAAGATCAGGCTACTTAAAAATAACTTTTTCAACTCTGACATCTTTCTTCACTCTATTGTTCTTCCTCATTTTCTTCTTCCTTTTGTTTAAAGGCGGATTATATTCCCTCAACTCACGGTGGAGCCGGATCTCACTCTCTCACCGTGATTGCACTGCCACCTAGTGATTTATGAAAAGTATGCACGTTTACTCTGCACTCGACATCCCGGCATTTACTAGCACACACATCGCATCAAGTATGTTTCCGCCTTTAGCCCTCACTTTAGGTCTACCTCAAAAGATTGATGCGTGTACTTTCCATCTGTACACTCATAGATCCGCATTTAAATCTTTAGTTTTCACACTAATACCATCGTCAGGACACCTAAAATGCCGAGCCGAGTCTCTGTCATGTACCTACATTGCATTCTGCTACTTTGACAAAAAAAAAAACGCTTTTGGGGCAAGGTATCTTATGAATAGACTTAATAGATTTAGTAATTTCAAGACATGAATAGAATTTGTTTTTAAGTATTACATGAATTATATTAAATTCTATTATTTAAAAAGCTCTTCTGATGATGTAACGCTGTAATGCTTCACTGGTACACTAGTACACTTTGTGTTTACTCGCACACCATTGCAATTCTTGTACTTACCAGCGGTGGCGCCAAACGTTGCCACTCATCCCTTTTTCAAACGAGATATTCTTTCATTTTCCTTACTTGTGCGTCTCTCCCATGTCTTTTCTACAATCTGCCCTTTATACAAATGGTCAAAATCCCACGCACTTCGTACTGGCCAAGATGGTGCCGACTGTAGTGGGTGTGACGAGTGCTGCGCTGCAAAGTCAACAATTTGAGCGTTTTGAGTTTCCGCATGTTGGCACTGTGTCCACAGTGTGGACGTACTTAAACACTCAAAATAGCAAGTGTAAGTACACAACACACGAAATATACATCTATTCACCATACTAGAGGTGATCCGTACATTAGTGCGTGAAACCGGTGTCATGTTGGCTCCATCCCTGATACTGATTACTCAACTGAGGAACTCAAAAGCACCTTCGAGGCTCACTCTGTGAAATAGGAGAACAGAAATGAAGCGATCATTGATGTGATTCCGGGGTATGTGAGTCATTATAAAGCACTACAGTGCTGCTCGAGAGCGCGCCTGGCCAAATAAGACCTAATGAAATAAAACGGGGGTGGGGGGGTTTATTGAATTTCCTCTGTACAAGGACACCTCATCCGTGTGGCGATGACAAATACCTTATTAAACTGGTTTCTTCGAAGTTCGAACTTAAGTTCAACTAATACTTTCGAATTCAGTGGCTGTTTAGCACTAAGGCCCATTTATGGTCAACGTTAAAAACGGATATGGACGGAGACTTCTGTCAGTACTTTGGTTCATTTCATGCACGTTTTTTTGAAAGCTTGCAGATGTGTAAGAATAGAGCAGTACCACTGCCAACCATGGGGGCGCTGTAGCCAATAGTTTACCAGAGAGGCCCAAAGAAAAAAATGTAATAACTGTGGAACTTTCTGAAGAGAGACTATGCACGTTATAAAAAAGTTATAAACATCTATATGGTGTTACTTTGCCCGGACACAGCAACAAACGTGATACAGAGCAGCTGAGAGTATCACGTTTGTTGCTTGTCCAAAGAACAAGTCTGCGTGCAAGCGGAGCAAAGGAAATCTCCAGCTTTTTAATAATTCTTGCTATACTGTAATAATCCCTCAAGGGAATTTATTTGCCTTACCTTTGCATTTAACCCATCCAAAGTGAGCACACACACGTAAACGATGAGCACACACACTCGGAGCAGTGGGCTGCCACACACATTGTGGTGCCCGGAGAGCAGTCGCGTTAGGTGCCTTGCTCAAGGGCACTTCAGCCATGAAGGTGGAGGAAGGGAAGGTGCAGCTCACTCCCCACCACCACACATTTTTCCTGCTGGTATCAAACCAGTGACCTTTAGGTCCCTTTATAGTCCATTAGGCTATGGTTGCCCCCAAATGATGAAATTTGTATTTTGTTTCCCATTGCTTGTGCACCCTTCAAATATTTTCTCTTACCTTGTAGTTTCTCACAAGTGATTTGTATTAGTGTTCATAACACTCTATCGACTGTTTTTCAAACTGCTCAGGTTTGCTTTCGGAATAGAGTGATTTAAATTATATCACACACCTGATAAATACACGTCCTGCACCAGCACAAGCTACTGCATTCACTCCTGAATAAAAAAAAAACAGCACTTTTTTGTTTTACTGCATTGCACGCCATCACTCACTTGTACAACGCAGAGTGCACGTGGTTTCCCCTTCGAAATTGTTCTAGCAATGCTTACCCATAAACCCCTTTCTCTGTCCTTAGGTAGATATTTTTTAGTTTGTTTTTTTTCCAGAAGTATATGTATGATTCAACCCAGAGATGCAGGTTGAGGTCACGGTTTGTTCCACTGGGGTTTTGAAGGGGCTTCTTGTGTGCTTTTACCCATTGGATCGAAGCAGCAGCTGTACAATCAGCTGCCTGCGATCAAACCCCAGGCCAACCACAAGGTATCATAGTGCACTCAACACTTTGCAGTCTGGCAATCCCGAGCATCCTCATTCTTGTCTTTGTACTGTTCAGATACGGTACTACACATTCTCAGCTTTTTATTGGCATGATTAATGAGTGTTAATCATTTTAAAGCCTATTGGTTTTTTGTGAGGTAAATTTCCACAACCCTTTCTCCTGCCCACAAATAACCCCTGCCTCCTACACAATGCTTAACTCTTTTTATTAGGTCACCTTTGAGAGAAAGTAGTTTTTGCACACGGTTTCATGTATCAGGATGTCAATGATCCCAAACGTTTTATCTAAATTGTGTTTTGTTTACTGCGATCAGAAACCATGGAAATTATAAACTGGTAAACTGGGGCTTGGGGAGTTAATCCTCTGCTAACAGTCACAAAATTTGAATTGTAATCAAATTTTTAAACATATTTGTAGTGTTGTCTTAAAGCCGTGTGCTCAGTTTTGTAGTCGTGTACATGCTGACGTTCTCTCACAGGCATGTGTGCTCTTCCACCGTCTGAGCTGAGTACACTTGCGCTTCGCGGCTTATTCTCTTATAAACGTATGCATCTTTCTGTAAACGTACACATGCAAACATTTTCAGAGCGTCTCTTTTAAGCACCACCTAATTATTAATATCATTTCTTTCACTTATGCCAGTTGCTCTAAAGTTTGGGTATACGGTGTATGATTTTGGGCTGTTCCCAGATGAAAAATGACCATTGAGAAATTTCTTTGGTCATGGCTCTAAAAATGTGTTGACGGCCCTTGTCACAGTCTTGTGACCAAGGATAACCTGTGATAATTTTCTGGCTGTGTCAGAAATTTAGGATGATCATTTCACAGTGTCTTCTGCTACAACTTACCTCTACTAACTAGCCAATAAAAATGCAACATGAAATGATTTATGTATTAGTGTGAGCTTTTATTTATTTTTTTTACACCTAGTGATGGCGTTTACCACTTGCAAATGATTATGAAGTTTTGTTCTTTAAGACTTTTATACTTGCGTCGCAGTCTACAATTCAATGTCTCACCTAATAGTCTGCATACCTTTTTATACAAGCATTGTACAATCTACATACCTTCATACATAACATTGTATAATCTATATACCTTCATACATCTCATACAGTTTACATACCAACGTACTGTCTACATTCCTTTGTATATACCATCATACAATCTGCAAACTTCTGTACATACCATCCTACAACCTTCAGCATACCTTCTTACAAACCATTGTGCAGTCCACATACCTTACAAATTTACATACCACCTACATATCTCCGTATATAGCATTGTACAGTCGATATACCTTTGTACATACCATTGTGCAGTCTACATACCTTCGCATGTACCATAGTACAGTGTACAAACTATATTCTAATTACCTTTTGTACCAACCATCGTGCAGTCTGCATACCTTTGTACACACCATCATACAATCTGCCTACCTGTTGTACCCAAGTGTGAAATGATCTCATCACTTTGCCGAAATCACAGTCAGTAGGAGGCTTAATTTTCTGAAGCATTATACCTTATGATTGTTTTAAAGTAGAAAGAGCTGAACAGAAGGTATATTATATACTAATGTTCAGTTATTCAAGTTCAGAATCGTGCAGTAGATTTTAATTGGATTTAATGTAATTTTCTGCACTTTGCTTATGGAGCACTTGTTGGGCCATAATTAAATTTTCAGAATCTTGGCGTTGATTTTAGAAATAAAAAACCCATAGCTTTGAAGAACTGAAAGTTTTTAAAGGTACTATCTGAAACAAGCTTGAGGGATTTTTTCCCCTTACCACTTAATCATTTTACTTGTGCATCGCGTATTCTATCAGACACTTCAATCTGTCAAGAGCGCTTGAAAAGAAATTACATTACCTTTAAAACAGTGTTGCTTGCGCTGTACTCTAGTCACTAGAGTCTAGTGTATCTGATTCCTTGTACAACTAACTAGATATCTCGAGACTGAGAGAACTTTCACAATACTACAGATGCAGTCAGTTAGCATTTATCAGACAGGCTGTGAGGAAAAATGAGGGAAATAAGTGATGGTGAATCATTATTGACAACATGAGTTGGTGTGCTTTATTTTGAGACCAGACAACAACAGAACCCACAAAACTGTTTTCAACCACTGAAAGATTTAATTATAAGTAAATAATTCAAAGGGAAAAAAAAAACATCACAGTTTGGCTCAGCCAAATGTACATGGGTGAGCATGAAGAAAGGAATCCTGAAACGTCTAGACAAAGTGTAACATGTTTGTCTGGTTTCAGTCAGGCAGTGAGAGCTAAGGCTGGGTATCAGTTTAACTTTTGATTTGATTCAATTCAATGTCGATTCAGTTTTCGATATTTCAGTTACACTACTGAGTTTGACTGGATATGATACGAGATTTTCAGGGAAAAATTGCTGCATATTTACCAGGAACCTTTTGCCTGGGTGAATTATTAAAAATATTTATTTAAAAAATGTCTACATTTAGAATTAACCCCACAGCTTAATTTGACCTTAATATACTTTTTTTTTTTTTTAACCTACAAATCCAATGTACCATGTTTTTACAAATCTCATCTTGTCGAGGTTGCGGTGCCTAACGAGACAACTATCTGTTACAATAGCAAGACCTTAAGGCAGCAAGTTTGGTTTCTTGTTGAAAACACTTTTTTGTTAATTTGAGCTTTTGTGTTAAATGTAACTTTAGTTTGATTTCTTCCATTTTGCAAGAAAGCATAAAACTGGTCTAATAGAAACCAATAATGAATACTAGATGGACACTTATAGGGTGTATCGTATCTCAGCCATGCCACAGGGGTAATGAAGCAGATTAGCTGTGTGACTTACTTCCAACCTGTCCAAAAGTTGTAATGCTGAAGGATACACTAAGGTTTCTTTCTGCCTGAATGACCTTCACAGTCGTCATCCAAACTTGCATCACAAAAATGAAGCAATGTTCGAGTGCTGTTGTGTTTGTGCTTGTGGAAACCATTTTTCAGACTAGCTTTGTATCCTTTCCTGCTGCTGTAGTGCAACCCTGGGCCAGAAAAGGATCTTTTTCCTGCTCTGGCCCGATCAGAACCTTATTGATGGACAGCATCTTATTGAATCGACAGGTTCAGCACTATGACACGTGGACAGCGACTCGGGCAGTTATCCTAATCATTGTATTCACTTGCTTAATTTGCATTACTTGTAATTAAAGATATCACCTGTAGTCTAGCTTTGAAAGTGAGATAAATCTTATGCCAAAAGGGTATTGACCCTGTTAATCATAAATACCTTTTAAATTACTATAAGTATTTCCCCTGACTCAATTCAAACAATTTTAGTCATTTTGGTGATTTAACCGAAATGTGTAGTTTAGTGTAATGTGTTATTGTTTTAATCCCGTCCATCTGAACTCGTTTGAGATTTATTCATAAAACTTGGCAATTATTTCTACAAGGAGGTGTAATTATGCCTTTTGATATTGTGAGGTTTCCGCAATATTTTCCTCATATTTTCATGGCTACCGATTTATCCTTGTAAGAATATGATTGGTGTTTGTTCTTAGGCCAGAACTTGAAAACAGTTTCAGATGTTTTTAGCAAACTTTGCAGTTACTTTAATTAGGCAGTGTAGGTGTGCCTTTTTATATTTTGGGATTTATGGTCTCCATGCAAATCAGTTAAACGTAAAAATATGGGCTGTGTTCATTTCCAGGCCAGGAATCAGAAGCAGCTTTATTGGCCATATTTGTGTACACAAACAAGGAATTTACCCTCACTCACTGTTCAGGAAACATTAAAGTTATTCTCGAAGACAAAAAGATTCAGGCAAATGAAGATAATATATTGGAAATATATTGTAAGGAATATGTACAAAAATGAAAACGTGACGGTATAATATAGTGATGGATATACAGAGGACAGACTGTATGATGGCGGTGTAGAAGGTAATCAGCAGCTCCTGCAGCAGGCTAAATTTCTTGAGCAGGAAATACAGCTTCTGCTGGGCCTTCTTCCAGACAGTGTTTAATCGGGACGTCCACTTCAGGTCCTAACAAGTTGTAGTTCCCAGAAGCCTGAAGGTGTTCTCGGTAGACACTGTGTTGTTGAGGATGGTGAGGGGAAGGGGTAGGAGTGTTTCGGGGCTTCTCACGAGGACCCAATGTTCCACCTCCCGTCGGATTCATCACCGTCCTGTGTCAGTCCAAAGACAGCGGTGTTATCCACAAGCTTGCAGTTTTACTGAAGGGTCCCCTGAGGACACACCCCTGGTGGGGCTGATAGACTTGGTGCTGGATGTAATGCTTGCTAGCTTCACCTGCTCTCGTCTGTCAGTGAGGAGGCTGATGATCCACTGGCAGGTGGAAGCAGGCACTGTAAGCTGGTGAGGTTTTTGATGGAGGATTTCAGGAATAAGGGTGTTGAATGCTGGGCCGATATGCTGATCTGCATATGTCCCTGGGGAGTCAAGGTGAAGCAGGATGTAGTGCCGCCAACCTGTTAGAATGGTAGGTAAACCTCAGGGGGTCCAGCAGGGAGCCTGTGATATGCTTTAGGCAGCGCAACACCTATCTCCCAAAGGATTTCTGATCACAGACATTAAGGTGATGGGCCTGTATTCATTCAAACCTGTGATGGGGGGCTTCTTGGGAACTAGGATGATGAAGCGTTTGAATCAGGAGGGCGATTCACACAGCTCCAGAGATCAGTTAAAGATCTGGGTGTCTCACAGGCAGGAGTAGGAAACATACAATCCCTCTCTAGATTCTTAGTGCAGGCAAACGGGCTGAGGGAAGCAGGGAGGGGGTCGAAGATAGTCATTTTGTGTGGCTGAAAGGGGGACTGGTTACATCATTTATTATATAATGCAGGGGATATAGTTATTAGTATGTCTGCTAGTCCGTCTGTAATGATTTCAATTCCGGGCCAGAACTCAGAAACCATGCAAGATTTCTATATCAAACTCGCCTGTTACCTTTACTCGGCAGAGTAGTTGTGCCTTTTGAAATTTTGGGATTTCTGAATTTCGTATTTTCCGTCTTATGGAGACCAGGATGATATATGATTTTCTGATGACTTATGTTAATAAATTGGTTCAGCATTTGAATGTTTTTAGGCTATATGCCTAGATACACAATTAGTCTGCTAGGCTAATAATTCTGTTATTGCCAGATTTAGTAAGTTGTACTGCACACCTCTACAGTGCTTTGAATAAGATCTGATGTGAAATTGGATTGTAGCCTCTGCTCATGTAGTCATTGATAAATGACAGACTTTGTATGTAAATGATTGTACACTGTGTGTTTTCTACCATACGTGGAAGTGTGTGAATTGAGACACAGCGAAAGTACCTGATATAACCTTATAAACAAAGATGTCTGTTGTTTTAACCCCATTATGATTTAAGCAAATCAGAGCAAAAAATAAGAGCAGATGCACCTAAACGAAAGCAAAAGGGTCTAGACAGTGATGAATATTCCTCCAGTGTACAACAGTTGTGCTGCAGGGTTTGTATCATGATTTTGTTCTCATATTCTGTGCTATGTTTGACGCATAGATAAACCCCATCCTCACACTGTTTGCACACTGCAACAAGAAGACAGATATGATTAGATAATGCAACACTGCTTATACCACAGCCAAAGAAAGCTATTCTCTGATAAATTTAAGTCCTGAATTATCTTTGACGCAGGACTGGTTAAATGTTAAACCAAACAGCAGTAACACTGCTGTGTCTGCTGAGATGATTGCAGGGAATCACAAAAAAAAGCCCTCCCAGCCCTCGACATCTTGAGCATCTTTGAACATGTCAAAGACTTTGAACAGGGTTAAGGTCAGATGTGAAAATGATTCCTCATGCTCCTTGAACCACTCTTTCACTAACTGAGGCCCAGTTTTTATATCTGTGCCATCAGGGAAGATGTGTTCATTGATGTGATAACCTGTTCCTTCAGTATATTCAGCTCATCAGCTGACTTCACTAACTCCACATCAATGTTGCTAAGCCTCGACCGGACCAACTGGAGCAACAATGCCATAGAGATTACACACTGTAACCAAGGCTAAAGATGCTCCAACAAAACACAGTGCACACTTTTCTGTTCTCTTTATTTAGTTATTTATTTGTTTGTTTGTTTATTATTAATATTTTTTACATTTATTATTATTTTTTGTGTGTATTGTGTGATAAAATTTGTGTGGTATGTACTGAGTTTGATGTTGTGCTCACACTTTCAAGTAGCCAAGAGAAAGTTGAGAGGGAAAGTTACTATAAAGTGTCTTGACTTGTACAAAGACTTTGTTTATACAGATGTGAATATAAACTGTAAGTACATCAGGTCGTTGTTCACAACCCTCTCTTGGCTGCCACCTACATACTTTCACATAACGTCTACAGAGTCCCGTGTGAGGCAAATCAGACTTTACAGAAAAGGCCAGTTCAAAAAAAGGGAGAGAATATTCTGATGCAAAAACTAGAGAAAGTTTCCTGTTTCCGCTGTAGGATGAATAAATAGAAGTCAAAATGAGAAGCGAGATTTCAAAGGTTCTATGCGAAATTTGAACCCACGCACATCAATTAGAACCATACTTGTTCTCTTCCAAAACATTGTGTTTTCATCCCACTGTATTAAGTAATATTCATCTGTTTCCATGCAGAAGCAGTTCAAGTAGTGTTTCAGTCAACTTCAGTCAGTTCTTGTAATGCGTTGCTTTGTAACCTTTAAGAATAGAAGCTTTCGATTTTTTTTGCCTCTTTTTTTCAGCGGATACTGATACTGTGAACAGAAAGCTGTGCTTAACCGCAAAAGGTTTCCTTTCCTCTGAATTTTGTAATTGTAGTAGTTTAGGGAAGATGCATGTCAAGACATGTTTGAACCAGGAGAGATAAGCTCAAGCAAAATAACTACAGTATCTAGAAAAATGTAGTTAGAGTTAATCTTGATAAGTGAAAGAAGAGTTTTAGATTTGTTTTCCTCCCATTCATGATTCACTTACAGAAATTATGGAGAAATGTATTCCAGCTGTGGGAATTAAAGCATGCATTCGTTCTGTAAGGAACTATGTTCTCTAGGCCTCACCGGTTCCTCGTGTTCATTGATATGTGAACGACCAACAAGATAAATAAAACAAGATAACACAAATCATGTGATCTTGTGATGGGCTTCACTTATTTATTGTTCTTTTTTTTGTATTTTATGTTTGTTTTTTATTTTATTCTTTTACAATTTTAACTTTTCAAAATTATATATATATATATATATATATTTTTTTTTTTTTTTGTTTGTTTGTTTTTTCGTTTGTTTGTTTATTTGTTCTTGCTGTTTTATATTATAAAACCAACATGGCAGTGTTGTAAATGGTTTTTATTGTTTATTTTTCTGTTCAGCACTTTGCGGTTATTTACCTATATACAAAGAAAATAACCTCAACTCACTTACTGCTTATTTGCTACACCATATGCTCCAAGTCTTTACTGTAGAAGGAAAAAGAAAGCACAGTGCAGTCCTACAGGCCAAATAGTTTACACTTGCAATGTGTTTGGAGCTGTATTACCCTGAAACTGCTGATACAATCACTACTGATGTCATAAAACTCGAAACACATCCACCATCATTGATATGCAGTTTCTAAAAAGACAGTCTCTGGTGCATGATCCGTACCCATAATCCCCCTGTCAGTGTCGGGATGTAGACTTGCACATGGTGTTTCAAGGCAGAACAATCTTAGTGTTAGTTGATAGTAATCAGTATTATGTCAGTGTCTCGGGATAGGTTTAAAAAAAGCATGGAGTCCTGCCAGGTGATGCTTTTTCCCCCAATCAACCTATTTGCAGCACCTTTCGTCAAGATGGTGTGTTTGATCAACCATGGTAAATTAAAACGTGACTCATTTCGCCACCAAGGGAGTGTATTAAAGCTGTATGTAGGCACAGTGGCAGTGTGCTCCAATATCACTCAAGAGTTTGAAGGTTCTAGCGTCTACTCACAAACATCCATGTGCAGGAACCCACGTGAGGTCTGTGACACTAGACAGTCATGGGCATCATGCACACAAGAAGGTGGATAACATTGTCCTCCGAGTGTGGTGTTTTGCTACAGCAGTTCAAATAGATGTTGTCCACTGGCACCACGTGCTTGCTCTGTCTTTGGTTGGTGATTTGACGTGTAATTAATACTAGCAGTGTGATATCTCTGCCTGTATGTCTGTAGGGAATAATACCTGCTTCTATGGGAAGTGTTACTACTGCAGAGAGAGTGAGCCTGCATGTGCTGACGGTGACATAATGGAGGGATCAGTGACGCTCTGGCTCCCCGACGTCTGGCCACTGCAAAAGCACAGACATCCCTGGGGACGCACGTACAGAGAGGGCAAACTTGCCAGGTATGCACAGAAGTCACTGTTTGGCTATCATACATACATACACACACACACACACACACATACATATATATATATATATGTATATATAGTGCCTCTCCCTCATGGACATGGTTATGGTTGCAAACAGTAACTCGGTACAGAATTGAAATTTTGTGGTTCTAGGGGACTTCTGCTTTCAGGCTAAATTTGCTGTGATGTCCAGGCCTGAAAAAAATTGCCATTTGCTTGAAGTCTATCCCACTCGTGGATGATTTTACTCACTATATTTATTTCATATGATTAAACATGATCTGCCAGACGCATTATCATCCGCAACCTTTTTTCTAAAGGCTTCAGAAAGCTTATATATTAGCATGATGACGTCACTCCCTTCAGTGGCAAAGAGAAAAACCAGACCTTAGATTCTTTCATTCATTCATTTTCTGAACCAGGGAGGATGGCGTCCATCTCAGCTAACTCTGGACGAGGGCGGAGTACACCCTGGACAGCTCGCCAGGCAAAGCAGCCTACACTCTTCAAAAGTCAGCAATGGTGTTTTTATTTATTTATTTATTTGTTTATTTAAATTTTCTTTTTTTTTTTAAACATGCCTCTTACCACTAACAGTGAGAGACATGGCCGGCCTTTACTAAAACAGTTAGCTGCACTGGGGGAACAGCAATGACAACCCGGGGATAGAGGGGCTTGAACCCCCGACCTTCAGATCGGTAATCCAGCACCGTACCACCTGACCACCCCTGCCCCTCAGACCCTAGATGTCAAGTGCAAATAAAACAGATTCTACCTGTGGGAGGTTATAACCAATGGCACCTAGTCTGGAACACCTGATTCTAAATTTATGGACTTAATGGTGTAATTGAATCTTAAGGGTTCACTGACTTTTTTTTGTTTTTGTTTTTTTGTTTATATAATTTATGCAAATGCCTAAGAGATGTAAATTCTACGCAGCACTGTTACATGATAAAGCTGATTTTGGAGATAAAAATACCTTCTTCAGTATTAAAAAAATCGCTACAGTATAAAATATTTTATTATATAATTTCTAATTTTATAAGTGAGTTACGAAAGATGTATTCGAAGCATGCGGTGTGGACCCAAGTCTTGTCCCATGCATGAAAATGTTAAATAGGAGATCCAAGATAAAAACTGTAAATGTAGATTTCCTTGTAAATGATTACGGCTTGTAAATAGTGTGGAGAGGTTGTAAACGCTTTTAAGCCCGGTAGTCATGTCCAGTTCTTCCATGGTGGTCATGGCGTTTTGAAAGAAATATCTTTTATGTTTATGTGATCTTTTATATTTGATTTTGTGTTCGAGTCAGGTGGGAATACGATGAGAGTTACTGTGAAGCAGTGAAGAAGATGCCTCCGTACGATGCCGGGCCACGCCTCTTGGATGTAATTGACACCTCTGTTTTTGATTACCTTATTGGCAATGCGGATCGGCACCACTACGAGAGTTTCCAAGACGATGGCGGAGCCAGCATGCTTATTCTACTGGACAATGCTAAAAGGTGATGAGTGAAAGGCTGACATTGGATAATAAAAAGTGTAGAAGCTGCACTGGAAATAAATATTTGTTCTTTGGTTCACAGTTTTGGGAATCCAGCTTTAGATGAAAGAAGCATTCTGGCTCCTCTCTATCAGTGCTGCATGTGAGTGTCCAAATACATTTCATTATTGCTGTGAATGCACACGCCTAATTTTTCGAAGCTGTGAATAATATTTAACAAATATTTAACAATTATGCACCAAAGTCAAGGTGAATGAGATGGGGACTATTTATTTCAGTGACATCCAACAAGCCTAAATATTAACTGCATAAATATTTAATTATATACTACAGGTTTTTGTGGATTGGTTTTTGTCCATGATGGACACAGGTGAGCTCTGAGTGTACACACAAGCAGGTGCATTAGTTAAGAGCTGTGTAACAGTGTACCCCCTCAGTGTTTTACTGTAGTATATACTACATGGAAACACAGTTGACAAAATCCGGCCAGGTGAGCACTGTTTAACCTACTCATTTAGAGGAGTTTTATGTGCTGTTTAACCTACTACACTGAAATGAATGGAGTTTTATTATGTGCTGCATGGAAACACAAGAAAAACATCTAGAGCAGGGGTTTCAAACTCGCGGGCCAATTGCGGTCCGCAGGACTATATTTTGCGGCCTCGCCTTAATGTGAAAGTTTAATGTTACTGCGGCCCGCAAGTTTGATATGTACTGCACGTTACTGTGTTGTGGGCGGAGCTGAAGGAACCTACCAATCACGGTGGGGTATATGGCTCTCGGGGGCGGAACATTGACCGGGTTTGATGCAAGCAGAGAAACATTTCTCAATGAGTGAAAGTTACAGCAGTGTTGCCACGGAGAGGTTTCTTCTGTGCCTGGCTGGCTGCCTCGTTTATATTGGACACACGCGGTGTTTTTAAGTTGCTGCCCAGCGCGACATTTTATACACACACACACACACAGGTCAGTGTCACTTAGAGAGTTAATATGAGGTCTCTCTCTCTGACAAAATAAATCAAAGTGATGCCCACGCAGTGGGACAAAAGAAAAGTAGGAACTCAGTGCAGCCAAATGTAGAGTTTGCAGTCACATAGCGACACCTGTCCGTCAGCAATAACATTGCTTTGTTTTTATTTGCATTGTATTTGCTTTGCCTCACACAATGAACATTACATATATTTCTATATGATGTAAACAGCAGTCAAAATAAATGACATCAACAGCAGCACGGTGTCATTTCCGCTTCCTTTTCCTGTAACTACAGCACGGCGGATAACAGTCCGTGAGAAGTCGCCTTTTTTGCGTCTCTATCCCGGTACTGTCTACCATCTACAAATGCCATGGTGTTCATGTCATCATGAAAGACATGAACATCAAGCATAAACACAAAGGAGACTGATACCGGGCTTCTATCCGCCGACCTCCATGCTGCGGTTACAAGAAAAAGGAAGCGGAAATGACGTTCTCCGTGCGTCGCCTAAATGCTTGATTGAAACTTCGAGGCAAGAGAAGCCATGTTCAGAAGAACAGTTCATGTTCTTCAATGTTCAATTCATGTTCAGGACAATTCATTTTCAGAAGAAGGTTAAAGGTTAAAGAAGGGTTAATACAGACATTAGAATCTGAATACAGCAGATATAGAAGACTGAAGAAACCTCATAGTCTCTGACCAGAGAAATCTAATTATTATTATTATTATTAAGATCATCATTATTTTATTTAATTACTGATTATTAAATTCTTATTTTTTTAATTTATTTTTTCATCTATTTTGTGTTAAAATAAATAAATAAATAAAGAGATCCACCCAGACTCTGCCTCCAGCGGCTCCCGGATAAATTGAGTTTGAGACCCCTGATCTAGAGTTTTATGTTTTATGTTTTCATTTTAAAGTGTGATAATGTTGATGCTGATAATGATGAGCCAAGTGACAGTGAGAGATTGTGAGTGTTGTAATTTTGGTCGAGATCATGTTCTTTAACCCTGAGATAGTGGGCAGATTGTACCTTTCTCGTTTAGTACTAATAGAAACATATATTTCTGCCTTAGCCATGAACTACCAGTGGGGACCATTTTGCAGCTTATTTGTGTTTCTTCACTGATCCATAAACATTTAAAGCAGCTATATGTAGAGTGGACAGTGTGGTTATACTTTGATTCATATTTTGATTTAGGCAGTCAAGCATGTGATCTCATATTTGTATGTGTGGATCTTTGTGCATCACTGTCTAAGTGGTGGAATGATGTGCAGGGCTGTCTTTGTGTTGCCCGCCAGCGAATTGAAGGTGGAGGAGGGAGAAGAGAGGACGAGGCTGAGCTGATGCTCATGCTCACTGCTGTGATGCATCTCACTTGTTTGGATATTTTGTTTGTGTGTATTCGCAGGATTGAATTTATTGTATTTGACTATGTCCTTTTCTTCACAGTACAAGAGACCATACTATTTTGCTAGTTCGCATCAGTGAGCTATGAGACTAACATGGTATACAGCTAGTGCAGTTTCCGATTTCTCTTTTAGCAGTTACCCACTGTGCTCGTCTCAAAACTCGGGGGAGGATATTAGTGGGAAAGCTATGCAGGCATGTATTCCCTTCAAAAGTCATTATGGTTTTTGTTTACATTCTTGCAAACTCCCAGACACGGGACGACTCCCACCAGAAGTTTGACTCATCCTTTTCCCATGTGCCAAACTGTAAAGAATTCATTATTTATTAAAACCTCGGGAGGTGGGGCTTCCCGGACACAATGGACATCTGTTCGAACTCTTTTCAGACAGTGTTTACATTTATGGCATTTGGGTTATGCTCAGGCCACCACTGCCTAATGTTTATCTCAGCCTGAAATTAACAGGCACAGTTCAGTGATGTTCACCAAGCCTGAGGTGAATAACTGTTTTAGTGTGTACTACACAGGAGCATTATACTAAAATTATTTTTATCATCACAGAAATGGGTGAACTCCATGCTGAGGTGCACGAGAAGCGCATGTGTAACTGTGTCTTATTCAGAGTTTTACTATTTACTACACAGAAATGAATGAATGAAGAAAAACAAACTAAAGCATCTAACCATGACAGGTAGCAGAAGCAGGTTTAAACATCATTCAGAAAATATATGTAATATCAGCTTTCTGGGTTTCTCTCTTGTAGAATTATAAGCCCCTGAAGTTGGAAAAAAATTTTTTTTCGTCACATGTAATACAATTTCAAAGGCCTATATTTTTGTAGCCTAAGATAATTTGAATGATGATCTTTTGCATGGTGGGTAGAGACATATAGACCTACATTTAAGATTTTTTTTTTTTTTTTTTTAAGCAAAATCTGAGGCGGTCACCTGGGAAGTTTCCTAAAAACTACAGAATGACCCTAACAACAAATAGCCCTTGGCCTACTGTTAACTCTGGTTGGCGCTGTGTTTCCTAGTAATGAGCAGCATTCGACGGCAGGGCATAAATCTAGTATCCACTCTAATCCCATTCACTTGTACAGATTCCTCATCCCATCTGAATCACCCACAAATATTACAGACATCCTGTTATAACATGACGTTACCCCCACCTCATGATGAAATCCAGTCCAGCCTGAATACAGCTTTACACGGGAGTCTGTGCAGTAACTGAAAGTCTGACTGTACGAAACAATAATAAAATACAGATATTTACTACATGCTCAGAGAAAGAGTTATTGTTATTATTATTGTATATTGTTATTATTAATAGTAGTAGTATTGGTCATAATGTTAGCAATATTTCTTCTTCTGCTGCTGCTACTAGTACTATATTTATAATATTTATAATAATTTATTATTTTTTATTTATTTATATTTAATTATTATTATTATTATTATTAATAATAAAGTGTTATTATTTATTTGTATTGTGAAAATAAAGTTTAGCATTTGACTAAATGTTTAACAAAACATACTGTCAATTAACATTGTCTAAAGAAACTCGGAACTTGCAAAAATTGCTATTGGCAGGTCACACTTACAAAAAAATCAGAAATCAGATCAGCCAGGAAAATTGCAAATGGTGTATCTGTAATATTTTCCCTAACAGAATATAGCCGCTGTTTCTGCGTGGTCTGCATGCGTTTGTTCTTGATCACCCCATAAGTGGAGCAAAGCGGTGTCTCTAAAGAGGAAAAGAAAATAAAAAAAAATTAAATATTTTATCCTGTAAAATGAGTAAATAAATAATTAGTGACGTCTGGAATTTGAAAGGTGTAGCTAAAAGGATGTGGTGTAGTGGTTAGGGTGCTGGGCTCATGAATGAGAGGTCGTGGGTTGGAAATCCTTTTAGACCCCTGGGCAAGGTCAAGTTGGTCTCTGTCCACCCAGCAGTATAAAGGTGCATTCAGCCTGGACTGGATGTACATCACAAGGTGGGGTAAAGCAATTTTATGACAGGAAATCTCTACAGAGATGTGTCAGAGACGGGAGTTGCAAAAAATACTGGGAAGGTAGCATATGATGGACCGACGTTCCATCCAGGAGGAGTTGAACTCCTCTAGGGTCGGGTGTAAAAAGATAATAAAATCCAAATCATATTTTATCATAAGAAATGAATAAAGAATGAGTAAACTTTGTGGTCAGTAGAGGTGTAGCTAAAGGGGTCATTTATTGAGGTCACTGGGCTTCTGAAAATGAGTCAGAATATTAAGCTTCCAAGAAGTGTGCGAGCGAGTCGCAGCAAACAGGACATAAGAACTGCCTTTGTTTCAGACTTTCTTTTGAAAAAAGATTTTATAATAATCATTTCATGACTGAACCTATTTATTTCTGCCCACTCTTCTGGTTTCTATGTGCATACTTAGGCATTTCAGTATATGTGATTTGTGTGTGTGTGTATGTGTGTGTTAGAAAGTGAGAGAGAGAGAGAGAGATTAAAATGATTGCAGAGAATAGTCTCCTTTTTTCTCTCTTAATGAATATGAGATTGCTCAGCAGCCTTTTTTCTCCTTTCCCTTTCTGCTTTCTTCTTTTCTTTTAACTCACATACACATCTCGCTTTATTTCCTCCAAATTAATGAATCCAACTTGTACCGGTGCAATTAGCAAGTGCTGCTTCTCTTGCAATGACTTTCAATCTGGTTTCTTGCTCTCACTTTCTCTTGCTTCGACTCACTGTGTTTCTGTTTCTTGCTCACACTCTCAATTTCTCTGTCCCCCTCTAAGGGTCCGTGTGTCCACCTGGAACCGATTAAACCTGCTGAAAGGCGGAGCTCTGAGTTCAGCCATGCGCCAGGCCACGGCACATGATCCTGCCCATCCGGTTCTGACTGAGCCTCACCTTGCCGCACTCGACCGGCGTCTCAGCAGCGTTTTAGCCAACATACGCCAGTGTATAGAGATGCAGGGAGCGGAAAGCACACTTATTGAAGACCGCATGAACCTGCCTCATCCCTAAACAAATCAGATGGGGAGAGAGAGAGAGACAGAGAGAGAGGTAGCATTTTAAAATGAATCGAATGCTACTTGTCACTGCATGTCTGTAGAGGCTCACTTCCTGCATTTACAGCATCGCACGGAGGCCTTCAAAACTGTGCGAAAACTGTGTCTCAGCCCAAGCAGGAAGTTGTGTCATAACTCTAACATTGCAAACCAAAAATGTTATTTCCTGAAACACACACACATCTTGTTCATATTTTCTCAAGACACCACACGGAGGAATTCTTTTACTCCTTCTTGTGTACATTTTTTTTTTAAACTATCTTAATGTTTCTTTCTATGAATTTTTCTCTCTCTCTGGTTCAAAGTTCAACAAGCGGCCTGAAACGTTGAACATGCCTGGGCCTGTATGGGCTCAGGGGCATTCCAGCAGCGTACTGTGCATCAAGGGCAGCACCAGTGAAAATATGTCACTGACGTCACGAAGCATTAACAGACTATCTGTGTGTGTTGAGAGAGCCTGTCTCTGAACTGTATATAAGCAACTATTTAATGAGTATATTAGGAAATGAATGAATGACTGAATGGTTTTAATGATGTAAAAGATTATAATATTGACTCTGCGGGTTTGCCTGCTTTAAAATGTGCGCTATGATTTCTGGATCTAAACGGGTAGTTAGTGGATGAAGCGGCTACTGAAGCTCGAAAGGAAGATCATGAGAACGATGGCACGAAAAGTGACAGAAGGAGATATTCACTCTTGTTCAAACAGTGTCAATGTGGCTACAGGGTTTCATTTTCATTTGAAGCAAATAGGATTCCTCACAGTTATTTAAAGACAAGCTATTAAGGGGTAACTGGTGTCACTCCTGTTTTTTTAGCTGAAAGGCTCCAGTCTGAGCAAAACATTTCCTGATCATATCGAGGGTCCTGTTGTGTGAAGGTCTTTTGATCATTAAACAAACAGCAACAACTTAAAATTCAGTGTTTTGCTAATTTACTAGTTAAGTTCTACCTCATCAGTCTTCATTAACTGGTTAATATTTGTTTATGGTTTTACACCATCATAATGCCTCGAAATGGTATATTATTTTATCTATGGCGGTGATTATAAGCTCGATCTCAACGATTGGCTGTTAAGTGGTCTAGAATTTCCCCATATGAACTGGTCATTTTTCAGGCTGCTAGCACTCACACCAAACATGAACTTCATGGCGAACTCGTCATCTTTCAAGCTATTAAATATTGATGAAGGATCGGAAAGATATCTCTGGATGCCGCTCTGGTGCCTGCTTCGCACTCGTCGCCTTATTCTTTCTATTTTTATTTATTTATTTTTTCCCTGAACATTTTTCAATGGCAGGGGCAGTGGTGGTCCAGTGGTAGGGTGCTGGATTACTGATCCCAGGGTTGGGGGTTCAAGCCCCACTGTCAGCAGGATGTCACTGCTGTCCCCCCAGTGCAGCTAACTGGATCATCAAAGGCTGGCCATGTTTCTCACTGTGGCATGTAAAAGAACCATTGCTGATTTTCATCAAGAGTAGCTGCATAGCCGTCAGAGTGTTTCTGCCCTGTGATGGCCTGACGAGCTGTCCAGGGTGTACTCTGCCCTCGCCTGAGATGGGCGCCAGCCTCCCCGCGCCCCCAATTAGAATGAACTTTCAATGCCATAATAAATAACTTTTTAACCTCATTAGCTCGGTCAGTACAGAGAAATTCCAGACCTCACACTCGTTTAATAATTCGTATAGATCCATAAGAAAATTTTAAATATTTATAATGTTAAGTGTTTATTATACTAAACCATGACTGTGCTATTCATCAGTCCCATCTAGTGCCAATTCTGAGCAGCTAACTTGCAGGACTACATGTTTTCTCTTATGGTTGCTGACCTCATTAAGGCACTTTCACTAGAATTACTGGAAACTTATGTCATGTTTTTATTCTCTACATGACTGAGATTGAAACCCGCAACGCTTATTTGTTTGGTCTCTAGAAATATTCCTTATCCGTTTATAGGATTTATTCAAACCACTGAGCTGCCCTGAATATCACATGATATCAAGAGCTTGGTCTGTTTTCAAAGCAGGGCTATGGAATTTCCAAACTGTCTTCCGACAGCAAATCATCTCCTCACTTTGCCCCTCAGTCATCTCTGAATTGAATCGGCTGCACAAATGACTGAAGCCTGAGCCGTGCTTGCTCACTTCTGAACTCTCATATATGGCCAATGTTTTCCCTCTTGCTCCAGATGCGTGTTATGCTGAGAGCGAGATCAGCTGCTGGTAGAGACATTACATTATGCTTTGAATTGGGTCATTACCATTCCTACAGCTTATGCTGTAAATAGGCATAACTGTAAGAGGGACTGCCCTGTGGCCTCGCTAACCCACTGCTGGTATTTGTGTTTTAATGTGTCATTCTAGGTGCCATGACCTATACTGTATGTGTTTGTATGGTTGGAGGAGGTGTTCCTGTGTGTGAACATTCATAATGAGTAAACCTAAACAAACCTGTAGCCTTCACAGCGACTTTTCAAAGTGCAGAGGGAATTTCATTTGCCATATGTTGAATGAATAAGTGTGGTATGTAACGCAGCATCATCCCATCGTGTATGTAAATTCTGCTCGATCGGGTTTCACTTTTTGTCCTGGAGAGCCAGAGCACAGTTCCCACCTCTCCTGTGTAGGAGGAGTGTAGAATAAATGCAGAAGTCCTCTGAGTTATGGGCATCTGGGAAAATTCTTCTTGCTTTTGTCATTCATTTTTTACAAGTGGGATTAACACTTACGAACACTGAATAGCATCTAATGTTCCCTGGTGTGACAGTAATTGCTTTGTTGTGAAGGGTTTTTGTGTGCATTATGTGTGTACTCTCACTTACCAGAAACGCTGGGTTTCCTGTCTTGCAGTGCGTTGAGTTTTTTGGCAAGGTGGTCATGTCTAGGCGGAAGTGTATGCATTTAAAATTATCTTGGCATACGCGTCAGATTAAAAAAAAAAAAAAAGAAAAGAAAAGTAGCTTTAAATAAATGTATGTTTGAAAAAGCCATGACCGAGGATCTGACATGGAAACCTAACTGGTTTATGTTCAGAAAAGAAGTCATTGTTTATCTGCACTGCTATGGTATATTCTTAAGTTCAACCCATTGAAATACTCTGCTCGGTCTGCGTTTAAACTCTGACCTGTCATCATCATCATCAATTTCCCTGTTTGGACATTACTTTCTCCTTTAAGGTGCTTTTTAGATGGAATCCTACCATGCAGTTACATAAAAACTGACATGTCTGTCATCATGCACGTGATCTGTTGCACATCTACTGTATATCTATCATTTTTTAAAAATTTTGTCTTTTGGGAGGATCTTGTGTCCATCAGCAGTTGTTCTGGTCATTTGTCGTTACCCATACACCACATGTGTGCGATGTATTTTAGCTCTGCTCAAAGTCATCGTCGTTTTGAAGAGGAAATCCATCCATTAAAGGTTTGAAGTGCTCCCTGCCCTCTGATGTTGGAATAACTAGTTTACACCGAAATAAGGACTTAAAAAGAAGGGCTTTGGCTGAGCACTTCATTCAAAATGAATAGATTACCTTCAGAACAGTGAAACGATCCATCAAACAAGGCAGATGTTCTGCACAACACTTGTACATGTGTTTATTTATTAAAATCAGAAGCACAATGCACAAAATCATGCTGCTAATAAAATTTTACTTTGGATGTTGGTGCCGATGGGCTGGGTTAATTGTGTTGTAAAACTGTTGAGCAAAAAAAAGAAAATCATCACCAGGTCTGACTGACATTCATACAGTAGCATTGAAATTTGGCATCAACAACAATCCATGGCCCAAACCTGCCGAGTTCCTACAGTAAAGGCTGGTGGATATTGGTGGTCTAATGATGTAAAATGCACTGCCCGGTAAAAGAAAACAAAACACAAAAAAACATTGCACACGCTAATATTTCCATGGAGTGCATTTATCCTTAACCTCAGCATGTAATCGCTGTGGTACTGTTGCTCCAGTTGGTGTGGTTGAGGCTCAGCAACATTAATGTGGCAATAAAATGAAGTCAGCTGATGATCTGAATACTGAATGAGCAGGTTATCACATCAATGGACTTTTTCTTCCCTGAGAGTACGGATATAAAATGGGGACTCGAATAATGAGCGAGTGGTTTGGGGAGCACGAGGAATCAATTTCACATATGTATTGGCACCCCAGAGTCCTGACCTTAGCCCTATTGAAAGACTTCGGGGTGTTCTGGAGAAGACTTTATGGAGTAGTTAGATTTTTTTCCCCATCGATTCAAGACGTCGGTGAGAAATGAACCCGACACTGGATGGAAAGAAATGTACGTTG
>JAOUQZ010000033.1:5468648-5495791 GCA_028564935.1 Neosilurus hyrtlii | reverse complement strand
ATGTATTGGCACTCCAGAGTCCCGACCTTAACCCTATTGAAAGTTTTTGGGATGTGCTGGAGAAGACTTTATGGAGTAGTTAGATTTTTTTCCCCATCGATTCAAGACGTCAGTGAGAAATGAACCCGACACTGGATGGAAATAAATGTTGTAATGTTGCTCAAGCTTGTTGAAACGGTGGCATGACACTCCATGAAAATATTAGTGTGTGTGACTATTTTTTTGGGACGGGCAATATATACTGTAACGTGTGCCTATTAATACCAATCCCTCATCATTTAAATGTATTATATCTGCTGATGGTTGGCACGGTGGCATAGTGGTTAGCACACCAGCCTCTTTGCAAGAAGGTCCTGGGTTCAAGTTTCTGTCTGGGGCTTGCATATTCTCCCTGTGTTTGCGTGGGTTTCCTCCAGTTATTCCTGTTCCTCCCAAAACATGCGCATGAGGCTAATCAGCTGATCTAAGTTGCCTCTATGTGTAACTGTGGGTGGTTTTGTGTGTGTTGGCCCTGCTGAGCTCACTGGAGAGCCGTTTAGAGTGTACGCCCAGAGATCGGCTCCAGCCTTCCCATTACTAGTACAATTAAGCTGCTCAGAGAATAAATGAACTAATGGTCTCTCCTGACTACAAGCACCCGTTTATAGCACCAATTTTCCTGTGTAATATTGCCTACTTCCCATATACTGGTTCCATTCAAGTAATGGGTTCAGCATACTTCCTTGTGCTCTCCGTTAACAGAGCAGAATTCAACAGAGTTCCTGTGTTCTCTGTTCATGTTAAAACAAGAGTTTTACAAGAATGTTCAGCTGACATGGTGTGGCAATGCTGTGATGTAAGCACATCAGCATGGACCAGAATATCAAAGGATGTTTCACCCACTTTATGGAATGAATGGGATGTCACAGTCCCAAGGGAAAGGAAGGAATGTATTAGTATGCTGTTTAATCCAGTATCCGGTGAGTGTATAAGAAAGCCTTTCTTTTTTGTGTCTGATGTCCGTTTTTCCATAGTGGAATATAATATAAAAGTAAGTCTCATGTAGGAGCAAAACATTCTGTACTCCTTACTAATTTCTTGTTCCCATCAGAACCATTTGAAACACTCCATAATTACCAGATAAATGTGGATAAAGATGCAGCCTCTACAGAAAAAGGCTGAGATGGAAACATTTGTCCTGTTTTGTTCCCCCACGTAGCGTAAAGGATAACTGTTTTCACAGGCTGTCTGCCGCCGCCGCATCCACCAGCAACACTTCTTGTTAACACGTTAGCAGTGCCGGTTCTTTATGGATTTATTTTAGGTTTATGTTGAATTGTTCCTACAGCACGCACTACCAGCATATCAAAACTGGGTCACCTTGACCTATTTTTCAAGGTCACAGGGGTAAATTAATCAAAAATGCCCGTTAACACTCTAGAGGGTGTCGTTTCTGTCAGATAGGATTCCAATTCATACCTGCTATAAATAGAGTCAAGGTCTTCAAGCCTGTTGAAACTGGGCCACCTTGACCTAATTTCAAGGTCACGGGGTCATGTGAAACATACATGTGGTGATGTTAAAAAGTCAGACATGTAAAATTTAGCATGAGATTTTATTTATACCAGATATGCTTATGGACATCTTTTATTTTATTTATATATATAATATAATTTATGTATTTTTTTTTAATACCTTATTTCCATGTTGCAAAAATCAAGCTTGGTAAAAACAGTGATATTAAGTGTGCTGTTGACCACACGAGGTGACAAGAACACATTATTTCTTTAATTAAGCATTCACATCAGCTGATCCTTTTTCTGCTCCCATAACTTAAGATTCAAATGTAACATGGAAACTTTTTTAATAGGTACTGGAACCCCTCAAGGATGTCACACGTAATGGGCAGATTCTATGTCTGTCTGTCTGTCTGGCACAATGTTCCACTACAGGTGGATGGAAAGAGAAGGGTTGTGTGGGCACATCCCACCTGTGGGTCTTTCTGCACTACTCCTAGTTGTCTGAGATCATATGCACATATTCGATCAGTCAGAATGCAGTTTGCTTGACATGGCTTTGTTGACTTCAGCCAATCTTTACAGCCTGTATGAAATTGAGTATTGCTGAAATATTTACTAAAAAGCTGAAAATGCTAATGTATGTATAAGAAACCAGTCAACATTTCTCTCTCAGTGTTATATCGCTCTGTGATACAGGGATTTGAAAAGAAGTTGTTGGTTGGTTTCATATAAATTTTTCAGAGGAAGCAGTTGTGTGATGGAGGATCTGGCTGGTGGATGGGAATTGGCTAGTGACCAAATTAAAGGTGCCCTCACATTATACTGATCATGATCCTAATTGGCCCCAATCATATTCTGATGTTAAATTGGAGAACTTTGGTACTTCTCAGAAGGCGTAAAATTTCGGGAAAAACTGGGAAGTGTAAAATATTTTGGGAGTGTTTTTTGTGTGTGTGTATTCAGAATACCTTGGGGAAACAGGAAAAAATCTGAGTAACTTCTGTACACATTGGTAGTTTGAAAAAATGGGAACAACATCAGAAAACATTCCTGTACATTTCCTGTAAATTAGCATTTTTTAAAAATGAAGTATCAAAGACGCATCAGAACAGCATCGGTATAGATCGTAATAGCATTGAGCAACAATTGGAGAACATCGATTATATATTGGAACAAAATCAGCTTTGAAACATTGCACTGTCATTGGATGATGATTGCGTGAGTGCACCTTAAGTCTCTGTTAACCAAGTCCATTTCTAATTGTATTAAAATTATTTCCCTAAGCAAAAATATTGATTTTGGACAAATATTTGGGGGGGTGAGGAACCATTTCTAGGCTGTTAGCCCTTTCACTTCATGTAGCAGATATGCTACACTGGTTAATAGGGGGTTAAGGAGAAATTTGGGGGACTCCTTCCATCTTGCTGTTAGAAATACAGTTAAAGTAATTAGTTAAAAAGTCCCAGAGAGCAGGTTCCTCTCAGGAAAAACCATACACTGCAAAAGAAACCATAAAAGCGGCCCAATACATCATGAGTACAGAATGGGAAGTAAATGAATCTTTTTCTTTTCTTGTTAAAGCAGTGAGTTCTTCTTCAGTTAACTTTAATGTTGGCTATATAAATATAATCTCCATGTTGTGTTTTGGAGGCCGTCTGGAAATGTGGCATGGATGCAAGCTGCTAGAATTATGAAAATACATCTGGGAAATTAATGCTTCATAGTTTAATATGATAGATTAATAGTTCTTGAATTAAAATTCCTCAACAAATGTTTATGAAGTTAAATGTTAGCCGGTGCACACACTACTAAAAGGCATCTCTGCAATGATGCCTGCAACTCAGTATTGTGTTATAGTCCAAATAAACCAGTCTAGGCATCAGGCGGTATCTGTACAGAGAAAGTGCTAACTTTGCAATACCTCATTTGTTTTGTGTGTTTAAAATGATAAAATTATGCTTTTATCTCTCACACACACACACACACACACACACACACACACACACACACACACACACACACACATATATATATATATATATATATATATATATATATAATACATATATACATATATAGTGAAATACAGCTAAATACTTTCTTACAATTTGGATCTGAGTTATCTCAGTGAGTAGAGCAGCAGACTTTTAATCTAAAGCTCCAGGGTTCAAGTTACTTTTTACATGGTGAAGCAAGGGTTAGCACTGTTGACCCATAGCAAGAAGGTTCTGAGTTCAACCATGGCCAACTGACACCTTTTTTGTGGGGTCTCTATGTTCTCCCTGTGTCTACATGGATTTCCTCCTGGTGCTCCAAATTCCAATGTCCAAAGGCATATAGATCAGGTCATCTGGTTACACTAAATTGTACATAACTGCGTGTTAATTGCTGTTATATTGTTTAATATCTTACCCCATGACCCTGATCGATAAGTAACTGTGAATTACAATTGCAAGACTCCTATGATGGACAGTGACTCACAAACACTGGCCCCTATTCATTCAATCTTTATTAATAACATGTAATACTATCGTATTTATTTAATCACAGTTTCCAGCCAGATATAAATTTTTTGTGCAGTGGTTACTGGTGATATTGAAACCAAATATTTACACAAAACCAATAACATATCGCCATGGGAAAAATGGGGAGACCCATGCATAATTATCACTTTTTTGGATTTAACTATTTATAGCTATGTGGTTGAGTAACATGAACACTTGTTTTATTGCATAATAACATTTCCACCAAATTGCATGAAGTTATGTCTCAATCTAAAGAAACCACAAGAAGCCACCACCATGTGAGCCCAGCACTAACGGGAGGAAGATTGAGGTCGGGTGCAATGTGAGTCAGAGGGCAGCCGAAGGGAGGTGTCTGGACATGTTGATGTATGGAGTCAGGTAGAGTGGTTCAAACTAGCATGGGCTCACCTAGTTGGGCTCACATTCATGCACAGTGTGGGGTCTAGAACCAAATTACTGGAGAGGGGCTGGACTATCTCATACTCTAAAGTTGCACATGGGTAAGATGCCAGGCAGGTGTGGGGTTGTTCACAAGCCCCCGGCTGAGTATATTAGTGTTGGTGTTCTGAGAGAGAAGGTCGTTTCTCTGCGACTGCAAGTTGCAGGAGGAAAGCCTCTAAGGGTTGTTCTTGGATTAACTAAGTGGCCACCTGGAGACTTCTTTGTTCTCCTTGGGAACACCAAAGCCCATGTGGGCAATGGCGGGGTGTCCTAGAGTGGCATGATTGAAAGGAAATGATGTTTTGATATTGGCTGTCCATAATGAACACTATATTTGAGCAAGTCACAAGTCTACCTGGTACCAAACCACCTTAGGCCAAAAGACAATGATTGACTTTGTAGTCATATTTCCAGAGCTGCAGCTCTATGTCTTGGATAATTGGGTGAAGAAGGGGGCAGAGCTGCCAACTGATTAACACCTGTTGGTGAGTTGGGTCTGGTGCCGTGTAAGATTGCTGGACAGACCTGGTAAACTCAAATAAATAGTGTGGGTAAACTGGGAGTGTCTTGCCGAGATCCCCGTCTGAAAGATTTTCAGCTTACACTGCCAGGAGAACTTTGCTAATGTGGAGGAGGTTGGGGACATGCAACCCAAATGGTCCATGTTCAGGGCCTCTGTTGTGGATGTGACTTCCAGAAAGTGTGGTCAGAAGGTTCTCGGTGCCAGTTGCAGTGGCAACCTGACATCCTGATGGTGGACACCAGCGGTGTAAGATGCTGTCAAGCTGAAGAAGGAGGCATTTCATGCTTAGTTGTCCCAGACGACCTCTGAGGCAGCTGACCAGATTCTAAGCAGCCAAAAGGGGGCAGCAGCTTCGGCAGTCATAGAAGCAAAAACTTGGGCATAGGAGGAGTGCAGGGAGGCCACCGAGAGGAACTTTTGTGGTTGTGTTCTTCAGACCTTTAGGGTTTACTAGCAGCTAAAAGTGGAGCAGCTGGGATGAGTCAGTTCATATAAATCCAAGGCTGGAAAAGGGTGGATAGTCACTTTATTCCACTCATGGTCCAAAACAGCTGAGTTTTTCCATGGCTCATGAACAATTCTCATACACTTGTCAAGCCCACAAATGTCACTCAGCAACCATAGGATGACATCAAGTGATTAAGGCCGTATTGAGATGCCAAACGACCGGGTCTGTTCATCTACTCCAAAGCGGCAGATCTTTTTGGGTGTTCCTGGAATGCGGTGGGAAGTACGTGAGAAGCACAACCAGTGGACCGGCAAGAATGTCACCGGTGCCCAGAGTTTACTGATGCGAGTGTGGAGTGAAGGCTAGTACATCTGGTCTGATCCCACTCAATTGTTATTACCACTGTATATGTACAATTCTGTGGAAAAAGTATTTGCCCTGCTATAATATATAACTAATAAAATTATATAGCTTTCTTTCTCAGGTCTTCAGGAATATCTTTCGAGCAAGGCACAGTGTGCTGTAGAGACATTTTTGGGAACATTACATTGCTGGAAAGGTCATATTCAACTTACTGTAGCTCAACCCTTTATCAGTTAAATTAGGTTTGAGAGATTAAGGGGGAAATTACTTTTTCCATGTATATGTTTTCCGCTGTGTATTTTGTTTACTTAGGTTGCCTATTTTGCTGTAATTTGTGTGGCGATCAGAAACCATTATAAGTGTTATGAATAAACAATAATATAAATCGTAAAGGGGAAAGTCTTTCACAGCAATGTGAGATTAGATTAAATTAAGATTGTGCTATCTGATTGGGGTTTTCCAGTATAAAGTTTTGCAGAAACCTTAATGGCTGTAAAAACTGTACGGTGAATGTAAACCATCATTAGGTTTTAGTAAATCTATGAATGCAAGAAAATAAAAACTCATGGTTTGTATACATCATGTTTCTGGTATGACTTAATTGTTACTCAAATGAAACTCCTCTATTTTACTGCCAGAAATGGATGCTTCTGGTCCCTTGTGGGTGGATGTGTCTACTGTCTCTTTTTTCAGACTCTTAAAAAATGTACAGTAGTGATTGCCAGTTCCTTGCTCAAAAATAACTGTCCGGTGGTTTTAAACCCCTGAAGGTTTGTGTTGCTGTTTCATACACCTTTTTTAAAAATGTTTGTTTATGTATTTTTTTATTTTACTAAATTTGAATTTTGGAACTAAATTTCTAAAATAAACTTCATTTATTGTAGAAAAACATTTTGGAACTTTATAAAACACCGTTGGTATCAGACTGCACTTCTTAGTTTGCCCATTGAGTTTCATGTTCTGATTTTTCCGTTTTGCTGGGTTTCCACATATGACTCATAATGCTGTTGTTCATGGCTCCTCTTGACTGGAATAAGATTGTTTTTTCCAGAATTAGACTACTACACAAGGTACCATTTTATATACGCATGATTTAGTTATTTGCAATAAAGCTCAATAGTTTTAAGATTGATAAAGGGAAAACTACAAAACTGTTAAGCTCTGGTTTCAATTCGCACTTTCCATGAAATAATCTGCTAATAATTCAGCATTAGAAGAATAAAGACTGTAATTTTGATGGGATTCTTTGAAACAGTGTATTCTTTGACTGAGTGTGATACAATGATAAGGTAAGAAAAGTCCCAGCCTTGCTGGGTCTGTCCCCTAATGTCTGATAAATGTCTAAAGAACATCTTGACCTGTCTTAAAAGCTTTGATTATAAATGTCTTTTCTGCACGCTTCATTTTATCTAAACATGTATCAGTATCAGTTCTCTCCATCATCTCCACACCGAATTTCAAGCACAAATACCTCAATGCTTTAAGCATGTTGCATATTTGATTTTATGGGAAAGAATGGCTCAGACTTTCAAGTAATTAATTGAGATCTAGTAGATGGTCCTTTGGTAACCCTTATCAACTTTAACACTACATGTCCTCTTGTGTTTATTCGTCACGTACAAACAGGAAGTGTCGTGTTGAAAAGTGGATGTGTCAATGAAAGCACCTTAAAATAATTACAGTGAAATCTGTCTAGTAACTCTTTGGCTAACTAGGCTGCTCGATTATGTAACTGGCCAGTGCTCAAAACAGTAGGGGCTTTTTCCTACATCAAGCTTAACATGGATGATATAATTTTTCAGAGGTCTAGTAAAATGTGGCCCATCTTTTTAAGCAGTCAGCTATTTGATAGTTATTTGCCAGGACTCACATAGACAAGACTTAAATCTCCAAGACTCCTCCAGCACCTCTTGAGTAACACTGCAGCATTCTTAAGCCATCCAAAAGATATACTCTCTTCAGGGTGTCCTAGGTCTGCCCTGAGTCCACTCCTGCTCAGGCATACCCAAAATTCCTCACCTTTGAAGAACTAGAGGCTTCCTAGACAAATGCCCAAACCACCTCACCTTCTTTACATGCAAATGAGCACCAGCTCTACTTTGATCCTCTCCTGTATAAATGCACTGATGATAAATGATGTATTAATGAAATGCTCTGTAAGGGTTAACCCAGAAACCATCTGGAGGACTATAGTGTTAGTTTCCTCCAAAGGATTTCTTGGCTAACCCTTACAGACAGGATGAGGAGTTCATGTATTACTCAGTTTGCCCAAGTATTCCGCTGTCTGAGAATATAATCTGCTTCATGTGTCTTCAGTATTGTAGGAGTCCGTTGCTGTTTATCTTTGTCTGTCGGAATCAGAGGTTGTTTCATGCGTCTACATCTGTGAAAAACACACAGTGGTGTATTACCCTTAGATAACATTATGAGATAGTAGCATTGTGTCTAGTTTCTTCTAATTTGTATATTTTGTTTATTATTTGTGTGTTTTCCCTTATTTTATATTTATAGGCTTTTAAAACATTAGGCATTAGCCAAAAAAAAATTCTAAATATGTAGCTTTCTCATGTAAGCTGATGCAGTGGATGCCTGCCTCACCTGATATAAGGGGGACATGGAAAAATACATCCAAAAATCAAAAAGGGAAGAAAAGAAAAAAAAAACAAGAAATTTGAGGGTAACTAATAAATGCATTACTTTTTCTTTGTTTCCCTCTCTGGCTGGGTGCCAACTTTTGTTCTTTATATAGTCAAGCTACTTCCTTTCCAAAAGCTAAGGCATCATGATGTATGACGTACAATAAACATGATAAAATTAAATAAAATAAAAATTAAATTAAAATTACCATGAATTAAAATCGGACCTGCACTTAGCTTTATGCTCTCTCTGATATATGTCGGTTATATCCAAAGAGAGCGAGTGGAATAACTGGTTGGATTGTGGGAAATTAAGCTTTTTATTATCTATTAGAATGCCTAAAGATGTAAACGTAGACTCTTTTTTTTTTTTAAACCATCAAATCCTTTTATTCTAGAAGTTATTGCTGTCTGTGAACCAAGTCTACAATGAATGAAGAGCCAACCAGCTAGCGAGATTAGCTGAACCCGAGTTACAACTGCTTACATGTTTCTTTTTTTTCCTTCAGTGATGTACCTACTAATAGTCCATGAGCACTAGAAATGAGTCACAAACACTGGCACAACAGAAAGTCCAGTCACCATCTATGACTGCTGCATAACCTCAATTGAACCTGAAAATGAACTTGAACGAGACCCTAACACAAGACTATGTTCCTGTATTCATGTATGCAGATGTGACTGTGAGGCACATTTCAGCAACCTGCTGAAGTCATAAACATCTAATTTTTAAGGAGATTGTAACGTTAAAGCTGCATTGATGTATCAGGGTAATGCATGCATATAGCGGTTCTGTTGGCAACACCTGGAAAAGTGAGTCACATATTGAATGCACACACATTCTACATTTATAGGCTGGGAATGCCCCCATGCTGAGCCCCTAGCATCCTTGTGCATTTTGGTTGCATAAAGTATACAACAGGCCTTATTCTCTGCAGAGACACAAGCGAAAGAGCTAACAAGAAGAACAAAAAAAACCCTAGATAGCTAGTAGCCAGTAATAAAGAGTGAGAGCCTCAGGGGATTCGGAGCCTAAAGAGTTGTGCATTTGGCTGCTTCTTTTTTGAACAATTAAAATATCTGAATTGTTTATCTTGCTACCAAAATAATAGCTATGAAGTAGTTTGTCTTTCAGCTTGCTAGCTAAGGGGTTTTCACCCCAGGTGAGACACTTTTACTTAGCTTGTCCCCATTAGCCAGCTCTCTTTAACATTGTCTTTGGTCTTCTGATGTCATTCTCTCAGCTCATCCAGGTGTGACTGAGTGTATGATCTGGCCTCTTTTTGGTGTCTTCTTTATTTTATTTTTCTAATCTAAACTCTGTGGGATTCATTTCTGTTGTATTCCTCTGGTCCCTGGACACTCTGTGGTCTACCTGTGCTCACATGACAAAGTGAACTCCTTGGCTCAGTGGCTTCGTGACACCCCCGGCATGCAGACTGTGTGGGGCATTGCTTATTGAACGGCCATGCCGATATGAGCACAGGATGCAGATACTTGTACTTTTTGCTTGTTTTGATTTTGAATCAAATGACATAAGGGCAGTTTTTCAAGCCTTGCACTTTGATTTCTCATTAATTTGACAGTGCTTGAAGGTCATGATTGTTTCTTTACACTTGCACATACGACATGATCACAAGGTAGTGGATACCTGGCCTTCAAGTGCAAGAAGCTTTATTGTCATTTCAACCACATATAGCTGGCACAGCACATAGTGAAACGAAATATTTCTCCAGGACCAGGTGCTACATAAACATACAACAAGGATCAAATCAAAATTCGTGCAACAAAAACAACACAGAGCTGGGACCAGTTTTTTGTCCTAGTAACATAAAGGCTACATAAAGTACAAATATTTGCAAACAGTGCAGGACTGTTAGACAGTACAGTGCAACAACAGTACTAAAAACAAGAAGACAACACAAGAATGAGATGCTTAGCACCAAAAAAAAAGAGAGAGAAAAAGGATTATGTGGAATATGACAATTAAATAAAATTAACAATAAAATGAAATGATGTACAGAGTAGCATCGGTTGAGGTAGTGCATAGAATATAAGTCTAGATATAAATATAAACATAACAGCGTAAGGAAATAATGACAGGGTTGAGGTACTGCAATAAATAATGTACAATGTAAGTTGTGTGTGTGTGTGTGTGTGTGTGTGTGTGTGTGAGGGACAGAGGGTGTTGTACCATTCAGTTCTTATTAGTCTTGTACATTTCTGGGTGTGTGTGTGTGTGTGTGTGTGTGTGTGATGAAGAGAGAAATTTTTGTGTGATTCAGTCCTGGGTGTTGAGGAGCCTGAGGAGTTTCTGGAAAGAAACTGTTACACAGTCTGGTTGTGAGGGCCCGAATGCTCCGGTCTTTCCAGACTTCAAGCACTATCCTTAAAAAAGTTTTTTTAATCCCAAAATAGTCGACCATTTAGGCCAGGCCATCGCAATGTAGTACGCTATCATGCTGACATTGATTATGTAGTTATGTAGCGGCACCTTGTTAAGGGCTGGGATGTGTGCAGTGAGCAAGTGAAGTAAACGGTCAGTTCTTGAAGTTGATGTGTTGGAAGCTGGTAAATTTGTGCAAGTTTAGAAATCTGAGTGACTTTTACAAGGGACAAACTGGGTCAGAGCTTTTCCAAAATGGCAAGTATTCTAGAATGTTCACGGGATGCAATGGTTAGTACCAAAATGGCTCCAAGGACTTCCTAAGGCAAGATAAAACCTTAAGAGGAACCTAAGATGCAATGAAAGAACCAGATTGAACAGGGAACTTCTCTTATGGGTGACACCTGTGCTGTTGTAAGACACTAATCCTCCATAACTGTATCCTATAAAGGGAAGCAGTTTAGAGTCAGTATCAGACCAGAAGCAGTTAAGGCTGCAGCAACGTATCACTTGTATACTGATAGAGAAAACATATCATTATCCATGCTCTCATATTTCAGTGATTTATGGAATGTACATTGGGTGGATGCAGGGACTCCAGAAAGTCTAGCCATGACAGCATAGTTAAAAGAATCCAAAATATGCTAAAATGTTGTCTGCACACTTTTATTTTATCGCCCTCAAACACTTTATAGAGTTTATAGACTGGTGGAAATCTTAGCCTGTAATCTAATGAACAAGCACCAGAATACATTTATTTACCGAGATTTCAAAACACTTTATTAAGTAGCTCTGGATAAGCGTCTCTGCCAAATGCCTGCCATCCATCCACTATCTGTACTGTTTATTCATAAGAGAAGTCAATCTCAGCTGACTTTGGGCGAGAGGCGTGGCACACCCTAAATGGGTCACCTGTCTATCGCAGGACAGACACAAAGACAAACAACCACTCACATTTACACCTAGGGGCAAATTTAAGTAGCCACGTGGCCTAATGTGCATGTTTTTGGACTATGGGAGGAATCCAGAGTACCTGACACATGGACACACAGAGAGAGCATGCAAACTCCACACAGAAACACTCTTGGCTGAGATTTGAACCCAGATCTTTCTTGCTGTGAGGTGTGTGAGGTCTGTGTCCACGTGCTCCCTACCAAATACCATAAATGTAAATAAATGACGCAATACAGCAACCGTAATGACTTGATCGATGGATAATGATTCATATCTGGATTTGATGCTGCCATTTTATAAGTCCTTTTCTTAATTTTGACACATTTATTGGTGTATTTTGGGAAATATTAATACATGCTGTTGAAAGGACTACTTCTACTTGGAAGTTATTTTTCAGGTAGATGGCCTTGGAACATCTTCAGCCACTCTGTGATATGATGCAGAACTCGATTAGTCGATTACAAGCTGGCCAGTCCCTGAGACAGCACAGCAACCCCAAACATGTAGTAACTGTTCAAATGTGTACCGTGACTGGAATGAAACAACTCTAGTTTTAACTTGTCTGACCAGAGCACATTATTCCAAAAGGCCTGGTCTTTGCCTATATGGTACATGGCAAGCTGTAGTCTTGCTTTAATACTCATCAGAGAGCAAAGGTTTATTCCTGGAACAACTTCAATCAAATTTGAGTTATATATCCTGCATTTATCTGTTTCTGACTGTAGATATATGCACTTTCACAACTTCAATTGCACGAGTTATCTACAGATCGTGTGATGAAATGTTAAGGTTCTTTGCATCAAATAGTTTGTTCAAAGGTTGAATTTGCTGGGGTGGCCACACCTGGACAAACTGGTATTCGCTTTATACTCTACACCACTTGTAGATTGCTTTCTTTGCAGGGGAATTATTTACTTCAGATAAATTCAAGATAGTTTTTAATCCCTTGAGAGACTCATTGGCATTTTTTCTGAAGATCTTAAAGAGGTCTTGACTGTACATCTTGGCATGATAAAACCCACACACTTCAGTATCAAAGAGAACATCAGACCGTAGGAGACAGGTTTAAATAGGACAGGTTCCACCTACAGGAGGTTGTGATCAGTGGCACCCAGTCTGGCAGTCATGATTGTAAATTAGGTAATATAAGGGGTAATGGGTAATGTTTTTTATGTGTAATTAGGCAATGTACTTATTTTTTCCATGTTACTGACCTAAGCATAAAATGTCAATTTTATTTAATCTGTTGGTGTATATCACCATTATCTTTATGTACTGTACCAAAGAGGGTGAAACACCTGCTTGTTGAAATATGTTGAAAAAGTGAACAACATTCATGGCACTTATTTCTGTATACACTTATTTCTTCATTTCTACACATAACTACATCTTGTTCTGCAAAGCTAAACAGTATAGACATGTGTTCCGAGACAGTGTGGAGGAGGTTGGTTTAACGATTCTCACACATTGGGGTCTTCCTGTCAGGAAGTCTATGAACCACTTGCCCTAGCTCTTTGATTTCATGATAAGTTTGGCAGGAACAAAGCCAAATTTATCTAATTAAGAAACTTATCTTACTAATATAGATAAAAGTAGGTAGAGACACTCCAGAGCACATGTTTCCCAATCCTTGACTATGGAAACCCCATTTCATATTCATATATTCATTGCATATTCAGTTTGAAGTAAAGATACAGACTATAGGTGATTTTTTACAGGCTATGCACTTCAATTCTCAGCAGCCCTGAGTCTATTTATCACTATTTACCACTTTATGGCTGAGTAGTTGTTGTGCCCAAACACTTTATTTAGCATTAATATAAAGGCATACCTATGTAGATTGGTCCTGTGCTTAAAACTGTTAAGCTGCATCTACATAGGAAGCAACAAGTGAAACGCAAACCCCTTTGCCTCTAAACTGCATGCAAAATCACCTACACAATTTTTTGCACAGTCTGTGGAAGGGAAAAGGAAAAAGTTTTGCCCGTACATGCATTAAGAAATGGTGCCTTGCGTGAATTCACTAACCTGAAGGAACCAGCCATGTCAGGCAAAGACCGGTCCAGTGTGCCTTGCTTTTATGCTTCAGAGTTGACATGGTTTTCAGTTCCTTAACAGGATTGACAAGATGGCGGAGCATGTCACACAGGGGCTCAGGGCTATCTGCTTTTGCTGTTTCTTTTTGTGTTTTTGTTTGTGTTTTCGCACATTATTCAGGGACTTCATCTTCTTCTGCTTCTTCCGGGGTCGAGTCGCGGGGGCAGCAGCCTAAGCAGTGAAGTCCGGACATCCCTCTCCTAATCTGCTTCCTCCAGCTCTTCCCGGGGTTCACCGAGGCGTTCCCAGACCAGCCGAGAGACATAGTCCCTCCAGCGTGTTCTGGGTCGGCCCCCGGGGTCTCTTCGCGGTTGCCCCAGCCCCAGCTACCTCAACTGGAGCAGTGGTTCTACTCCGAGTTCCTCCCGAATGACAGAAATTTTCACCGTATCTCTAAGGGAGAGACCTGCCACTCTGCGAAGGAAGCTCATTTCAGCCGCTTGTATTCGCGATCTCGTTCCTTCAGTCACTACCCAAAGCTCGTGACCATAGGTGAGGGTAGGAATGTAAATTGACTGGTAAATTGAGAGCTTTGCCTTCTGGCTCAGCTCCCTCTTCACCAATACGGACCGGTACAAGCTCCACTTTACAGCAGAGGCCGCACCGATCCGCCTTATTCAGGGACTTGAAACTATAATTCAGTACAGAAAGGCTGAACCGTTGGAGTTGTGGAAAAATTCAGGACCATACAAATTGATTAGAGAACTTGGCTCTGTTATAATCATAGTGGCTTACTTACCACTGAGAGCTAATGCTAAGTGAGCTGTATTGTCTGATTATCATGCAGATGAATGCTAATCCAGAGGCGGCCGGGACTTTAACCAAGTAGAACTGAAATCAGTGCTCCCCAAACTCCACAGATTCATTGACTTTTTGACCAGAGACAATAACACACAGGATCAGGTTTATTGTAACATTCGTGGAGCATGCAAAGCTTTTGCAGCTACTCACCTGGGCATGTCAGGTCACATCGCAGTGAAATTGATACCAGCTTATAAACCCCCCGCAGGACTAAACCCATCGGCAGAGGCTTCCTCAGGACTACAAAACTGTTTAAACAGGGCACTGATGTAGAGGAATACACAACGGCTATTCTGTCCTATGTTCATTTCTGCATTGACGCTGTCCTTCCCACGAAGACCATCACGGCTTTTCCTAATCAGAAGCAGTGGATGGACAGCACAGTGTGGCCACTGCTTAAAGCCTGGGACGCAGCCTACAGGTCAGATACTCAAGGCAAAACTCAGATACAAACAGCGCACTTCAACAACCACAACCCATGCAACATGTGGAGAGGTATAAGGACCATCACAGACTACAAGCACAGTAGTAACCCCACTCTGCCTGACACCCTGAACAGCTTCTTCTTTTTCAACTTTCAACAGAAGCAGGGAGTCTGTACATCTTCCCCCGTCAGAGGAGCAGCAGCAGCCCATCGTTCTGCAGCTGAGCCAAGTGTGTTCTACCCTGAGGAAGATCAATATCAACAGGGCTGCAGGACCTGTACCAGCAGCTTGCTAAGGTCTCTATCTGCCTCAAGTCCTCCATCATTGTGCCTGTGCACAAAAAATCAGCCGCTACCTGCCTCAACGATTATTGCCCGGTTGTCCTGACCCAGGTAATCATAAAATGCCTCGAGAGGATCCTCCTTAACTATATCAAGTACCTTATCCCTGCTGGTCTGGACAGCCTTCAGTTCACCTACACTCTACGAGGGATGCTGTCTTGCTAGCACTCCAGACAGCCATGACTCACCTGGAGCACCCTAATACTTATGCTAGGATGATACTGGTGGACTTCAGCTCAGCTTTCAACATGCTTCTCTTTACATACATGGCAATGCGGTGGAGGGTGTGGACAGTATGAAGTTCCTGGGCATCCACATTTCATCTGACCTGTCCTGATCTGTCAACACCTCACACCTGGTGAAGAAGGACCAACAAAGGCTTTTCTTCCTCAGGAAGTTCAAATGTACTGGACTCTCTCAGCTGCTCAAGAATTTCTACAGCACTACAATAGAAAGTATACTCTGTCTCAGTGCAACGGTGTGGTATGGCAGCTGCACTGCAAAGGACAGAAAAGACTTGGCCCGGGTGGTGAGAACTGCTCAGAGGATCATGGGCTGTTGTCTACCAGATCTGGACACAATGTATGCTGTTCAGGTCCAAAAGAAGGCCAGCTGCATCGTGGCAGATCCCACACACCCAGGAAATTGGGTTCCTTCAGGAAAGTGGTACAGAAACGTTAAGACCAGTACAACCAGATTCAAAAACAGCTTCTTCCACAGAGCTGTGAAATCTGTCACCCCTCCACCCCCCACTCCCTTGCAGTCACTCTCACACATGCAAGCTTCCTCCATAGCCATATACCCACTTGCTCACACACACACACACACACACACACACACACCCCTCAGCTGACTCACACAAAGATATTAGCTCTTAAAAAAAGGAAATTGAATCCACAAACTCTGTGACTGTCTTGCACTGCCTCACTTTATTTGCATTTACATTTTAGTTTATATTTACATTTACATTTACAGCATTTAGCAGAAGCTCTTATCCAGAGCCAGGACACAGACTAAGTATACCATCAGTCAAAAACTCAGTGGATAGGTGTTGTGTGCAAGGTTTGTGTGTGTGCGTGTGTGTGTGTGTGTGTGTGTGTGTGTGTGTGTGTGTGTGTGTGTGTGTGTGTGTAAAAAACATAGTGCTAGTCTAAGTACTGCCGAAAAAGGTGAGTTTTCAGTTGTCGTTTGAAGATACCCAGTGACTCAGCTGTCCGAACATCCAGAGGACCAGTCTAGCAGTGCAGGAGGATCTGAGAGAACATGGTGCTGTGCGGGGTGTGATAAGTGCTTTGAGGAGGGTGCAGGTCCATTTTTGGCTTTGTAGGCAAGCATTAATGTATTAAATTTCGTAGCAGGGGAGTGGTGTGGGAAAACTTTGGAAGGTTGAAAACAAGCCGTGCTGCTGCATTCTGGATCAGTTGCAGAGGTCAAATTGCGCTCAATGGTAGACCTGCCAGGAGTGAGTTGCAGTAGTCTAGTCTTGAGAAAACAAGGGACTGAACAAGTATCTGAGTGGACTCAGTGTTAAGAAATGGGCGAATTCTTTGGACGTTAAAGAGGAGAAATCGACATGATCGAGAAAGATTAGTGATATGAGGAGAGAAGGACAGGCAATTTTCCCCGGTTACTCCAAGGCTTCGAGCAGTGACTGAAGGAGAGATCACAGAGCCGTCCAAGGAGATTACAAGATCTTGATGTGGGAATATAGATCCACTCTGCTGCTGCTATTTATCTATTTCATCTCATAGTGCCTTCAGTGTACATACTCTATATCCCAGTGGTCAGTTTTTATTCAAAGGTGTTTAGAATTTATATTTCTATTTTATATTCTATTTGAAAGTTGTGTATATAATTGCTTGTGTTTATATTCTGCTCTTGATGGTGTTAATTGCAGTTTATTGTCTTGCTTGTACCTTTTTAAAGCTAAGAGTCTCATACAAACTTGAATCTTGAATCTTTAACTGTGATTAAGGTCAGTGTGATCTAATTCATAGGAAGTTGGAAAGTCATTTGAGTAGGTATTGTTCACCTCAAAACTCTTCTCCTGTTAATGAGTGCAGGCAGCTCCATGGTGGTATCATGGTTTTCTTAAATGGGGGAAATCCCACTAAGATTGGCACAAAAACCTCCAGTTCGAGCCCCGTGCTTGGAGAGGGCATTTCTGTGTATAGTTTGCATGTTCTCCCAATGCTTATGTGGGGTTTTTTCCATTCACATCAGATTAATTAGCTATTCAAGATTGCCCCTAGTGTGAATGTGCAGGTTGGAAGAGAATTCAGAATACACCAAATTAATCTTGAAAGGACATTTTCCACAATCCGCTGCATTGTGGTATGTTTGCCGGTCTGTGGTTTGAGGCAACCTTGCTATATGTTTATGGCATAATTCATTCACAGTACAGGAAAGTGGTTTAAGACAAGAATCGTAGAGGGTTTGACCTTGCCAAAGGCTGGTTGGAGAAGAGCTTAATAACTGTATTAAAGTGCAGAATAACAATGGTCAAGAATTTTATCAGCACATGTTTGTAAATGAATGCATTGGTGATATTCATGCAAGACCCTCCCCATACTGTATTTACCCTGTGGAAGTCCCCATCAATGATAAAGACACCTGCTGGATGTGAATGTTTAATTATCACTTACATTTACTACTATAAAAAATACTCATTAAAAGCATGTGATTTATCTAGCTGAGATAAATATCATTGGAATGTATAAATGACTGTAAAGTCAAATGATGTAATTTTAATAAAGGTAGATGAAATGGTAAAATTTTGACAGTGATCTATCCCGATTCAGATCACAACATCTGGCAAAAAAAACTAAACAAACTGGAACATCTGAGCCTCAGCAATTGTTTACTCCAAAAAAAACAATCTCTGTGTAAAATAATGAAAAAACAATGCCTCTGTGTTTGCAGCACTATACTGCTGGCAGATGCTAATGCCTGCCTGTATGCCATGATAATTCACGGGTGGAGGAGTATTGAAGCACCTCTTTTGTATTCTGTAGAGAATCCTGGTATGTCAGCCTTCCATGCTTACATAGATAATACATTACCTGAAAGAGACACCTGAGATAGAAATTTTGGGGTGAGGGGGTATGATTACCAAGTTTGAAAGTTCTTATTGTAAGAATGAAACTACAATTTTTAGTAATGTCAGCTCATACAAAACAAAACAAAAAGAAAGAAAAGAAAAGGGAAAAAAAGTATGTCATCACTTGCCACCATCTTAAACATAATTTCAGTCCCACAAACTCCCATTTTTTATTCGGCTTTACCCAAGAAAAGCTGATTTTGTTATAGAAACTAATAATAAACCAAGAAATGTAGAGCTGCCACAATCAGCACAAAATATTCTTGAAATATGTCTGATTTCAATGCCAACAACAAACATGGACACATAAAACTTATAGAACACAGCTGAATACTCCTAGTTTGATTTTGCCCTGGACTGGAAAGGGATTTTTTTCTGTAATTATCCTCATGCTGGGGCTGATGTAATAATAACACTTTATATTTCTCTTTATTTTCCCTTTTTATTATTGATAAACATTGTCCAGCTAGTAATGTGGGTTCAGTCAAAAAAATGAGCAGTCCCGAGAGGGACCACATCTTGAGAGGGGGGAAAACCTTAGGACGTGTAAAGTAAATGTAAATGGGTCAGTGACAAACAAGGGTTGTCCACAGGACAAATTTTTTTAAATCAGTTGAAATCTTTTAAATCATATTTTACAAGCATGCCTCAGGTTTGTTAAAATTTATATTTTGTGTTCATGTTGGTTTTATGTTGTTTGAAATGATATGTACAACTTTTTTTTTAACAAAAGGATGACTGGATCCACTTGAAAATGTCAAATGGTGTAACCTCAACAAATTGAAGAATATTTAATACATCTAAAGTGTTTGTATGTGTATTCATAAAAGTAATTACTTATTTTAAAATACCACATGCCAGTGGATTTCAATCGTTCAATTAAAATTTCAGGTTTTTGCAGTACCGAGTTCAACACAAGGCTGAATTGACCTCAGTGTTTTCAATAATTTTTGACAAATTATTTAAAAATTCATGATAAACACATCATTACATTGCAATAGAGAATGATATTCATTTCACAATAACTCAATCGCATATTTTTATGTTTTTAAAAGAAATTCTGGTTACACCAATTGATGCCAAATGGTTACACCAATTGACAATACTACCCCTACAGTCAAAGGCCACTGTTTCTTAAAGAAATTAACCAAGAAAACATGGCAGTCAATAAGGTCATCTGAACCGTTTTATTTCATTAATTGCAAAAAAAAACAACAATATAATTGACAGTGTGCATTAATTTCTTGCAAATTGGGATTTTAGTTATGAAAGACAACAAAAACCATCTGAAAACATGTCATCAAAAAGTGTTGAGTGTGTATGTGTGTTTGTGTGTGTGTGTGTGTGTGTGTGTGTGTGTGTGTGTGCGTGTGCGTGTGCGTGCGTGTGAGTGTAGAAAACTGTCAGTGTGATATCTCTAAATCTTCTATTTGAACTGTTTGAAACAAACAAACCCAAAAACACTACATAAAACATCTGTGTGAACTCAACAGTATAAAAACAAGAACATCAGATTGAAATTGTCAATGTGAATTAATTTGAATTGGGATTTTAATTATGAAGGACAACAATAACCCAGTAAAAACATGTCACCAAAAAGGGTAAAGTCAGTTTGTGTTTAAGAAAGAGGGAGCAAGTGGGAGCAGGTGTGGGAAATGTGGGATGTGAGAGAAACCTGACTGTCCAGAAAACTATTTCAATGCATTAGCTCAGAATTTTCAGGCTGTGTTTGCTTGGAAATGTTCCCAGTCATCTTTTCTGAGTTTTAAAAGAAGTAAATTCTAAGGCTCCGGCTTGGAGATTATGTGCAGCACTCAAAATAGAATATGAGGTCAGGTGGATGAGGCCAGGTAAATCAACATGAATGCAGACTTCATCCTAATGTAGTGTTTCTTTCAGCTCTCTGAGTGTTTTTACTTGATAGAGCCAATTAAATTGGTGCTTAGCTAAAGCATCAAGCTTCTTGTTAAGCAAAGCAAACAGATTTTCACACTTTTCACTTTGCATGACTTTTGCAAAGTTGGCAAAGCTTTTCTCTTCCACACATGAAACTTCCCTGGCCCACTGCTGCCACATTGAAACAGTTTTCTCCAACAGACTTAATAAAAGTAACACTGCATTTCAGAAAAAGAACATCATACCAACAGTAAAATATGGTGGTGGTTGTGTGATGGTCTGGCGCTGTTTTTGCTGCTTCAGGACCTGGAAGACTGGAGCAGGACAGTGATCCAAAGGAGTGGCCTAGTCAAAGTCCTGTCCTGAATCCTATTGAGATGCAGTGGCATGACCTTAAAAAGGTGGTTCATCCTCGAAAACCCTCCAATGTGGCTGAGTTATAACAATTCTGCAAAGATGAGTGGACCAAAATTCCTCCACAGCGCTGTTAAAGACTCATAGCAAGTTATCACAAACGCTTGATTGCGGTTGTTGCTGCTAAGGGTGGCCCAACCAGTTATTAGGTTTAGGGGACAATCACTTTTTCACACAGGGCCATGTAGGTTTGGATTTTTTTCCTTCTCTTAATAATATAAACCGTCTTTTTAAAACTGCATTTTGTGTTTACTTGAGTTGTCTTTGACTAATATTTAAATTTGTTTGATGAACTGAAACATAAAAGAAATCAGGAAGGGGGCAAACACTTTTTCACACCACTGTATTTCTGTCAGTCTTTTTCTGGTGTTACATTACAAGAGCAATATCTCACAAATTGTCTATATTTATGTCTATATGACAATTTGAGGTGTTTTGTGAATGTTCCATTGTACTGTGCATGTAGGTCCTTCAGAGAGTGAAGCAATTCTTTGCCGCATAATTTTTTTTAGTCACGGTGTATCTTTTGCCCGATAACATGTGACTATTCTCATCCCTACAAAGAAAGCTGGCTACTTCCTGTGTTCTCAGTTTTTTCTTGCTGCTCTTTCTCTTACTTACTCAGTTTGAATATGCACTTGTGAAAGTGTGGAAAGTTTGTAGAAAATACAAGCGCAGGTTGACACTGTATTTATGTATACTGTTTGCCGGTATTCGACTTGTAAGGTCCCAAGATGCCGCCTGCCAAGCTTCACTTGTTGGGCGATCCACCTCATAAATAGTCTGTGGTTACACCATGTTGACATTTTAGTACATTGAGTTGGAGACCTGATCTCCCCAAACTAATTTTAGTACTCAAAACTTAGCTTACTTTTATTTACTCTATAACAGTGAGGGCGTTAGATTATGCCAACTACGTGATGTAATGTTTTATTTAAATTTAAACCTTTTTTTATGCACATTAAATTACTTGGAACAAGTTTTTGCAGTTACAACATTTTGACATTGTTGCTTAAAACAAAAATTCTCTTATTGTTCAAAGCAGAAATTTTAGACAGGTCCTTAAAATAAAGAATGCATTTCTTTTTAAAATTTGGGTTTTTTTAAAACCTTATGGACATACAAAAACTGAGCGTGACAACATTGACCCAAGTATTAATGCGCACGATTTTGCTTATTTATACTATTTATATTACAACCTGAATTCCGGAAAAGTTGGGATGTTCTTTAAATTTGAATAAAATGAAAACTAAAAGACTTTTAAATCACATGTGCCAATATTTTATTCACAACAGAACATAGATAACATAACCAATGATTAAACTGAGAAATTTTACAATTTTAAAAGGGCATCATGGAAGCAATATGTATCTAAATTAAACATGAGATCTTCAGTTATCCTGGGACATGATTAGAAAAATTAGCTCATCTAGCTAGCTTATCAGGTAGATAGTAATATAGTGCATACCACTAAATCAGTGGGTTCAAAGGCAACAAGTAAAGCTGATATAGCTTATACCTTCACAGGAAAATACTTTTTTTTATCTACACAACACTATATGAAAAAAATTCAGAAACACAAAAATATTAATGAAAATTTCATTTAAACTTTAATTCAAATAACCCTGAAAGCTATAAAGAATCTCTCAATAAAGCACATAATACAGCTGTTGGCCCAGATAGAATTTATTATCAATTTCATAAACATCTCCCTGAAGAATCTCTCCTTGCTATATTAGATGCATTCAATAAAATTTGGGAAACGGGTTTCTGACTCTTGGAGAGAAGCTACTATAGTCCCCGTTTATGGGAAATATCCTGCAAATGTTACAAACTACCATCCCATTTCACTCAGTAGTTGTTTGTTTAAGGCCATGAATGATTAATGCTCGGTTAGTGTGGTACCTTGAGAGTAATAATTTACTGGCTAAATGGACAAATTGGTTTTAGACAGTTTAGACACACTGTTGATCGTTCAGTGGATCTTAAGTCAACATCAGAGATGCGTTTGTGAGGTCTTCATCTTCTTTGATCTAGAGAAGGCCTATGATACTACATGAAAGTATGGTATCTTGAAAGATTTGCATGGCATGGGGCTTCTTGTGCGAATGGCTCTATTTATTAACAGCTTTTTGTGTGATCGAAGGTTTAAGGTTCGGGTACGATCTTGCTTTTCTAACCCTCTCAAAGAGGATATGGGAGTGCCTCAGGATAGCATTTTATCAGTGACTCTACTGCGAAAATTAATAATATAGTGAAGTCAGTCCAAGATGGCACTGAGAAGTGACTGAAAAGTGGATAACTTTGCAATTAGCTGTGGGTCCAAGAATATGCACACAATAGAAAGGCAGTTGCAACTATACCTGAATAGAACCCAGAACTGAGCAGATAATAATGATTTAAGATTCTCACGAGGAAGACGGTATGGGTGCACTTTTGCAATAAAAGGGAATTGCATCTGGATCCTTCTTTGGAATTCATTAGGCGTACAATCCCAGTAGTAGAGTAAGGAAAACTCCTGGGTGTCATTTTTAACAAAAAGTTAAATTTCAAGTGTTATGTTGATTATTAAAGAGCAGAGTGCCAGAAATCTTAAAACTTATTAAAGGGAGCCTCAAAAGGGTACTGAAGTACTAACTGCAACGTGCTGCTTTTAGTGCAGCAGTTAACTGCAAATATAGAAGAATTGTTCAAATAGTGATACAAGCATGAAATTTGGTACATGTACTCTTTAAATCCCACTCTTTTCAAAAATACCGCTGGCCACGCAAAAATCCAAGATGGCGACCCCAAAATCCAAGATGTCCGCCCCAAAATTAGGGTTTTCCTTTGTAATTCGAAATGCATTGATTGTAAGCCCCATAAATATATCAAAGTTGAATATAAAGTTGGGTTTTGCAGATATTTCATGAAATACACCACCCCAGTACTTCTACAGACAACAAATTTGTACCATTCATTGTTATTAAGTGAATTTTGTGATTTAAAATGTTATTTTCATAACCCATTTTATTTTGAGTCCTTTTTCATTACGGTGCACATATGTTTTTGGTCTATGAATCTTATTGGGCCATTGCAGTACAGAATTTGGGCTTAATAAATTCTTACAGATGCAGTAGACTGAATGTCAGCACACAACTAGTGCACACTGGTGACATCACTGCTGTGTAACACATGACTCAAATGGCACTGGATGAATAATCAGGCTAATTGTAGGGTGACCGAACCGAGTTGTATCCCATACAGGAATGTGTGTTATTTGGTTTGGTATGGCACCGTGTCAGCCTTCTGCTCAAAGGCAAGAAAACTGCTTGGCAGACACGGGACATATGTCCAGAGGCCTCAGCTGTATTCTCCAAACTGAGTATTTACCCTCCCACACTTGAGGATTGTGACCTAGAGATTCTGGAGAAGTTTGTCATCCTAATGTATGCCAGATCCAGCACCACTGCTACTGTGGATGAGGCCAGGCTTGACATGTTCACCAGAAAGCAGAGGCCTAATGAGTCAATCCCACCAACCACAGCAGCTCTGCTCGTGCTGCCTACCAGGCTGGATGTGTGTGGGCCCAGGATGACATGTCAAGCCTGGCCTCATTCACAGTAGCAGCAGTGCTGGATATGTCATACATTAGGATGACAAACTTCTCCAGAATCTCTTGGTCACAATCCTCCACTGTGGCAGGTGCAAGTGCTACAAACTGGGTCTCACCTGTACAGCACTGTGCAGTTGCAAATGTGAGGTGTAACTCTACACTCTTGTGGTCTTATTTTTGGAGGAATTGAACTGTTCTAGAACTGTTTCATATGTGTCTTCAATACATAGGATCTTCTTTCACATTGAGTATTTACAGTGTGAGACTGGATTACACTTGCAAGGTGTATTTTTTGTGTGTGTAAATTTAAATATGTTTTCTCCATGTTTTCAGACATCTCCAACACCATCTTTAATACCGGAGTCGGGTAGCCTTCGGTTACAGGAATGGGTATATGAAATTCTCCGCCTCAAACAAAGTTTATTTGGCATGTCATATCTCCAGAATCATACATTTGTGAAGGAGAAAATCTGTATTTTCCAACCTAAGGCTGATAAACTCATTTTTTGTCATCACACATAGACCTTCAGAGTTATGTACATACTGTATCTCAAGAACCATAATAACTACAGACATGCTTTTGGAATCAAAATGTCCACAATAGCCATATTTATATTCAACTTCATTACATTTATATATCAAAAAATCAATATTGTCAAAGTTATAAACCCATTTTTTTCTCTTCCAAGTCTGTAAAAGTACGTATATGCTGTATCTCAAGAATCGTAATAGATACAGACATGCATTTGGTACCAAAATATCTGCAATACCCAACTTTATATTCAGCTTTTACACATTTATGGGGTTTAAAACCAGTACATTTCAGTTATAAAGCAAAAAACAAATTTTTGGCCGTTTTCGGGCAGACATCTTCAATTCTGGGGCCGCCATCTTGGATTTTTGCATGGCCAGCAGTATTTTTTAAAAAGAATGTGATTTGTAAAGAACATCTACCAAATTTCATGCTTGTATCACTATTTGAATGATTTTTTTCACTTATCTGCTCCAGTATTAGATTGTACAGAGCCATGATAAGATCTAAACTTGATTATGGCTGCAATAATACCGGGGCAGCACACGGTGTAGTGGTTAGCATGTCCGCCCCACAGCAAGAAAGTCCTGGGTTCGAATTCCTGGCTTGGGCATTTCTGTGTGGAATTTGCATGTTCTCCCATTGCTTGTGTGGGTTTCCTCCAGGTACGTCGGTTTCCTCCCACAGTCCAAATGCACATTAGGCTAATGGGCTATTCCAAGTTGCCCCTAAGCGTGAGTGTAAATAGGTGTGTGTTGCCTTGCTATGGATTGGTGAGCTGTTCAGGGTGTACCCGGACTTTACCCACAGTCAGCTGACATAGGTTCCAGTCTCCCTGTGATCCTAGTAGGATTAAGTGAGTAAACAGCAAATGAATACAAATGAATAAATGAATAGAACTCCCTATACCTACACCATAAGATTTAAAAGTTTATGAACATTGACAGGTGAAGTGAATAACACTGATAGTATCGTTACAATGGCAACTGGGGTACCTGGCTGGTAATCGTTGCATGGCTTTAAAAAAATTAGCCAACCAGTGATGGAGTTATTGTACGATTAAGTCACAAATGTCCACAGATGCCATATGATAAATAACTTATTTACCTGGTTAGTTCATTCAGTTCAGGGACATTCCAGCCCTCGGCCTTGATGCACTAACCTTACTATTGCTCGATTAGTACATCAAAGCACACGCTGGAATTTCCGAGTACTGACCTCACACTGGGTTATTAAGTAGTGTATATGCATTTATAAAAATTATATGAACTGCAAGATTTGTAATTTCTTTGTCCGTCATCTTCTGCAACATTAATTTGGTGGCAGTTTTCGGTTGTCCAATTAAACAAAGCCCACAATGGTAAAAGTTTTTGCATAAACTCCTTATTTACCCTTTGCCAAGATGACTCACTTTGTTTCAGGTGCAGGTCAAGGGTCTGCCACTGCTGACAGTTTCTCACACACACACACACACACACACACACACGCACACACACACACTGTATTGTTTCCTGTAATATTATTTTGAAGACAAGGATGCACATGTGTGAAATAAAAAGTCACTTTTAATGCTAAACAGCTAATGCTACCATTGTTGACCTGTTAACCTAACTTGGTGCTTATTACTTAACTTTTATTACTCATTTATTTCTAATTTTCATCATTTCAAAAGTCTACATTCTTGAATAGAATAGAATAGAATAATTTTTGTCATTGTAACGTGTACAACAGAATTAAAGTGCCATTCAGTGCATTCAAAAGGAGCATATACACATATGAATAAATAATACACACGTCTCCCTGATGGGAGCAGTTCAAAGGGTGAGTGACCAGAGTGAGAAATGTCCTTTATGATATGCTGTGCCTTCTTGAGACACAGTTTTTATGACCTTCAGGAGAATCTTCCTCTGGGCCACGGTGCAGCTGCTGTACCATGCGCATATACAGTATGTCATGATGCTCTCAATGGAGCACCGATAAAAGGACACCAGCAGTATCTGTTTTTTCCTTACAACCCTCAGGAAGTGCAGCCTCTGCTGGGCCTTTTTTTAGCAGCTCTGAGATGTACTTACTGCTGAGGTACACCTGCCATGCTGTGGATGTCGGTGATCCTGATTCTCCTGACCCTTCTGCTCTGTGAGTCCTGTGGTCGGTCCTGGTGTGCTGA